>OW152819.1:2358213-2958213 GCA_933534255.1 Iphiclides podalirius
GTTCGCCCACAACCAAGTCACACCTTCAGTGGAGGAGCAGAAGAGGTTGACACAGCTACAATTAAAAAAGATCAATGAGTACAAGTTTGTCACCAAAGAAATGTTTAAGTCAAGCTATAGTAAAAGGGTAAGATTTTTTTATTCATACGCTCCTTTTTAATTAGCTTGAAGCACCCTACACATATTTATCCATTTTGGTTATTTGTTATTTAGATCCTATTTAATTAGTTGGAAGCACACTACACATATTTATCCACTTTGTTATTTGGATGCAAATGGCAAAGTGTCGTTTGTTGTGGCGTTCTAACGGGGAGGCTTATGTTCAACAGTGGATGTCTTGCCGCTGATGATGATGATGACCCATTTTGTTATTGCATGTTAAGTTTGTTATTATAAAAACAAAGTAGTGAAAATATTCCGGCTAGCTCAGTGATATTAAGTGCAGAGAATAGTATTATAAAAATTAATATGTTTAATTAGCTTGAATGACTTTTATTGTTTTCTGTCTCATATTTTTTTCTCCGTGAATGTATAAGTAATGATGCAAAAAACACAAAGCATTACAATTATTAATTGTTTGTAAATGTATTGTTTAATTAAAAGGATATGATGAAATACATAACAGAAGAAGAAAAAATTATGATAATACTTCAATCACTTTCAATCAATATGTATGATTTAATAGAGGTAATAGGTTTTTAATTGACTATTCTTGACATTCATGATATTTTTTTAATAACAAAAAATACGATAGTGCTAATGCTTAGAATTTCTAATCAAATATGTTTCTATTGTTTTAATTCAACTGGTTTTTTATGTAAAATATGTTATCGGTCATTGTAGCATAACTTTGCACTGCAAGTTTTACCTTTTGAACTAAAATATTTATCCTTTTCAACCTGATGTTTTTGGTGCTTCTTTTCTGGAGCTAAGGAAAGACCATGAATAATGGGATATATCCATTTTGAGAATATTCATTTATAGGTATTCAAAAGTTTCTTCATGACAACTTGTTATGAAAACTTATTATGTATCAAAAGACTTTTAAGGGATATAATTTTGTAATTTAATTTTAACTCAAGAAAGGAGCATGTATATAGTTATGTACATTTTACATCAATATTAAGTATATTTATTGAATAAATATGGTGGGCGGTTAATTTAATTTGCATTTGTCGATAGACGCGCGCTATTATGACCATTAACGAGGCGGTGCAATCGCTAAATCCCAGCGTGTCGGTCAAAATGGCGATCGGCATCTATCTGTTCTCCAACGCTTTGCTATCCCTCGGCACCGAGCGTCATCACAAGTTCTACGAAGCCACCATCTTGAACAGGGAGGTATGTTGCACATTATACTTTTTTTTTTAATTTGCTTTCTGTGGATGTGTTTGGGTAGCAAGTCCCAACGAGTCCAGTAAGTCCGAGTATGTTGTACTGTAGTCTTCCCTCGAAAACATTGCCCCATTAATGTAGAATAACATTACTGTTTTACACACAAACATTTCACATGGACAAACACCCAGATCCGAAAATTATATGTGGGTCATGCAAATAGTCGTCTCGTGTGGGATTCGAACCCAAGACCTCCGACGTCGAAGCACGAACACAATTTACAATACAACCATACCGTTAGATAACACTACACACAGAGCAACAAGACAGTACATCTTAGTATATTTTTAAGTATATCTTCGCATCAGTGACATTGGCACCGTGGGGATTTCAGATTTGAATTTACCTCATCGCGATTGCTTTCGGAGTTGGCTAAGTTTAAAAGTTCGCATAATAAATATCTTCTGTGGGCGGTAAAAAGTATTTCCTAATTCGCGCCGATATAAAAAAAAAACTTCACTTAAGTCGAATAAATTTATAATTCTACCGATCGCAGTTACACAAAAAGTCGATTTGCCTGAAAAGTGTTTCCTATTGTACAAGATATGCGCCTTTGTTTTATTTAGCATGCATCTTTATACTATAAAAGCTGCAATAGCTTTGATAGTATATTTTGTTAAATGTAAAACATGTTCGAAAACATTTTCACGCACATAATACATTTCCGCACATTCGAATTGCTGAGGACAGTTTGCAGAGAGATTTGACAGCTGTAGGTTTAATTGACAATCATCCACGGTAATTGTGCGGCAATGTTGTGGGTTCGAATCCAACAAGGCCAAGAATTGTTTCACACTTGACACAACTCTATATCTTTGTGGGGGGAAAGTGGTAAAGTACATAAATCTTCGAAAATTTTTTTTTGTTATTTCTTTGAAAATATGCAGGTTTCCTTACGACGTATTCCTTTACCACGGGGATCGAATTCAGCTTGTTGGATACATTTATTTATTTATTTCAAGTACAACCACGTTATATGATACATTGAATTAAAGGCGAGCTCTCGGACACTGAGTTATTACAGCCGTGATAGCTCAGTATGTAACATAAATATTATGTTATTATTCAAATAATATAGTAATAGCTGTGTTATTGAAACTGCGATTTGAAATAACTAATTAAAGATGAATTAAACACACATTTTTTACACAGTGACAGTTATGGTCGGCGCATAAAAGTTGTTATTCTCTTCTTCATTAGTGCAAAAATGTCAAGGCGAGCCTTATATTGTTATTCTGTTATTAATTACTATTGTATGCGTGTATAGTCTGGTATGATGAAAATACACCACCGGTAGTTCAAGAAGTTTTAACAAATAACTTGGCGGAATTTCCACCGTACTGCTGTAAAATTAAAGAAACGATAAAAGCGTTCCATATTTAACACTGCCCTAGTCTAATATATAAAATTCTCGTGTCACGGTGTTTGTAATTGAACTCCTCCGAAATGTCTCGACCGATTTTGTGTGCATGTCGGCCAGGGTGGAGAATCGGACAGCATCTATTTTTCATCCCCCTAAATGTTAAGGGTGGTCCACCCCTAATTTTTTTTTTATATAATATTTTTTGTTTTTATTTTTTTATGATACAGCATAAAAAAATACAACCCTAAATGGGTGGAAAACCCCTCTACGCAGACGCAGGCGCGGGCAGCAGCTAGTAATTTAATATAATTAACTTTTTTAAAAAAACCTTTCGAGGATTTCCTGTGTATAACGGAGATTTAATTCATAAAATGCTTACAAAATCAGTTACGATTTCCCATATTTACCTAATTATTGAACGAGATATATTTCGTAAATTATCCGATTTCATTATTGTTTCTGTTGTGTGGCAGTCGGTCGTAGTTTCAAGTGACCGCGAACGCCCTAGCATTAAAAATAATGATAAAACTAATAATTAGTTTTCGAACAGGCGTTACAACAAAGTTATGCAGCAGAACTCTAGTCCTCTACTTGCAAAAACTACGAAAAGCGAAGCATTGCTTAGAATTCAATAAAAACAAAGTAGATTAATACATTGAGTTTTTCGCTGGAAAGATATGCCGTTCAGCTGAGTGGCTGGAGTACCCGGAGAACGCAAGTTCAGACTCGCAGCGGGGAAAGAATTTTCTTTAATTTTACATCAAGTTTTATATTTTCATCAAAGTGTAGCCAATAACACTGTAAAAATTAATATCATTAAAAAAGTTTATCCTTTCGTCTGTTAATGTCTCCGAGCGGTCAGAAACCGTCTTTAGCTTGTATTATTAACTATTTACAGGTAAAAAAAGGTCGATTTTCGTTTTTCAGAATAGTATTAACGATGTGTATTTGTATTACCTACCTCTATTTATTTATATTTTCCTTGACTGGTCATACGCTTACAGTATGACCCGTTAAGGATAAATTCATTTTGTCATCCGCGTTTTCCACGTGGTGAATAAGAGGTGTTTATGGTATCTTTTCGTTTTGTCGTGTCTCCGTTTTCCCGTAAACATGTTATTCAAGTGGTCCCGTGGCTGCTAAACTGGCATAATAAGGCAAATGTCGAGGAAGGGAACGGGTGTGAGGTTGTCTATCCTTGGGGTTTGAACAGGAAAACAGCCGTCGAAGGAAAACAATTGGATTCTAATGTGCTGACGTCTATAGTGTCGGGAATATTGACATTTGATGACGAATGGAAGATCCTTATAAATATGTAGGGCGCTCGGGGCGTCTAGCCTGAACCTCCGTGTATTCTTACACGTTATGGTGACTCAGCTCATGGGCTCCCGAGGGAGCCTCGGCTCTGGCCGTCACGCTATTATTATCATTACCGGCTTGGGAGGCCGCCGAGCTCCATGCAGTGACTGGGCTCAAGGGTCCCCGAGACCTCAGCCTGGGGCTGTAACTCAATACGCGTTTAGCATTTCTGATTCGAGGTTGTCTGAGAGGGCCGGACCTCGGCTCGATCGGTAGGTGTTATCAGACTCTAGTTATAATATTACTAATGAGTCATATTGTGACTATGTGTATTGTTTATTTATTCAATTTAATGTTCAAATAAACACAGATATTCCGGTTCGCATTTTAGACACTAACTTCATATTGATCAAAAAATATGCATATAAATAAATATTTCAATTAAATACACGTTTCGAGGATTTCTGAAGACTACATAACCGCAGTTATACAACAAGGTACAAACAAACAAACAAACATTCGCCTTTACATATCGATGAATTGAATTGAGTTCAATTTGTAGCTTCCGGAGGTCCGTCTATCTTTCCGATCCCGCTTTGCACCGGTCCACATACGGACCTGCGGATGCCGACGTGGATTGACCTTCTGACCTCGGCCCCCGCTTCCGCCCAGATGCTGGCCAGCTTCGCGCTCACGGAGATTGCGCACGGCTCCGACGCGCGCCTGATGCGTACCACCGCCACGTACGACCCTCGGCGGCGCGAGTTCGTCGTGCACACGCCCGACTTCGAGGCGGCCAAATGCTGGGTTGGTAATCTAGGTAAAAATTCCGTGTGCATTTCTTACTTTTGCGAGGTTGACGCTGCATGTAGCCCTTGTGCCCTGGTATTGGTTTAGTCTTTAGCGCCAGGGCTGGATTTAGAGGTGTGGATGCCTCTGGGCAACAAAGGAGTGGAGGCCCCTTGGCCCCAAAAATTTCCATTAATTACAGTTAATATTTAATGTAATCGTTATCGTACAAAGTAGGTAAAGGTAATACGCGAAAAAAAAATATTAAATGGAAAGTGTTTATTAGTTTTTACTAGTCAGAATTTGATTTTTTTTTCCCGAACCCTATTGTGGGGTCCCGGGGCCGAAGCCCCGGTTGTCCCCTAAATCCGGCCCTGTTTAGCGCGGTTACGAAATGGACGCAAAACGCTTAACGACTGGTAGAGATGGCATGTCTACCAACCTATGGTGTGGTGAGATATTAAGTTAGGTGAAATTCTGCGCAGGGACGCACCCCTCCATTCCTGGTACCCTGGTATTATTTTAATCTTTATCGCATCTCCGAAATTGACACAAAACGCTTAATGCCCGATTGACAATGGACTCTACCGATCTATGGTGTAATGAGATATTACGGTATGTGGAAAAAGTGACTGAATGATAATCACTAATACCATAAGCACAAATTATTAGTGTCCGACCGAAAGTTCGGTTTCTGTTTCGGTCGAGTTTCGGCAAAAAAAAAAGCAGTTTCGGTTTAATTTCGGTTTCGGCGGCGAACCTGCCGAAACCAGAACTGTATTCGGGAGTTCTTGCGCTATGATCGGCTATGTTCGACGCGTTAAATTCCATTCAAGCGAGTAAGCGACGAAGGCTATTGATGGGTCGTTGAAGGTTTTTTCGTACACACCGTTAACTACATCAACTAGTTAAATTTGTCAACGAGTTAATGTGATGCTTATTTTAATTTGCATGAATGAACGGATTTCATTTGACGCGACTGCGACGGTCAACGAGTCTAAATCGTCTGATAAATTACAAATATATAAATAAATTTACAAAAAAAAACGTCAAGTATAATTATGATAATATTTATGATAAGCCTTAAAATAATTTCTGCCACTTGTATGCAACTGTACACGAATTGTCAAACAAAAATTTAAGAAAGCAAAACTTCTTTGAGAAAGGTGGTAGGTACTGTCACTCAAGGTGAGAAACGCAAATGTTCGGAGCAAGGCCACCGTGGAATATTTCGAACATTGTTTTTAAAAGGAATATCTTAAGAGGCAACTGTTTTTTTCGCTCGGGCGTAATTTAGTGTAATTAATTATGTGCTTGGTCGGTGCAGTTGTTACGACATAAAACCTCGGGTCTCGGTTCGATTCTCGGACGGACATTTGCATGACCCGCAGATGATAGGAAACGGAAGTTGAGCCGGCAATGTTGATTTAGATGGGAAACCAATCAAAGTGTTTGCGGAATGTTCGTCACGCCTTCATAGTCTATTCACAGCTCTCGCGTTCTCGATGCTTTTTTTTTGGTGACGATTTGTGTAATCAACAAGAGAGACCGCCGTTACATTTCACAGATTCCGAACATTTGTTGGTGCAAATTGAGGCGATGTATCGCAGTTCCGATTGTATTATCCTCGATGGAGAAACTATGAAAGAATGCATTAAAAGTTTACCACTGGGGATTCATTGGGGACGCTGGGCTTACCACTATATTTGGGATTTATTGAGATAGGATATTGACGTGATAGTATAACTTTACTTCACTTAAGAATATTTTCAAGAATTGTCTGGCGTTTTAGAACGATAAAAATGGATTCAGAGCAGGCTGAATTGGACATAAGAGATTGCAGTAAAAATTTTAAATATCCATTCGATTTCAATTTAACCATTTTCGAAGAAAAACATTTCTTCGCAATAGCCAAAGCTAAATCTACCCATGTTTATTTATTAATACGGCGAGCTCAAGACGTTAAGTACTTGATGCTGACGATCTTTTTATTACAAAAAAATAATCTAATATACAATCTTTATTACGCTTATTAATAATTTCATGGCTGTTAAATAAGTATAGTAAAGGCCACAGAATGTTGTGTTAATTTGAAGCAATGAAAATCTTTCAATTTTAATAAGGTAAAAACTTATCTTTGAACTATTTTAAATTATACACACAATTATCTTCTAATGTTACTATCAATATGAAGAATCAACTTGATTCGTACAATTCTGATATTTGAGATCCCATCCTTTTTTCGCTTAATATAAATAATCGAACCACTCAAGAACTAGAAGGGGAGACTTTCTAAGTAATGATGAGTCTCACAGCTCAAAAGTTTTGAACACACTTAACAGCAGGAAAAGTAGGTAATTTGGACATATTACATACGAGGACCGTGATAGCTCAGTGTCCGGGCACTCGCCTTTAATTCTATATACTCGAGCAACCTGAGTTCGATCCCCGGTGCCGGCACCAATGAAGTTTTTAACTTTAAGTGCTGACTTATCACGTGCTCCGCGGTGAAGGAAAACATCGTGAGGAAACCTGCATATTTTCGAAATAGTAATAAAAAAAAAATATATTTCGAAGATATGTGAAGTCCGCCAATCCGCAGTGGGGCCGCGTGGTGGACTATGCCCTGATACCCTCTGTATAGAGGAGGCCTTTGCCCAGCAGTGGGACATGTATAGGCTGTTACTTTACTTTACTTTCTTACATACGAGGGTGGATTGAAAAGTTATGCGGGGAAAATAATATATTAACAAAAATACATTTAGTTTTCGACGTCTCTAGTTCTATCAATTTCTACCAACTGCTTTCGACGCCGAGTTGTTTTTATGAACTGCTTATTCAAAACCTTTTGGTGATTTACAGCATATTCGATGTGTTCATTCGATAATAATTGTTGGTTGTTTTTTATTTTTGTAACCGGATGAAGATCCGTGAGTTCCATGTCATGAGAATAATCCGGGGTTAGTACATATTATTAAGGCCGTGCAATAATTTTTGAAATAGGCCCTGCAAAATTTACGTCAACGAGCCTGTTAGACAGCGCTAATTATACCGTTTTTTTTTCTTTTTATACACATTTATATTAATAAGCTGTATTTAGCGTTTAGTGTCTTAATCAATGATAGTCTCATTAGTATTCCCTGTTGTTTTTTATCGGTATTAAATACGAGACTTGCGTCATAAAAATACGTAAAGTTTCCGTGCAGAATAATTCCATTCTTTCAAGTATGGAATAAATTATTATTATATTTTTTTTTAGTTTTTAATTATAGCTATTTAACTTTTTTAAATTACATAATAGGGTCTGCAGTGCATAATTGTATCATAATTGGCTTATTACTCGACTGTTATAGAATATAACATTGCTATAACTCCAGCCGAAAAAATATAATTATTCAATGTTATTTTTTTTCTTGTTTTTATGCGAGGTTGCAAGCGAGCTAGCGGTTCTTAAGTTATAACAGCCGCCCATGAAAATATGCAAAACCCGTAGGGTTGCAGATGTGATGCCGACTTTTATTAAAGTGAGCCCCGGCTACCTCACTCGCCAGACGAAATGCAGCAGTATGGCATTACCACTTCACGCCGGTCAGTAGACAGTAGTGCAACAGCCGAAGCAGTTGCGTGGCCCTGCCACAGTAAAGTTGTAGAATTGTGTATTAAGTTTCATTATCTGATGCTTCCTTATCTAGGTTTATTTCTACTTAAATATTTAAACAAAAATGTCTCAATCTTTTAATAATTAAATCTGACCAACTAAACGGTATTGCTATTTCATTGCATTTTAAATACCGCTACGAAACAACTGCATTTTCGCTTTAAAATGGAACTTGATTCGTTGGACGTTGCTTAACACGTGTCATATATTATTTTCGTCATATATGTGACGTAAACCATACATAGTTTACGAACAAATGTAAATAAATGTCTCAATCGTTTAATAATTAAATCTGACTAACTAAACGGTATTGCTATTTCATTGCATTTTAAATACCGCTACGAAACAACTGCATTTTCACTTTAAAATGGAAACGTAAACTACATAGTTTCGGGACTAATGAAAATCATGAACTGTTATTGATTTTTTTTAATGTTCTTTCCCCCGTCGTAAAAATCTAATCGCCTTTGAAATTTTAATTGGTTATTGTTAATAATCACTGCTTACAATGAAAAAGTCTGTGTAAAAAGCACAATTGACTTCTCCACAAAAGCCTACCCTGTTCGGTCTATAGTAAAAAGTAAAGTATCAGCCTATACGTGTCCCACTCCTGGGCAAAGGCCTCCTCTGTACAGAGGGTATCGAGGCATAATCCACTCCACTGCGGATTTTAGGACTTCACACGCTTTTTTTGTTATTATTTCGAAACTCTGCTATCAAGGCTCATAGTATGTTCTGTATAAAGGTTGCCAAAATTTCTTAGAATATTCTTTAAATTTAGCCAAAAATGCAACCCAAATCTTAATGATCTAGTTTATGTACTTCCTAGTACCTGCTATTTCATTCGGCATGATATGTTAACTTGCGACAACTGTGGTAGAACCATGCAACAGTGTAGGTACACTGTTGCACGAATGGGCAGGTCCGTCCGGGTAAGTACCACGACCTTACAGAATACCGGCGTAAAATAGATGTGTTACGCCCCTGTGTTTCATTTGGTGAGTGATGTAGCCGGGGCCCGCTTTATTTAAAGGTCTCAACGTGTTTGCAACCCTACGGGTGTTGCAAATTTAAATGAGCGGCGTTTATCATTTAACATCAGGTGAACCGCCAGCTCTTTTGCCACTTTATCACATAAAAAAAAAAAAACAATCGCACTTCATTGTACGCCAAGTCTTAGACACGGGCCTTCACGAATGCAAGCGCGGGGGAATTTTCATTGATGTCATTATAAATTTAACTGTGGTAGGGCCACGCAACGGTCTTCGCTGTTGCACTAGTCCGTCCGGGGAAGTACCACGACCTCACAGAAGACCGGCGTGAAGTAGAAGTGTTATACTTTTGCGTTTCTTGCGGTCGGTCATTGGGTCATTGCCACTTCATCGAAGTAGTGGCAACGCATCTGAAACCCTACGGCTGTTGCAAGCGTCCGTTGGCGGCGGTTATCGCTTAGCATCAGGTGAACCGCCAGTTCGCTTGCCCCATTCCCACACGAAAATCTCACCGACGCAACGTAACGGTGACCGTTGCTTCCAGGCAGAACGTGCACGCACACGCTGCTGTTCGCGCAGCTGATCACGCCCGACGGCACCAACCACGGCCTGCACGGCTTCGTGGTGCCGATCAGGGATCCGGACACCCTGGAGACCTACCCCGGCCTGGTGGTGGGCGACATGGGCGAGAAGATAGGCGTCAACGGCATCGATAACGGGTCAGTGGCTTCAGCAATTTCACAGTATGACTACTTATAGATAATGTAAACAACTCTAACGTCTTTAAGCCCACTTGCGGTAAGCAGAGATGACTATCCGTGGCGGATTTGCCCTAAGACCCAATAGGCCCGGGCCTAAGGCGGTCACACATCAGGGGCGGTCAATCGTGACAAAAAATTCACTGATGATAACAAGATATATGGTGGGCGCTGAGAAAGGGGCCGCTATAACTTACTACATGGGCTGGGGCCTACGGCGGCCAAGACTACAAATCCGCCACTGTCTATAAACTTTAGCTAAAGTCTACCGGATAATGTTTTCTTGGGTTTACGCATGTCACACATTGTTAAAACTGGCGCGCAAGAAGCTGTAGGGTCCATGGACCATGTGAAGTGTTTAAGACGTCCGGAATTAAAATTAAGCGCCGCAAATCCTATTTTTTTAATTATTTTTAATTAACAAAGTCTGTAGGAACTTGCAGCTTATTGTGTCCTATAAGGTGGCGAGTATTCAGCCAGTTGTCATATACCTAGAAGATAGCTAGAAGTCATATAGAATGTCAGATAGAATGTGTCAGTGCTTTCCGAGGAATGAAAACTTCGTTTACATGCAGCTTGATTCATTACCAGAGAGCTCTCAGCAACGAAGCTACTTCTAATTTTATTATACGCACTAATTCGGTAGACACCAATTCGATTCTAATTAAAACTAAATAATTGCAAGTCAACAACTCAATTAGGGCACGGTGGCGTGCCCTTGGAGATGCCTATGTAAAGGTGGAAAAGGCTGATTGATTGTTTGATTGAACTCAATTAGTTGCACTTAAAATTATTTGTTATTAGGGAACATTGTATTGTTCGATGATATAACATTTATCTGAACTTTCCAAAACATTTAAACACCGATTTAATAAACGAAAGCCAGTCGTAAATAACAAAAGAAAATAATTCGCGCATTAAGGTTTGTCATCGGACAAGCGGTCGACGATAAAAATTACGTTAAAGGCCATTGTATCGCACGTCGTGAGCCATAAAAACTATTTTCACGCTGCACCGCACCAGATAAGCGGTATCGCGAAACATTCGATCCATTGTCGCATTTCTTCGATGAAGGAATATCTATCAATTAAGCTGAATCATTGATTGTGCGTGACCTCCAAATTTTCCCACAGAAAGATTAACCCTAAAATGTAATAATAAAGGGAGTCTCGGTCTAAATAAGGTCTATACACGCTGGATTTTTTTTAATATTGCGCTTTACAATAACGTGAAATTGTAGTCAATAGTACAATAAGCGACATCCGATCGAATGAGGTGGACGATTGCGAACGCTTACAAGAGCTTATAAGGAAAAAATTATCATGAGGCTTCACTTTGCATCATTAGACATTTTGTACGGCTAACGATTATTCGGATACTATTTCGCGCGCAATAAAGCGACAACTTTTTTCCGATTATTTAACGCAGTCATCTCGTGCAATCTCGGTCTAATAATGTCGATTAGTTAAATAACTTATCGAATTAAACATTTGAAAATGATAACATCGATATTAAAGATTAAAACGTCCGCGCGAAATTAACTGCACTTAGTGAGCATAGCAATATGTTTATTAATCCTAACAACTTTTTACTTATGTATTTCCTAACGGGTTCCATGATGATTTTTAATTTTAAGTTTTACAACCTAACATATATACACGTGGAATGCAAATAAAGAGAATAGAGAATAAAGCAATGCCGGTGGTCACTTTGCACCTGTTAATGCGCGTCGTTTTATAATACTGTTTTTTTGCTTGATACGTTAATTGTCATTCCGAGTCCGGGTGTGATATTGGTTTGTGATTTCAATTTTGCAAATGCTAACGCGGAATATATCATCTAATGCGGGGGGGGGGGTTCATAATTCTTATGATGATGTTAAGTATATTATCCATAGACGTTAATGGTGACCCCTGTGACCTTTGTATGCCATTATTTCTTTCGTTTCGTAAAATACATATAAACACACCGCTAATTTAATTATTATCTACGTGTACATTTAACGACTTTGTATGTCATAACTTTTAAATTATGTCTTGACTGCCAGACCAATCGGATAAAATATTGGTAGAGGATAATTGTGGTCCACTATAATAGGTGTCGCGTTGAAATGTAGTTTTCATACATCCCACGCTCGTCATATCAATTAACGAAGAAGAGCCATTTTTAATGTTGTTTTATATTAACTTAATGTCTTTTGCATTGATTTATTCTCCGGAATTTTCACGTCTATTAAGTTTGGTGTAACACATCTAATAAGTTTTTTTGCTTTCAGTGTATTAAAGCTTCATCGGACATCTAAGAACTCACGGGTTTGGACCCTCCGATCTAAATATCTAAGTCGAGGTCGCGGTTCGGACCGAGACCCCCGACGGATTAGGCTAATCGGTGGCTTTGTGTACCTTGTGTACGCGTTGTTAAACACATAATTTAGATCTAATATAGTATTTTTTATGTTAATAATTTCTAATTAATATTTTTATTGATCTGAATGTGTAAACGTAAAACTAAATACATAAGTAGAATTGTTAAGGCGCGTATAAATAAGCATACAGGAAACCGGTATGCTAGTCGCCCTAATTCTAATATGGAACGGTGATGTGTACATAAAGTATTTTTACGGCCTTTACATTACGTATTACGGTCTGAGTCACACTCAAGGCCGACACAGAGCCATCATTTGATAACAGCGATAACGCTAACTCGAATTACAAAGGGCATGCCGCAAGTTAGTGACGTAGAACTATCACTAATTTTACTTTCACTGAATTATTATTACACGCAAGTACTTTTCTATCCGTGTTTGCCTGAAATATTTGATCCCTGTCTCTTCTTCCCAGGGAGCCTATAAATTCTAGATACATGTGTCTAACATACGTTAAACACTTGGCATAAATGTTGGACTTTGAAGTGGTAAAAGAATTCTTCTTTATATTTGAGAAATGTTTCAAGTGTTTATGACTCGGCGGTGGAGCTGTTGCTAAGGTATTGGTCGCGGGATCGGGGGTCGTTGGTTCGATTCCCACACAGGACAAGCATTTTTGCGACCCTCAGATAATAGTACCGGATCTAGCTGTTTGTTTCCCAACGAGGGTTTGTGTCAGGCTGGATGTCGGTCGAAATAAAACGAAGCCATTACCACTTCAGCGGGTGGGATAAGGGCGGGAGGATAGTTGATCCGTACTATCAATAACATCCCTATGTTCGGGAAATTTCCATTGGTCATTTAACGGTAGGGCCTTACCACAATGGGCCCCTCTTGCGTGGCCACGTTAGTCTTTGCTGTTGCACGTATGGGCAGGATCGTCCGGGGAAGTACCACCGCCTCATAGAAGTTGGGCGTGAAATGGATGTATTATTCTTTCGCTTTTCGCCTGCTGAGTGAGGTAAACGGGACCCACTTTTTTAATGATTGACAAGGCATCTGTATCTCGACAGGTGTTGTAGGGTTTGGTAATCACGTAAAATCAGTTTTTTTTTTTAAAGTTTATTAGGTCTGCTTAACTGAACATTTATATACATCTAGCTAGATTACAAAAGAAATATACACAGAAAAAAATGATTGTATTCTATACATAGCAAACACATCATACATAATGAAACTCAATATAACATCAGGTACAAAGGTTTACCTACTGACTACTATTAAACGAGTAAAACAAAGTTGAGCCATCTGCTCGTTTGCCATCTATTCACATACAAAACGATACTAACATTCTACAAATTCACTATATTATACAGCGTGTCGTTACCATCGCGACAATAAATGAACACACATATAGGGGATAACTTTTTAAAGTTGTATTAAACATTTAAATTCTTTAAACATCAATATTTACAGAGTTATAAAATTTTCCAAAACAAAGAATTTTAGAACACCCTCACCTATAAAAGCGTAACGTAAAGTTCATTTGTAAAGGTCACAAAGCATATGAATGGGTTGAATGAATTTAAAAGAGACAAAAGATACTGTTAGAAGGAGAGGCTTGTAATACGACGCTGTGGCGCGAGTTATATAGGTGTTACAAATTTTGTTTCTTTTATACTTAATTAGTTTGTTTGAAAAATATATTTTTTTAATTATGGCTTTTTTTAACGTTATATTTTTTTATGATTATTGGCACGTAGCGTTAGACGTGTGTTCATTTATTGTCGCGATGGTAACGACACGCTGTATATAATTACTTTCGATTAAATGATCAGAAGATTTGCCGTGACGTAACATCCTCAACGCACTGAGCCAGTTCTCGTATTCCAGATTCATAATGTTCAACCAGTACCGGATACCGCGCGAGAACCTCCTAAACAGGACGGCTGATGTCACCGAGGATGGCCAGTACGTGAGCTCGTTCTCGGAGCCGTCCAGGATACTCGGCGCGGCACTAGAGAACCTATCTGCTGGTGAGTGAACACAACACTTGAAAAACGTCATAGATATTTTAATAGTAACATGTGTCACACTTCTGCGTTTCTTCTGGTGAGTGAAGTAGCCGGTGTCCGCTAATCACTGAACATCAGGTACCGCCGGCTCGCCTGCCACCTTCTCGCTTAAAAAATATCATATTGGCCTGTTCCAGTCCACTGCTGAACGTGGGCCTCCCTCACAGACTGCCACGAAGTACTGAGCCATCTGCGTCCATGGACTTCCCGCACATTTGCACAGATCGTCACTCCATCTAGCGCCCCCCCCCCACCCCCCTCCCCCCATCGTAGTTCGTCACACTACGTCGGCCAACAGTAGGTTGCCGCCCGAGAACCAGTTGCCACTTTTTTTATGTCATTAGCGGATATGCGAGCTCAATACGAAACATTTTATATGTCATACAAAAATTGAATCTCATCTATTTCGCTCACCGTTTCACGTCGGGTTAAGTGCGGTGTAGACCCCTAACGTTTGTCGGCTTGTCGCCAACACGATCCGCGCTCGCGCAGGCCGCATCGGCATCATGCAGGAGAGCTGCCACTCGATAGCGGGCGCGGTCAGCGTAGCGGTCCGCTACGCCGCCACGCGCACCCAGTTCGGCGAGAGGGACAACGAGATACCGCTGCTCGAGTACGACCTGCACGTGAGTGTTGCCACGTCGAGCTGCCACAAATGCCACCCTACGTTTTTTTTGTTTAATTTCCCTAAGCTATACTTCTTTTGCTGTAGGAAGGGATTTTGCGCGACACCCTAAAGCGACGCCGACCACGAACTTTTTGACATTTTTTTTTTTTATTAATAGCAAGGTAAAAGTATAGTAACAGGCATATTTCCCACTGCTGGGCAAAGGCCTCTGTACAAGAGGGTATTAGGACATGGTACACCACTCTACTTCACTACGACTTCACTTCCCTTCTCGAAATATTTTATTTTTTTTTGTTATTATTTCGAACATGTTTCCTCGCGATGTTGTTTCCCCTGAGAATGTGCATCTAAATGGCATCGGGGATATAACTCGAGTTGTTCGAGTATATTGAATTAAAAGCTATCGGCCAGACAATATGCTATAATTCTGAGTTACTTAATTAAACCTTATCAAATGAATTTTACTCAAACAAAGTGTACTGGCACACGAGATTAAAATTATAAGTTATTTCTCTTTAGTTACGCTAAAGAAGTTATAACTATTTACGTACGTGCATAAGTACACACAGACTATTTTTTTAACCATTCCCCTTACTGTGGGATAACGTTATCCTGTGGTTCAAGGAGGTTTTACAAAAAAACCTGATCGAAAAAAAAACATTTGTGGGTCACACACAATTGCGTTCTTTACAATTTCCGCACATTATATCTCAATGAGGTCGGTGGTTCGATTCTACACGCAGAAAATACATTCTTAAGACTGTTTATCTCATTTGCAAGGTGCGTAAAACTGTTTAATAGTCACTCGGTCCTTGTCATTGACTGCCGCTCTTTTCTTATCGTAACCTTCATCCTAAAGAAAGGCCGCCGAAACAATCCAACCGTGCCCCGAATTTTGACGATTTACTTCCGCAGCAATGCGGCTGTGTTGTCATAGAATAAATAAATAAATATTTTAGGACACATTTTTACACAACGTTCCCTAGTCCTAAACTAAGCAACGCTTGTACTATGGATACTAGATAGCTGATAAAGATACTTAAACATACTTTTTTAACTGTGGTAAGGCCAGTCAATGGCATTCACTGTTGCACGAATGGGCAGTTCCGTACGGGTAAGTGCCACGACTTCACAGAAATACGGCGTAAAGTAGAATTTTTACACTTCTGCGTTTCGTCTGGTGAGTGAGGTAGCCGGGGTCCACTTTATTTAAAGGTGGCAACGCTTCTGCAACCCTACGGGTGTTGCAAATGTCCATGGGTGGCGGTTATCACTTAACATAAGGTGAACCGCCCAGTTCGTTTGCCACTTTGTCATATAAAAAAAACTTTTTTTATATAAAAAAACCGAGACACTGGAAAAACACTATGTTCATCACACAATATTTTTCAGTAGTGGGGATCGAACCCACACCCTCTGGACAGGAGCCAGGTGCACTACCCAGTACGCCATTCGGGTCTTCAGTTTCGTCATCGTTTTTAATATCGTTGTTTATATTTGTAAAAAATTTGTAAACAAATATAAACAACGATAGCTTTGTAAGCTATCGTTGTTTATATTTGTTTACAAATTTTACTTTGTTTTAATAATACTTTGATAATAAATTAATCCTATCAACCCTGATGGTGTGTTTATGGGAAATATAGAAAAAAATGCGTCCTTGAATGGTGTGGAGTTTCAAGTAACCTTAAAGCATTTGATTGTTACATAATATGAAAGTTCTTTACTTATGTGAAAAGTTGTCAAGTGAGCAAGCGGATGAGCTTAAGAAAATACCGTTACGGACATCTACAACAGCTTAAGGATTGCAGATCGTTTGTCAAATATTAAAAAAGTCATGTATTAACTGATGTTTTTGCTTTCAGTCCCGAGGCTATTAATGCTTCATCTGACGCAGAACTGGTGGGCTAGCCAGAACCCACGCGTTTGGGTTAAAATGCCAAATATTAAAAAAGGTGGGATCCGGTTACCAAACTCATCAGAAAAAACGCAAAATTATTATACTCTCACTTCAAGCCCATTCGAGAAGCCCAGCAGAATAGAGAAAAGATGTCAAAGTATATCAGAACGGTGTATTATAACACTAGCGACCCGCTCCGGCTTCGCACGGGTGCAATGTATTATACATATAAATCTTCCTCTTGAATCACTCTATCTAGTATTAAGAGGAAAACGCATGCTCAAATCAGCTATTCTCATCATTTGTTTGTAAGTCGTATTAGAGCGGTATATATTCGCGCCAACAGTCCTATTATGACATGACATTCCGACTAGGGAGGAGCAGCGAGTGTCGATTGTTTTGGATTAGTGCTGTACCGCCCTTGTCGAGGAACCGAACCTTCTTATCACTAGTAAAAAAAAAACGTATCAAGATCCGTTACGTAGTTTTAAAGATCTAAGCATACATAGGGACAGACAGACAGCGGGACGACTTTGTTTTATACTATGTAGTGATTTATTAGAACATTATTACATAATATTTCAATTGTTCTATAATAACCTAAACTCTTAATGTGTATTACAGCAATGGCGGTTATTCGGCTACGTGGCAGCGGCTGTGGTGTTCCGGATATACATCCAGAACTTTGCCCAAGTTTACCTGAACATTGTGGAGAAATCAAATATGGGTCTTAAAGTCGACAATTTGGTGAGAAACTCAACCTTATTGTTTAATTAGACATCGAATTTTTCAATGATCTGATTTGTATATCTAACGCCCGGTTTCTGAAGCACTGACCATCGTAGAAATTTACTAATCAGCTGTCAAATGGCTTGTTTTGAGTTGAGTTGCCAACTTTAATGACATTAAAAAAGCCATCTGATCAGCTGATTAGTTAACTTCTTCGACGATTTTACTCTTAATAAAACTGACAAGGATCTAAAAGAAACTGGTATCGCAAAACCGTTTTTGGCAACTGTAAATCATAATGAAATCTGAGCGAGACAGTAAGTGATTTAGACTGCAGTGCGAGCGAGAGGGCAACACTTTTCCCCCGTGTCCACGTCGATTTCCTCTTTTAAATTGTCTTAACCACATAAATTTCGCTTGCTCTATTTCTGATCACTTGACCGATTAATATTAGATAGGAGACTAAATTTCTTTTTATGTGAGAACGTGGCAAGCGAGCTTACGTTTTACCTGATGTGGAGTGTAATCCACCGCCCACGGACATTCGCAACACCCGCTTGTTTGCAGATGCGTTGCCACCTTTTACTAAAGTGGGCCCCGACTCTCTCATTCACCAGACGAAACGCAGAAGTGTAACACTTCCATTTCAAGCCGGTCTTCTGTGTAGTCGTGGTACTTACTCGGACGGACCTGCTTCGTCGCGCAATAGAGAAGACTGTTACGTGGCCCTACCACATTTTACAGCGCGTCGTTACAACCGCGACCATAAATGAACACACGTCTAACGCTACTTGCCAATAATCATAAAAAAATAAAAAACGTTAAAAAATCCATAATTAAAAAAATATATTTTTCAAATAATTATAAAAAAAAGAAACAGAATTTGTAACATCCTATACAACTACAACTGACTGATTCATACATTCGGCGATTTTTTTCATTCGTTGCCACAGCGTCGCATTACAAGCATCTCCTTCTAACAGTATGTTTGGTCTCTTTTAAATTCATTGAACCCATTCATATGCTTTGTGACCATTACAAATGAACTTTATGTTACAGTTTTTAACGTAAGGGTGTTCTATAAATGTTTGTTTTGTAAAATTGAATAACTCGCTAAATAAATGTTTAAATAATGCTTAATACAATTTTAAAAAGTTATCCTGTATATGTGTGTTCATTTATTGTCGCGGTTGTAGCGACACGCTGTATACTCAACATCACAGGTATTATCCACGAGTGTTGGTAATCATTTAATATTAAGCGCACCGCTGGCTGTCTGCTTTCTTGAATAAAAAGTTCACATCATCCTAGTGTTGAGGACACCACAGCCGAGATACAGACGAGGGGATGTTCCACTACTCGTTCACCCTTCACAACGGTTCCTTTGTATCCGATTCGCAGAGCGAGGCGGTGTCCGAGATCCACGCGATGGTGTCGTGCAGCAAACCGCTGCTCACGTGGACGACGCTGGAGGCCGCCCAGCAGTGCCGCGAGGCGTGCGGCGGCCACGGCTACCTCAAGGTGGGCGCTGCGCCATTCTCAACCTTATTGCGACGCATTACGATACATTTTAAGACTGCAATAGATCATCTGGGCAGCGGTCTTTGGGCGCCATTCTCACCCTTATTCCGACCGATTACGATACATTTTAAGACTGCAATAGATCATCTGGGCAGTGGTCTTTGGGCGCCATTCTCACCCTTATTCCGACCGATTACGATAAATTTTAAGACTGCAATAGATCATCTGGGCAGTGGTCTTTGGGCGCCATTCTCAACCTTATTGCGACGCATTACGATACATTTTAAGACTGCAATAGATCATCTGGGCAGTGGTCTTTGGGCGCCATTCTCAACCTTATTGCGACGCATTACGATACATTTTAAGACTGCAATAGATCATCTGGGCAGTGGTCTTTGGGCGCCATTCTCAACCTTATTGCGACGCATTACGATACATTTTAAGACTGCAATAGATCATCTGGGCAGTGGTCTTTGGGCGCCATTCTCAACCTTATTGCGACCGATTACGATACATTTTAAGACTGCAATAGATCATCTGGGCAGTGGTCTTTGGGCGCCATTCTCAACCTTATTGCGACCGATTACGATACATTTTAAGACTGCAATAGATCATCTGGGAAGCGGTCTTTGGGCGCCATTCTCGCCCTTATTCCGACCGATTACGATACATTTTAAGACTGCAGTAGATCATCTGGGCAGCGGTCTTTGGGCGCTATTATCACCCTTATTGCCACCGATTACGATCCATTTTAAGACTGCAATAGATCGATCATCTGGGCAGCGGTCTTTGGGCGCCATTCTCACCCTTGTTGCGACCGATTACGATCCATTTTAAGACTGCAATAGATCATCTGCCGCAAAAGTTCCACGCTTGTTTTAAACGCTAGCGACGCGCCAAAACGGAGCAAACAAGGCGGCCGTACAATCGTCACTCGTTCCGTTTCTCAGTGCGCGAACCTGGGCGACATCCGCAGCAACCACGAGCCGACGGTGACGTACGAGGGGGACAACAGCGTGCTGTCCCAGCAGGCGGGCAACTGGCTGCTGCGCCAGTACGAGGCGGCGAGGGGCGGGGGATGCGTCGACTCGCCGCTGCTCACCGTCGCCTTCCTCAAGGAGCACCGCGCCATCGCCGCCCTACTCTTCACCGCCGACGCCACCTCCCAGCTCAAGACCACGCAATGTAAGACCCTCACGTGACGGGGGGTTCGATTCCCACACGAGACCAACTGTTTGTGTGACACACAGATAACTCGAACCTGGGTGTTTGAGCACCGTACCATCGCCGCCCTGCTCTTCGACGCCGACGCCACCTCCCAGCTCAAGACCACGGAGTGTAAGGCCCCTGGTGGCCCCCACCGTGATGGTTCGATTCCCACCCGAGACCAACTGTTTGTGACACACAGATAACTCGGACCTGGGTGTTTGACCACGTGGAATTTATGTATGCGAAAGGTTCTCGCAAAACAGAACGGGCAATGTTTTCGAAGGGAAGACTAAAATAAATCGTCTAGTGTAATAATCATCGGTGCGCTTATATACAAAATTTAAGTTTTTTTTCATACACGGTAAACAGTCGCGTTTCGGCTACCGTTAACAACGCATGACCCACCTGTGTAGGGTAGCTCCTCCGAGCTTCCCTACTATTCTACTCCGCCACTATCAGATATTGTCCAGATAAAAGTGATCTTTGAACTTCCTAGATTCAAATGCACTAATATCAGATTAGCAGTAGAAATTCGGTAGCTCTCATGATTCAAAGCCATAATAAGGAAAATAACTAGTAACATGCATTGTTAATATCATAGAAAACATACTGGTACATGTTAGTGTGAATTTTTTATTGAGATCAGAGATATACCGAGTTTATGCCAAAATTGCTTTAAGAACTTTTAACATGTAGAAGAGGTAATATACTAATATGTTTAATTTATTTATAAGTTAACATAAATTTATATATTTTATTTTCCAGTTATCCTATCAACATACAAGTGGCTCATATGCTGGCTTCTAAAAGAGACCTACGAGAAATATGAAGCACTCCTCGCCAAGGGGTTGACAAAGTTCCAAGCGAAGAACAAATCACAGGTCTACAGATGGAAGAACCTAACGAAGGCGTACGCCGAATACCTCGCGATAATGTTCAGTCTGGAATCCATAGAGAAGAAAGAGAAGGAGTTACAGCCTGTGCTGTATAAGCTGTTCACTTTGTACGGTCTGTGGTCGTTGGACAGACACTTAGTGGAGCTGTACCAAGGGGGGTACTGCACAGGCGACAAGCCGGCGAGGCTGATGAGGGAGGCTATCATGGAGCTGTGCGCCGATCTGAAGGGCGAGGTGGTGAGCGTTGTCGACGCTCTGGCCCCGACAGATTTCGTCCTCAACTCCGTTTTGGGAAAGAGCGACGGAAGGGTATGTAGAAGCCGGCTCCTTTCATCTAGAGGTTTAATTTGATACAATGCTCGCCTTGCCAGTCATTTTAACTGTCTATTCAGATCCCGGCGGCTTTCATTTCTCAGATTCCAATTGTGGCTAGTGTCGAGTGAATAAATTTCTCTAGGACACATTTTTAAACAACATTCTCTAGTCCCAAGCTAAGCGAGCGTTAAATGATGAACATACATATACTTTTATTTTGTAAATATAATAAAATGCATATTACATGTATAAGTACCCAGACACTGGAAACACACTATGTTCATCATACAATAGTTTTTCAGAAGCATATAATAGTTTTCCAGAAGTGGGGATCAAACCCACATCCTCTGGCGAACGAGGCAAGGTTCACTACTAACTAAGCCAATCGTCTAATTATCCTCTAAACGGAATTTATATTGGTCAATCTCACCATTGACTTTATATTAAAGGCATGTACCATGAGGTTACCATATCAACATATATTGGAAATATTCATCAGTATGTCTGACGTTAATACGCCTACTAGCGCTATGTACAAAATTGTATACTTAAACTCACCTCGTCTAACCCTACCAAGGATACACGACAGCCACACATAACCAGAACCTTTGTATAGAATTATCTTTTCAATTGCAGCTGTACCAAAACCTGCAAAAGGCGCTGGTGAGCCACCCAGGCACGTTCGAGCGGGCGAGCTGGTGGAGGGAAGTGGTGCCTTCAGCGAAGCTATAAAGTTTGTGGAAGCGAATGGCGCTCAATTAAATCCTGTTGCTACATCAGCTTGTGTAGTGCGACGGAGCCAGCAGTAAGGGGTTGAGGTGCCATATAAAATCGAGAAATACTTCCCTGAAATTGTTCACCTAAACCATTAGCACACAGAAACTATAACAACGTAAAGATAACTAACCCAACGACTATTAACTAACAATGTGGTGTACACTTTTAGTTCTCCAGTTTGTAAAATGTTATTGCTGTAAATAACATTTCTTTTCTAACGTTAATTTTTAACAATGATGAATAATAAGATTTTTTACAGTGAGCCAATGCTGGGTTCGCTGATAATGATACGGTACAGCGATCAAATGCAAAAGTAAAACATCCACCTTTGCAAGCTGTCAATATAATAATGTATATAAATATGTTATCTTCGTATTTTAACTGTTTTTTTTTTCTACAAAGAGATAGCCATAATAATAAGTTGTAACAGTGTTTCAGTGTAATAGAAATAACTGCAAATAGTTAGTACGTGTGAGTGCATACACATTATGGTTATAAATAATTATTTTGAAATTGATTAGTTAAAGTTGTAGTGAACTGTTTTATCGACCGTTTTTGTTCAAGGTTTTATTAATTATTTTGCGTACATTGTACAAGATATAAAATATTTACATTGTCTTTCTACAAAGAATTAATACTTTCCCTCCTTAATGTTGTTACACGGGTAATATGGTTTGTTTTTAATTATTAGCTTATTTGTTATTAACAATTTGTGATTTTGCCTTATGTGAAAAAAAAACTTTTTATTTCGTGTATTTTATGTGATAAATACTTGTCTTTAAAACTTGATTAATTACATTTTATTTCGACAAAATGCGGCGTTATTTGAGAAAAAAATATTTATTTATGTATTACAATTTTTAGAAGCCTCCATAATAGGTATTTTTTATTGAAATTAAAGCCATAGTTAGCAGAGGCAATAATTCAAATCCTCTGATCATGGTATTATCAGAGTATTGCGTCCCAAATTACAATTACTTGTATAATTTTTAATATAATACTTAAATTTTGTCTGTGAATTTAACTAAATTCTAAATATATAACATTTACATGAATCACTATGTGCTCTCTACGCAATGAATAATATGAATTAAAAAAACAATATAAAAAATCTAGGAGCAACCAGAGATTTTAATTTATTTATGCAATTTTTAACATATCAAATACCGCTTAAATAGTAGGTATTTTATAAGTAGAAGTATAGTTTCTCAGTAGAAGGTCCGAATTCATTGTTTTGGGAAAAGTGTTGATCTTAAAATTTGTCACAAAGTCATAATGATGACAGCAGTAGTTGAACTGGGTACTCTATACCATGATTGTATTCAAAATTAAAGTAATACGCGATCATTTCTTTCTGCATTCGAAATTTAAAATCTTTAAATAATAGTAGGTATTTTGTGTACTGTTAGGTAGTCGATTACTTTGATGTCCATTTTATGAAACTGTTGTCTAGAATATAAAGGTACTCTTCATGCGTACGCATATTGAAATATATATATATATATATATATATATATGTATATTACCCACAGAAAGTTTTGAAACTTTCATATTTTTTTATGTTTAAATATTTCTGAGTTGTGATGTTGTTACGTTTTTAGTATGAGGATGGTAAGTTTTCATTTAACTACTTTGTTCATATACCTCTTTTCCGATTAATTGCTGTTTATATTAACCAATAATTATAGTGACTTAAAACTTCCTTTTCTAAGTATTTTGTTCAATGAAGACTTACTTGATATAATGATGTCAATTTCCTCTTTTAGTTTTTATTACTTAATGTATAGTTATGAAAATGAGGTGATTTATGATATTTTTATATCATATTTTCTTATTATTTTTTTTTAAATGTAATGTTTTTAAAACACTGCCCTTACTTTTCGGATAATATTATCCTGTGTTGTAAGGACGTTTTACAAACATAAATTTCACGCGGACAAACACCCAGATGCAACTTTCTGTGGGTCACACAAATAGTTGTCCCGTGTGGGAATCGAACCCGCGACCCCCGACGCCGAAGCCAACGCGACGCAGGCAACTGCGCCACGGAGTCATCAATACCTTTTACATAATTACTTCATAATCTTTTTATTAACTCTTTTCCTAGGTATATTTCTAATTTTCTTGAGTTTCTTGTTTAATATATTTCTACAGTAGGTTGATGTATTATTTAATTTTACTACAACATGCAGGCATATTGACATTTTAAGAATTATTAAAATATGATCATGTTAAATGCTCTTACTAAGTATAATCAAAATTAAGTAGACAAAATTAAATTTATCTGTTATTAAAGGGCAATAAGATTTGATTTACTCATTAAATCAAATTATTATGTTAACAAGGTAATTAGATTTGATGTTTAAAATTTATCTGCACCTTTTTACTTTTTAAGTATTCTTATACATCTTGTATAATCTTCAAATATGTTTTTAAACATAATTCTCACTGTATGTGCAAGCGTAAGGAATATCTCTGGTAGTATAATTTATTTGTGATAATTTAAAAAGTATATTAACCACAATCAAAAAAGTTTGAATGAATGTTACCTTACACTTAAACTTTTTTGATTTTGTTTAAATTAACTTTTAATCATCTTCACTCTCAAAAAATAATACTAAACGGCTGTGCTCCTTTTATATTCCATAAACAATGTAATAAAAATCTCTAAAATTGTCATAAGTATTTCTTATTCAAGTTGCATTTTTACATAAATATTGTTAATAATTAGATAGGTTGTTCGTTATGAGTTACAAGTTAATAGTTTAATTAATGTTTAGAAAACTATTAGGTTTTTTAAAGCAATTTTAAGACATTGCAAAACAACTTCTGTATTTTTAGTCAGTTCTTGTATTTGTTATCTTGCTATAGAATATGGTGCAAAATTTATTATATACATTTTTCCTTTCTTTTTGATTTCCATTAATCTTTTTCGCCCGCCAGATGTGAATTTAACATATTGGGTCCCATCACTATGCCAAAGGAATACTTTATTGTAGTCTAACTCTTCAGTTGTTTGGTTCTGGTTCTATCATCTTTGATATGGTAGATTTATCCTATAATTTAAATGTTATGGAATATCTTTAAGTAGGCAATGGGGATTTTTTAGATATATCCTAATATGTAAAATATTCCAAAAAATTGCTTTCTATAATGATGGTATTTTATAGAGTATATTTACCTGATAATAATGGGTTAATTTATTTATAAAATATATTATGTATTTATATTTTTTTTACCAAACATTATAAATCTTCAATTCCAATAGTTTAATTGTAATATTTTTAATGATCAAAGATTATTTACATTTTAATAACTGTAATTAACGAAAAAAGAATATTTTGTCTATAAGATTATATCACTCGCTAGAAGTGCCTTCCTTTAATTATGTAATGAAATATATATCATATTGTAATGAATCAAACAACCTTTGTTCAAATTAAAGAAATAAAATAAGTAGTAAATTTATATTGTGTGTTTTCCTACATTACTTAATTGTATAATGATATTTCCCATATATTTAATTCAAATATAATTAAAACATGAAAAAACTGTCACTGCATACAAGTTCATAATTAACCTAATTTCTGTTTCATGCTATTATAGGTATATGAGTGGATCCGTAAGTCGAAACCCGTGGATAATTTACAATTTGATTGCAATTTCTTAGTCACTACTTGTAGGAGCTTGGTAAAAAAGCAACCATCTGAAATAATGCAGTAGCATCTGAAAAAGTCACTCTTTCATGTAAATACAAAAAAGGTATTTTTAATTATTAAATTGAAACTTACCTAAGAATTTTAGATATTTAACATCATTTAAGCAGAACTGTAATGAGTTAAAAAAACCAATAACCTCCCCCTGGGTCCGCGCTTACGCTGAAGTAAAATATTACTCCAGATGATGTCAAACGTTTAATGATACGTTTTATTTTACAATTTTATTTTTTAATAAGCAGATTAGACTTTTTCTTATTACTTTATTATTAAAATTGTATTAAGATCATAAGAAAGTGCATAAGCCAGTGCTTATCGAAAAGGTGATCCGAGTCTATGTTATACATATTTGTAGCTGGTTTTTTCAACAAAGGATTTCTTTAGAAATAATTTATTTGCTATACATTATTGATAAAGAAAATAATTTCATAAGGCAGTGTAAACGCTTCTCTAAACACCCTCTGCTTAAAAATATTTCGATAGTTTTATTTTTACAACCCATTGCAGATAAACAATTTTTTTCCTTAAAACTAATATACTATTCAGTTTTGCTTACTAATTTGTGACTGGTAACAAATTAGTTTAAACATAGTTCATACCGTACCATATTAACATACATTATTGTGCAACTCAAAACAAATTTTAAGTCTCAATGAATAATGGACATGGGTTAATATAAAAACTCTGTTAAAGTAATTTAACATTTTAAAATGTGAAAGTTATAGTGTATTCAAGGTATAGTGTACTTCTAAATAATATTACAAATTCCATTATTCACACAATAACATTCGCGAAGATAATAAATCAGATACTTTTGACAAAAAAAGTTGTAGCGTGTTCATGTTTATTCACGATGTAAAAATTGTTATTGAGATAACTGTCAGTGTCCAGGCGCTCTAAGTTCATTCATTATGCTCTAGCCACCTGAATCCAATACCCCTGAGCCAGCACCAATGTTATTTTTAATTTTAAATGCTGACTTAACACGCCCTCAGCAGTGAACGTAAATATCGTGAGGAAAACATTCATATTTTCTAATTGTCAACAAAAACGAAATATTTCGAACATTTGTGAAGTAAGCCAATTGTTGAAAATGTCTGTACAGATGCCTTTTCTAAGCAGTGGGACATGTATAGGCTATATTTGAGAATAATAATAATATTATAAACCCTTAAAACTTAATAAGTATCAACCGTGCGCAGACTTTATGTTTATCGTCTATTTCTTTCTACCACTATAATGTCCAACTGTCATAAGGAGGTTTTGTTTAAGTGCATAATCTATACATCATTTCAAGTGCCGTAATCACAACTTAATAAATAACCACAACATTAACAGCTGCATTCAGAACCGTAAAATGTCACTTAGTTTACGAAGTCCAGTTCTAAACCAACATAGACTTATTAAAGACACCATTTGACACAAATGGATTTAACTCAAGGCAGATGACGATCTTAAAAGGCTCTGATATATTTTCTAACCAAAATGAGTAGCATAAATACACTGTAATAGATGAAGTACAAATCCAAATATACACTTGTAATAAGGTTAGAAAGCTAAGGGATTTTTAACATTTATATTGACTGTTAAAATTTATTATGTATGTCGAGGGTATTCCACTTCAACCATTACCTATCATTATTAACAAAGTTTGTATTTCGCTCACAGCAGTAGATATCGAATTGCAGGTTAAACAACAAAATTTGAACTTATAGAACTCGGCATTTAAGACATAAAAACAAGTTTAAAGCTACAAGTTCTATTAGGTGGTTTTGATATGACGGTATATTATGTCTTAGCTATATCTATGATTCACAACAAGTTATCACTCTAAATTGGATGTAAAGTAAATTACTTTTTTACCTCTTTTTTTTTTACATAATGTTTTTATACATTTTTCTTGTAACATTCATGTTCTAAGACAGGTTTTTAACATGCTTCAAAAGTAAACCCTGAAATTTTATATCATATAAGGTCACGTTTTGTAACATTACATACAAAAATCATTATTCAAGAAAGGCGTTTAACTAAACGCATTTATTTAGAACGTGCGTGACATATCGCCAATAGAAAATAAACGCCACCAAGACGGATACCGCTTCACCGCAAATTTACAACTTCCAAGACAATTGCCACTAGAAATTTAGACTGTCACACTGCTACACAAAAATTGACATTCAACACGAATATTTCTCCCCTCCATAGACCGCTCACTGGGCCGATCTGCGGCACGAGGTGTTCTACACGGCGTGGGCAGTTTAACTGTTGTCGCTGTCCGTGACAGTGGAGCCGGTCATCCGGATGACGGGCCTCGTCGAGTCGCTGGAGTCGCACTCGACCATCAGGACGTCGTCGGGGCTGTCGTTGGCCTCCGAGTTGCTCCCCGTGTAGGTGCCGGTGGGGGACTTGTCCTCGATCACCGCCTTCAGGTACGACTCGCGGTCGGCGAGCGTCGCGTCCCGCGCGAGGGCGAGCACGTCCAGGGAGACCATGCTCTTGGAGCGGTCCTTCGTTGGGGCGGCGGCGCCCTGTTCGTATAGGGCGTCGCGGCTGGCGGATTTGGGCCGCGCCATGTTGGTGCCGGTCGGCCACGAGTCGCCCGGCGAAGTGCCGGCGCGGTGCCGCGCGTCGGTGCTCGCCGGCGCGCTGGAGTTGCGCGGCGCGCTCGCCGTGAACTTGGAGCGCTTCTGCTGGTTGCTCTCCTTCATCATGAGCAGCTGGTCGAGCTTGTTTATGGTCTCGTTGAGCTCCTGCGCCCACGCCCCGTCCGTGTCCGCGTCGCCCTGGTCGATGGGCTTGAGGGCCAGCTCGCGCACCCTCTTCCTCAGCTCCTGCAGGCTGGGCTCCTCGTCCCTGTCGTCCGGCGGCGCCTCCTCGTGGATGGGGTCCCGCTCGGCGCCCACGCCCGGCTCGCGCGGCCCCACCGGCACCTGCCCCCCGGGCGGGTACTCCCCGCGGCGCCTGTGGATCTCCTCGGAGATCTCCTCGAGCGCTTTGAGCGACTTCGAGTAGCGGTACTTCGCGTCGGCGATCGAGCGCTGCAGCCGCTCGATCTTCCCGTTCTGCGTCTGCAGCTGCTCGTCGCACAGCTTCTTCTCCTCGAAGTAAAGGCGCGATTTTATTATGCTCCTCTTTAGATTCTCCTCCAGTTGCGTCACCTGAAAGGTAATAAATTTTTATTCGTATGGCATTTGCGAGTATCGTCGGGTTTATTGTGGGTAAATACACCTTTAGTTTTTTAAACGCATGTTTTGACTACTTGTAGTATTGAGGCAGCTGACCTTTCTCTCTGCGGCGATGTATGCTGCGGCCTTCTTTTGATGCTCACGCCCGCTCTCGGCCTTCCTTTTCTCCGCGTCCATAACCTTAAAATAAAAAATAAAAAACTAGTTAAAAAAAAATAACTTACTTTCAATCTAAAATTAAAAATCCCTCTACCATGTTCAGCAATGGACTCATGATCATCATAAGATTCACACTCATGATGAATGATGATGAAGCAAATATAGAAGATAACGTGGAAACAACATGCTGACTAAGGGTGTGCATTGAATTAATAACGTGGTGGGATTTTTGAGGCGGCAGTTTAATTAACGGCGTAAATGTGGACGATTGGTGATAGTGGCATGGTTTATCAGGCTCACCTTGATGATGGCATGGTTTAGTACTTCTTGCCAGTTGCTGTCGAACTGCCACTCGTCCTGTTTGCTCACGAACCGCTGTTCCGCTAGGGTCACCGTCTCCTTGGCGGCCGCGTGCAGCTCTGCGCGTGGTAAAAGACGTCAGCCACGCGTTTGGAAAATTATATGGAATGCTCTGTGGCATGGTTCGGCTGATTTTGTTGTTTGTGGCAGCTTCTGCCGCTGTGAGCGGTGCATTCGGGGAAAATACCACGATCTTCGTGATCTTATAAAAGTAAAGTAAAGTAACAGCCTGTACAATGTGTCCCACTACTGGGCAAAGGCCTCCTCTATACAGAGGGTATCAGGGCATAGTCCACCACGCGGCCCCACTGCGGATTGGCGGACTTCACATATCTTCGAAATATATATTTTTTTGTTATGATTTCGAAAATATGCAGGTTTCCTCACGATGTTTTGCTTCACCGCGGCTCTGTATGTGTATATTTATAGTATGTGTATATTTATTTACTTTTGTGAATGTTCCGGTGTTACCCATCGAGCCCCAGTTTCAAACTTTCAAGAAACAAAAAGAAAATGATTCCGTTTGAAGACGATGGCAATGTTTTCGAAGGGAAGACTACAATATATCTTTCTAGGTCGTAGTAGACTTTGGGACTGACTAGACAACCCGTTCCACACAAAATACAAATACAATGTCACTGACAATAAGACATTTGACAATAAGGCTTTTCTATAATTTAATGTTAGTGGATGATTCTAGTGACAGTTTACAGTTATTAAATAACAAACTAAAACAAATACCTGTACAATGTGAAGTCATAGATGGGTACGTAAAAATAATCATTATATCATAATTATACATCGTAGGAACATGAGTTAAAAATATTTATATAGTATTTCTTTTCCGTTACATTCAATCTTACACGAAAGTTACTTCCCTGTTTTTGCGTCATAGCCAATGAGTTTCAACCGACACAAACAAACTGTCTGTTATTCGCATTCGCGGATATACATTTTTAACGAGCCGGCACATCACTAGTTAGTACCAGGCATGCATTTGCATACACAAGTTGGAAGGCGTGAATTGGGCAACTCCACTCCATATATTCCACTCGAAAACAATACTCTCGCGGGACAATTGTAATCGAATGAACAAATACAATGCAACCGTCCGCGCAAGGTCGCGATATTGCGCCACGATTTTGTAACCGACGCGCGCCTTATCCGACGTCTGCTCGGATTTTTCACGTGCGACTCTGCATTGCGATTTTAACACATCTAATATCTATGAATAATTCATTGGCGCAGTTGTTAAGGGCTTCGGCGTCGGAGGGAAAGTAGGGGCAATGTTAAAAAAAAATTAAATAAAAAAAAAACAGTCGTATCTGGATGTTTGTTCACGTGAAATTTACGATTGTAAAACGTCCTTCATCATCATCATCATATCAGCCGTAGGACGTCCACTGCTGAACATAGGCTTCCCCCATTGACTTCCACTTCGACCGGTCGTTAGCGGCCTGCATCCAACGCGTCCCTGCGATCTTGGCTAGGTCGTCCGTCCACCTTGTGGGAGAAAGGCCTCCTTACAACGTCCTTACAACCATGATAATGTTATCCTATACTTGGGCAATGTTTTTTGAATATATATATAAATACAAAGCTTAGTTGCCGGGAGCTTTTGAATCGGTACACGCAACGACGCTAGTAGCAATTCTCGCGAATGGCAGCTCCAGCTATATTGTCAATTGCAACTTTATGCAATAATTTACCGCATGCTCGGCGCGTTGGAGAAAAAACATCGCGAAGAAATCTACATCTTCCAAAGAATAAAATTAGTTTCGTCGAAAAATCTACCAATTTGCAGGGTTCTCGCGCGGCGGACCGTGCGCGTTACACTCACAGTGCCAGAGGCATTTACCAAGCATTGGGACATTATATGATAAAAAAATCATCACATCTGATCCTATTCTACACAATTTGTAATAAAATAGTTCATACTGCTTTCCATAATTGCGCATCCGGCCTCCACTGCCACTACTCTTCAAAATAAAATAATATAAATTTGACCGACCGAATACAGATACATCGTAAAATGTGTTTCAATAATTTCAACGATTAACGCAGATAAATATTGTATATTTATTTTCGCAGTGTCGACGTCCTATTTACATATTGATAACGATATTGTTAGTTACGCTACAGAATCAACAAACGAGGCACAATCAAATTCATTATTTGCGGACAGAAATGTGCGTGCAATGAAAAAAATGCTGTTAATATATTTAGACGATAACGATAACTGGCACTGTGGCGATAACTGGCTTCCTGTTATTGCGCCTGGCCTCACCTAAGTATCGTGGAAAAGGTCTTAAGTTTACGTTATAAACTTATGAAGAGTACATTTAGTAAAATAATTTGTAAAGTTGGCTTCGAAAATTAAACAAAACATTTTAAAGGAATGCAAATTTGTAGAGAAATTCTTGAACGGGAGAAGTGACACTGTCTGGATAAATTTTAATCTAAACCGCAGAATCGATTACTATCAAATATAATCGTGTCTCAATAGAAAGTACTCATATTTAAAGACTTTTATTATAACTGGTGAATTTTGTTTTCAGTCCGTTCAAAATATGAAAGCTTCATCGAGCGCAGAGCTCGTGGTCTATTATCCGAACCCGCCACCTACATACGGCCCTCCGCATTTGGGTAGGGCCTCGCTGTGGTCATTCGTGATTTTTTTTCCTTTATGTGAAAAGTTGCCAAGGGAGCAGACGGTTCACCTGATGTTAAGTGAATACCGCAGCCCATGGACATCTGCTACACCCGAGGGTTGCAGATGCGTTGACAACCTTTTGAAAATTGGGCTCCGGCCACCTCACTCACCAGACGAAACGCGAAAGTATTATACTTCCGCTTTACGCCGCTCTTCAGTGAGGTCGTGGTTTACCAGAACGAGCATGCCCATTCGTGCAACAGCCCAGGCTGCTGCGTGGCCCTACCACCGTTAAAGTTTTAAGCAGGAAGAATGTTACAGGCCATCGTGGTTCGGTGACGATGACCCCAATGGCCTTTGTAACGTGTGATTTCATCACTTTGTCTGAATTGTAATTTTTCTAAAGACTAGGCTGGATGTCCTATGAACCTTTGCCTTTTCGAAAGGTCGAATCAAAAAGTTAAGTTCATTGTTGGTACTTGTCATTTGAGATTGCCGCCGGTTCGAATTGACATTGGATAAATTAGTTTTTGTGGATCTATATCGATAAATGCATCATCTTAACTGCCAATAAATCTTTTATTAAATCTTCCCATCATTAACTAAACTCCCACTAATAAAACGTTACACCTTTGACTTTAGTAAACGTTGAAACCCGCCCTAGAACGCTAGTGGACATGTTGTCGCGTGCTCGACGGCGCGTACTTATTGGTTCCGTGTGTTAACACTACATACGTGTGCCTAATGATGTTGTCTGTTACCAATACAAATGATCATTCACGTTTTTTTAACAACTAGTTTGCCAGAGGCTTACACGATAATAAGATACGAGTGTAAAAACAATAGAATAGAATAGTATATACTTTATTGCACACAAGGGAACACAAAGAAAGAAAATTAATTGAAAAGGAATTATTGCTAACTTAGCAATTTCTTCCAGGCAACCTTACATTACAAACATTACATTTACGCGGAAACTTAATACTATAATAATGTTAACATCGCGTTTTGAAATCATCGTAGTAGTTGTGATGCTGTTAACTAAAGGACCTGCACATAAGATGCCAAGTAAAAAAACTTTGTAATTATGTGTGTATACACACCCTGTCATTCCATACAAACATGCCCCAAAACACCTAAATAGATAAGTTATATTAAAGTTATCATTTACAGATGTTCATTGTTAATTAAACACAGCAGCCTCGCTTTTCTTTTGCACGAATGGGCAGGCTCGTCCGGATAAGTACCACGACCTAACAGAACACCAGCGGGAAGCGGAAGTATAATAAATACTTTCGCGTTTCGTCTGATGAGTGAGGTGGCCGGAGCCCAATTCTCAAAAGGTTGTCAACGCATCAGCAACCCTCGGGTGTAGCAGATGTCCGTGGGCTGCGGTATGCACTTAACATCAGGTGAACCGTCTGCTCCCTTGGCAACTTTTCACATAAAGGAAAAAAAATCACGAATGACCACAAGCGGCCCTACCCAAATGCGGAGGGCCGTATGTATGATGCGGGTTCTGACACTAGACCACGAGCTCTGCGCTCGATGAAGCTTTCATATTTTGAACGGACTGAAAACAACATTCATCAGTTATAATAAAAGTCTTTAAATATGAGTACTTCCTATTGAGGCACGATTATATTTGATAGTAATCGATTCTGCGGTTTAGATTAAAATTTATCCAGACAGTGTCACTTCTCCCGTTCAAGAATTTCTCTAAACATCAGGTGAATCGCCTGCTCGCTTGGCAACTTTTCACATAAAAAAAACCTAAACTCTTGGATTTTCGTGTTCATTGAGTTCAAAGAGTGAGTGAACCTTCATATTGTATGAATAAATAAAGCATTTTGAACACTCCACTCCACGCAGATACTGCGATCGCCGTTCGAAACTACATCGCGTTGTGTGTTACATTTAGCGGAGTGTGTGTTACATTTAGCGAGCGGAGGCGCGGGCTGTTACCGCGCTTGTATGCAAATTGCTGCGAATTGACACTCGTTAGTACTACGCAGCGTCGAGTTAACCCCGCGCGTTTACACTGACGTATTCATTCCGTAAGTTCGTGCTACGATAATAAGAACGTTTCATCATTCAATTTTTGCAATGGAATCGTGACATCTTTAGCTGCCAGAGGATATGCACATTGCAAGTAAAAATATGTTGTTCATTGCAATTGATTTGGTTTTGAATTCTCCGCATTTCACACAAATGTGAGAGAGAGACAGCTAATGCTATCTATTTCATCGCACATAATAAGATTAAAACGAGACAGATTGCGGTTTAGACGTCGTACAGCGACCGTAAGTGAGGGAAAGTGAGGGACATTGGCTTGTCAATACGTTAGCAATATTGGTATAAGCCACTGGGCTTGAGCTGTCACTATTGCACCACACCGACAAAGGTTAATAGACTCCGCCGCGTGTCCATTACACGCAAGCACTGAGCAAAAGCAACGGAGTATACATGTTATATGGACTTTAGTCATCGCCATAAGCCGTGATAGCTCTGTGTCCGGGCGCTTTTAATTCCATATACTCGAACAACCTGAATTCAAATCTTGGTGCCGGCACCAACGAAACGTTAGTTCAAGTGCTGACTTATCACGTGCTCAGCGGTGAAGGAAAACATAGTGGAGAAACGTGCATACTTTAAATAATACTAAATAACAAAAGAAAAATCGAACGTGTATAGTCCGCCATTCCGCAGTGGGGCCGCACTGGCTAAGCGCTAATAACCTCTGTACAAAGGTTGCCTTTGCCCAACAGTAGGACAAACAATGCATTATTTTTTTTAATTTATTCATCGCCTATTACTTTATTATTTTATATTATTGAATGCCAAGGACCTGACGCTCAGGTCAAGTGCAGAGTTGCGGAAGTGGCTGAAAGGAAACGGCCAATTTAAAATCTCCCTTAATAACGAACGCAGCGGCTACACGCCGTAATCACAAGTGCCCGTATTAAATTGAATGCCGCCGTACAGAAAACGGAATTACGCAAGACCGATTGCCGATTAATGTGTATTGTATCTGATTATCACTGATTTTCCCTGTATCGGTTTGGGAATTTTTTTCGCGCGCACCTTTTCGCGTAGATAAAAATTAATCAGTGATGCAAAACCATGTGCGGAATGGGAAATTATGTATTATTCTATCCGATGATGAGTTCAGAAGAAAGCCTTCTATTAAAAATTAAAAATCCTCATATATAAACGGTTTTGCCATTAACAAAAAGAATTCTACGACAATCACATCATCTCCATTAATAATAAGTTAATTGAGCATAATAATTAATAATAAAATTAATTGAGCAGTCGTCAATCATGTCGCGTTCGATCACGACTCAATGACATGGATTCTGTATTCGATGGAGTTATACTCTATTAAAGCCGTAAGCGAAATCGTCGTAAAACAAAGGCGAAGACGATTAAATGGTTTTCTATTAGTTTAACCTCGTATTGAGGGCATCTACTGAAATAGAGCAAAACGGTAAACTTGCTAAGTGGTTAACAGTATTTCGATGGACCTTTTTATCTAGAAATCTTCACATAGCCAATGATTGTAATTGAAAACTACTGTTATAACACTATCCGACAAGACAGGGTGATGTATAGCTAAATAATATGTATACTAATTACAAGGATATTTTTATAAAAAAATTTTAGATGGGTTTTTTTTATATAAACAACTTTATTCTATTTTTTGTCTATAGCGACAAACGTTAACTTGAAAATGGCGAATAATGAAATTTCTATGACGATCCGAATGGCGTAGTGGGTAGTGTACAGCCTCCTTCGCCAGAGGGTGTCGGTTCGATCCCCACGACTTGAAAAATATTGTGTGTTGAACCCAATGTTTTTCTAGTGTCTGGAAGTTTATATATGCATTTATTTACAAAAGAAAAGCATGTTTAAGTATGTTTATCAGTTATCTAGTATCCATAGTACATTTCCTAGTTTGGGACTAGAGAAGGAACGTTGTGTAAAATTGTGTGCTAAATATTTAATTTTTTTAATGATGAATTATGGTTAAGTTACGGCGATCTGACATAAAACATCTTTGATAAAATATCTACACCTATTAATGTATCATTGGACAGATAAAGAAATAACGTGTTCTCACCGCTCGCTCTTTGGAACTGCACCGCTGCCCGTTGGCACTCTCCCCTGGCGGTGGCAGCAGCCGCCACAGCCTCGTGGTACGGCCTGGACCTGTCCACGCAGGTGCCGAGACGTTTGGTCAACGCTTGCAGACGTCGCGAAGTCTCGTTCAGCAGCAGATGAAAGGTTTTCATAGACTCCTGAAATATCAAATGAGAGTTTATTAAGGGCTTACTTAATTTAAATGTTACCAGTTATTTTATTCGAGACGAGTATACATTTCCAATTTAGGGTTGTCAAGCTTTCCATAGTTTATCTACCACCGCCGCTCGCCTAATATAATTATTTAAGAATCATATTTAAGAGTAATATATAGCAGATCTATGTGTATTAAAGAGTAAATATTTGTAATGTACTATTCGAAATCGAATAAAGTAATTTTCGGTATACGAAAATCTTGTAACGGTATAGTTGTCCTAACATTGTATATTTTATTGAGTAACATTTAGCAAGCGATTGCAAGGGCGGTTGTAATCGCTTAATAAAGCCAACCGCCCAGGGACGTTAACAGCATCTGGTGGTTGCATATGCAAGGTCTACCTTCAGAAACGGTTGGTTCCTATCACACCTCACTAACGAGACGAAACGCAAAAGTGAAAAAAAAAAAGAAAAAAAAAGACAAAACCAACTACATCCATGGGCCATAAAGTTAAAACATTAAAATAACATATTTCATATGAAGACACGCGCGTGAATATTCAAAATGTATTTTTAGTTTACTTCACCTTCTAACGTTCCACTTGCCGTTTATGACGAACTCGTATCGTTTAAATACAGCACGCATTGATCTCATGAAGACGTTTATTTCTACAAGCGTTATGTTCAACAAAGAAGTGTATGCCTGAAACAAATTGTTGTTTACGCGTTTCCAAAGTGTCGTGGAAGAGTTCTACGTAATAGTTAACTGTAACGGTCGATACTTCCCCGTTTCCAAGAGACTGACGCTCAATGGGCGTCCGACAGCTGTCCTGAGCTAAGTCGGAGAAGCGGAACGGTGAATAGAATCTACCACTAATAGCAGTTTGAAATAATCGCTTATAGACAGATGTTTCAAATTAAGTTTGGGGTCAAAGGCGACCCGTTTGTTATCTTGGAACTATTGCTCAGTGAAAAATTACCAATTCAGTCCACAGATCTTCAGATTAGACACATATCGACTCTTGAGCACGATACGAACAATAAATCATTACAAATAATATTTATATTTTATAACAAAATTAACAGAAGGAATATTCATGAATATAGCATATATTATAATAGCTTTTCGCCCGCGGCTCCGCCCACATGCATGTACTACATTTTATATCGTGCTTAAAATTTCGGCCCGCCGCTTTCACAGCCTGTCTCATTTCCTGTTTAGCAGATCCAGGGGCGAATCGAATCGAAGGAAGTTGGGTTTAAGGTCGTTCTAACAGTACAAAAAAATTGTATACACCATGTTTTCGCAGACAATAACTTTATAAACTATCAATGATCATTTTACAGACCATAATATATAGTTAACTCTAGTTTCATACAACTCAACTGTGGCTATTGTATAGCATTTTGTCGTAGAAATCTTCAATGTGTTTCTTTAAGTTGAGATAACTTTTTTTTTTATGAACCGATTTCAATGAAACTAAGACTAAATGTTAAGTGAAGCGTTAAGTGAACTACAGCACAATGAAAATAAAAAAATTAAAGTTGCATCCCAATCGGTTAAGCCGTTTCTGAGATGAGCGCGCACAAACGCACAGACAAAAATTTTAAAAATAATTGTTTTGGGTTCTATTGGGTCGATAAAGGCTCTAAATAATATTTTTTTCCGAAACAGATACCCATATACAGACAACGATCAGTACATTTTTATAATAGTATACTAGCGACCCGTCCCGGCTTCGCACAGGTGCAATGTATTGTACATATTTGTACAAACCTTCCTCTTGAATCACTCTATCTAGTAAAAAAAAACCTCATCAAGATCTGCTGCGTAGTTTTAAAGATCTAAGCATACACAGACAGACAGCGGGACGACTTTGTTTTGTACTATGTAGTGATAGTGGAATAATCACAAACAAAAGCCTCAGAGGCATTTTTGGTCATCATTGCTCAATGTACGGGCGCTCGCGCGAGGAGGCCTTTGCCCAGCGGTGGGACAGAAATATAAGCTGTGACTTTACCTTTAGTTTCTTTAAGTCTGATTTAATGTAAAATGGAAAGATAGAAGAGAAAATTGCACGAGAAAATGGAAAGTTGGGTAAAAAGGTATTGTGATGCTTTCTCACCATGAATTACCAAGAACTGTTCTACCCTGATGTTCAAATAAGACAAATTTGCATACTTCCACACACACAATTCTTTAAAACTCAAATTATATACAACGATATTAAGTTTTTTGGAATTGACACTTGTGTAAACAAATCGCCAGGCTAATACTGAATACCGACTTAAAATCCATAATTACTAACTTAGTGGCTTAAAAATCCAAAATTAAGATACAGATATATGAAGATTTGGAGTCCAGTGTCCCTGAATGTTACAATTCGAAAAACCAAAACCTAAAAACCATATGAAGAGCACAAAATCCCAAAACTGTAGTAGGGCCACGCCACACTTTCGGTCCGTCCGGGTTAGTACCACGATTTCACAGATGACCGGTGTGAAGTTGAAGTGTTATACTTCTGCGTTTCACCTGGTGAGTGAGGTAGACGGTGCCCACTTTATTAAAAACGGTACCGCATCAGCAACCACGGTTGTTGCAAATGTCCACGGGTATCGGTTATCACTTAACCTATTTCGCTCGCCACCTTCGCACATATTAAAAAAAAACAACTTTACTATAATATGTTGGCGCTGGCAACACTGTATACCCGATATGACGTTATCTACTCGAGCCAGAGGGACACATGGTCGCATGAAGCAGCGGTCACTTGGATTTCGGCTACGTTCCCGGACGGTGATATAACCAATAGTTCTGCTTGTTGTTATAATAGTTGTTAATATTCAAGTTCAGTAATAGTTAAAATATTAGAATGAAGGTAAAAACGTTAGAACTCTTATAAATATTCAGTAGCCGCGAATTGAGGAATGGTTATGTACCGCTGTGCGGTGGGACAACTGTTTGTACGGATAATAGAATAGCATAGGATATAATAGAAACGATAAGCTGCCGGCTTGAAGGGGAACGCGTCGGTGGATCGTGTTCACGTTACTAAAATGGAATAGGGTACTCGTTGGCGCGTCCGCTGGAAAAATGCGGTGCGCGCTGTCCCGTTAATAGGGAGCCGTCGAGTATGTATTCGTACAGCGAACACGTCGTCGTAAGTTAAATAAAAACCGGCCAAGTGCGAGTCGGACTCGCGCACGAAGGGCTCTGCACCACTATATGTGAAAACGGCAAAAATCGTGTCTGTTGTATGGGAGCCCCGCTTAATTATTTTCTATTGTTTTTTAGCATTTGTTGTTATGGCGGCAACAGAAATAACTTATTATTATTACTATCATCTATGAAAATTTGTACTGTCTAACTATGACGATTCATGAGATACAGCCTGGTAACAGACGGATAGACAGGTAGCGAAGTCTTAGTAAAAGGGTCCCGTTTTGCCCTTTGGGTACGGAACCCTAACAAGAAAACTGAAGACAGTTAAATATAGAAGCTTCTTTTTTCTTCTTTTCCTTCTCTTTAAAAAAAAATTGCCTTTACTTTAGGATAACATTATCCTGTGTTGTAAGGACGTTTCACAAACATAAATTTCACGTTCACAAACACCCAGATGCGAAACAACTATCTGTAGGTCACAAAAATAGTTGTCCCGTGTGGGGATCGAACCCACGACCTCCGATGCCGAAGCCAATACCTTGGAAACTACGCCACGGAGTCATCAAAAATTATAAATTGTTAATATTTAATGTACAGAACTGTTCTCTACAAAGGAAATGTAAAAGATATTCCTAACACACTAAACAAAGCATATCTACTCTGTAGGGTTATTATTTTTGCTAATCTAATTATATTCTGGTCGATCCCTGCTCTGAGTAACTCACAAACGTAATTTAGAACAATATTGTTCATACAGACTAAAAAGTAAGTGACTAAAACGTAAAAACAGAAAATAGAAGGAATTTAAGTTGATATTCTTAAGGAAAGTTTTTGTTTCTTGACGAGTATTTGTTTCCTCATTTAGCAGATTAATATTGTTACTTTTCCAAGAGATGTTGAAAGAATCATTGCAAGTGAATATAAAAATTATATTCAAGACGAATAATGAGATTGACTTGAACAACAGTTCGTCGAGTAACAAATTCAATCAACGCTAAAAAAGGATACGCAAATTGTAGGTGCATCATTCGTAATTCAATTCTTATTATATTTAATAATAATAATATCAATTGTGGAGGGCGCAAATTCTGGAGTGCTCGCAAACACACCTTGGGATACGAATCAAAAGCATCAGTGGAAGCATTGATGGCAAACAGATCGTAAGTACCTTAGAAGGGGATTATAAATGACACGGACTCCGACACAATACGATTGTGTCGGAGTCCGTGTCGCGAGCCGTGAGCGATTGACCTGACGCTCAGTTGTAGAAGTGAGGGGGGGGGGGGGGGGGGTATGTTCACGCACCGAGTCAGTACTCCATGCATGCAAATCGTGGCGTAACGCTCCATGCACTTACCGTGCAAATACCTGCTGTGATGAGTTTTAAAAACTTTTTCGAGAATTTTGATACGACATCCAGGCACAGTCCTGATGACGTTCGATCAGCATGTGCCCCAACGAAATCAGATGTTTGGTGGCGAAATGATCTTTGATTAAATCATGCTCGTACCTCCTTGATCTTAACATGCGTATTATGTAGCTACGTAGCGATTTCCATGCACTCTTTTGGAATTGCAACGACAATACATTCCTACACACATATACATTCACCTTGTATATTATTAATACGCAATTTATTCTTAACCCCTTAAATGTCAAGAATGTTAAACAACTTGTTCTATGCTTACGTACCTACTTTATAGTAACTATCAAGAGAGGTTGAACGGTTTCTATATCCTTACTAATATTATAAAGGCGAAAGTTTGTATGTATGGATGAATGTTTGTTACTTTTTAACGCAAATACTACTGAATGGATGTTAATGAAATTTTACAATAATATAGCTTATATATCAGAATATGGCTATAATTTGTATACATATTTTTTGGATATTTGTCTTTATGTCTGAATACTACGCCTTCAGCCTATTCTACGCAGACGTTTTATTTCACTTATTAACACACTGGCAAACAATTTTCAATATCAAATCGCGGCAATCCTTACTTCCTTACTACTATTATAAAGGTGAAAGTTTGTATGTAAGGATGGATGTTTGTTACTCTTTCACGCAAATACTACTGAATCGATTTTAATGAAACTTTACAATAATATAGCTTATACATCAGAACAGGGGATAGGCTATAATTAATATACATCTTTAATGTATATCTGCCTTTCTGTCTGAATGTTACGCCTTCAGCCTATTCTACGCAGACATAGTCGGGGCAGCAGCTAGTATCTATATAACGCTAACGGAGTAACACATTGCGCCAATCTAAAACTGCCATTTCATTCGCGGTGCCTTTTTCATTGTTTAAGTAATTGAAACATTTTAAGTGAATACGTTGTTGTTCTGTGTGATAAGTGAATACCACCGCCCACAGATATCTACAACACTGAAATGTTGCAAGTGCATTGCCACACATTTAACAACAGTGCGCCCCGGTTATAAACCGAAGAGTTAATACTTCCACGCCCGTCTTCTGTGAAGCTGTTGTACCTTCTCGGACGAGGCTGCCCAATTGTGCAACAGCTTGTATCCTGAATCTCTTGTATTAACTGATGGTTTTGCTTTCAGTCCGGAGAATATTAAAGCTTCATCTGTCCCAGAACCGGTGGGCTAGCCCGAACCCACGGGTATGGCCCCTCTGCTGTGGGTAGGGCCGCGCATGTGCCCATGCTGTGCAACAGCATAATTTGTTACGCGGTCCTGCCACAATAAATAAGGGGAAACCGTCATAGCTAATGGTGCCTGTTTCACCGTGCTAAATAAGGTCAAGGGTAAATTATAAATTTTTGTAGATAAATGAAGGACCTACTAATAGGACTAATTTTGGATTAACTGCCCGATCAGTTGGTGAAGTCTGGGCGCAAAACCAGAAGCGCAGGTTTGAATCCCGCAGCGCAGAAAGTTTATGTAGTGTGTACGAAAATTAACAGGCCGATTGCGAGCCGAACCATTGCGAGCATGTGTCAACTACGAGTAGGCAAGCGGTTACCTCATTTAAGACGATTTAATTGAAGGAACTTAACTAGTACTATATAAGAAGCAGTGATTATCAATCTTTATTTACACCGACGAGGATAAAGTGTTCGAAGCTTGTAGTTAACATAGAGTTTGAACCGAGGTTTGCTCGGTTTTTTTTTGGTAAATCATGTATTTTTGAAATTAAAAAAAATAAAAAAGAAAGAAAGCAATGATCTGGTATAGAAAAAAAAGTAAAAAAAATAAGTGTGTAAATGATCGTGACACGAACCGCAGCCTTCTGTTTCGGGGCCGCCCGATTACCGACCGAGCTATTGTAACATTTTTTTTTTCGGTGAAATTTACCGTCACATTCGAATGATATTTTTCATTCCCTGAAAACGGGGATAAAAGGACATTTTCTAAAAATGAAACCTAGTTTCGATTTTTTGCCCCCGAATCTACGCACATACTAAATTTCATGAAAATCGCTGGAGCCGTTTCCGAGATTCCGATTATATATATATGTATATACAGCGTGTCGTTACCATCGCGACAATAAATGAATACACGCATAACGCTACTTGCCAATAATCATAAAAAAATATTAATGTTAAACAAAATCCATAATTAAAAAAAAATATTTTTCAAACAAACTAATTAAGTAAAAAAGAAACAAAATTTGTAACATCCTATACAACTCGCGCCACAGCGTCGTATTACAAGCCTCTCCTTCTAACAGTATGTTTTGTCTCTTTTAAATTCATTCAACCCATTCATATGCTTTTGTGACCATTACAAATGAACTTTACGTTACGCTTTTATAGGTAAGGGTGTTCTAAAATTCTTTGACTTGGAAAATTTAATAAATCTGTAAATATTGATGTTTAAAGAATTTAAATGTTTAATACAACTTTAAAAAGTTATCCCCTATATGTGTGTTCATTTATTGTCGCGATGGTAACGACACGCTGTATACACAAGAATAGCTCGTTTAAAGGTATTAGATAAGAAAGGTGAATTGTTGACTAAAACATCTCTACCTATTACAGTTTCGCAGTGAAGTCTTGCCCTCCTTCCACTTCCTGTCATATCAAAAGACGAATCGCCCTAGTTCCGTTTGGAATGTTACCAAATTAAGTTGGCACAGACCACACGAACAAGAGTGTATGTTTGGACGGTACAAATGATATAGATGTTTCACATTTTCAAAGGCTAGCGAGCCAAGAAAGTTTGGTAAAAGTAAAAAGGCCAAGGCAAGGAAAAATTAAAGATTTTAATTACATAATTGACTTCTTCTGATAACACCACCAGATGAATTTTATTGCCCGTTTATTACAAATTTGAATTCGCATATAAGTCCGGCGAGGAAATTCGAGTAAAATTAAGAAATCATAACTGTTAACTTATTTAATTTGATAATAAATTACACATTGAGTGTGCTCTTCGCCTTTGTTGATCGTGGGGTACGGCATAATGAGCATTTGTTTACCACTCGTTTAGAGTTTATAGAAATCTTTTGAAAAACGTTCACAACATTAAAATTTATATATGTATTTAAATGCTTATGTTCGATTCGATAAAGTACGTATCGGCATCGAACCGGAACTAAACGGGTAGCGGGTGCGTCCGTATCCAAACGGCGGCTCTCGCCTCATTTGTGACGCAAAACGGTCCGATGACTCGTCCAGATACTCTCATTAGAGTGGTTTACGCTGTTAATCTAAATTTACTTATGGTCAAGGTCAACAAGAACATTTCGGTTGATTTTTTGGGCGCGTAAATATTTTTAGCAGTGTATCGCGGTCTTCTGCCAAACCAAATAATGGTAAGTCACACCATTAAACATTGGGTGAACACAATAACACGTTAACTGATACGTAGTCACAGATATGAAAAAGAAAGGTTTTTCGTAGTGCTTTCTGTTGTCAAATGTATTTTCGAATATCTTAAAAACGTAAACCACCGAGAATTGGGATCAAGATGCAAGCTCCCGAAATCGCGAGCCGACAGAAATATTATTATGCAAGACCTGGATCAAGGCGACTTCCTTAAAAAGTACAATAGATATTCTCCATTCAAACCACTATTCAGCAAACAAATTAAATGATTAACCTCCAATGATAACCGCGTGTATAAAAAACATAAGAAATACATTGCCCATCACGTTTAACGAGAAAAAAGTATTAATAGGAGTTTAATTATTATTTTACGCTGTCTTCGTGCCTTCAAATCGCAAAATCGGGGCAAAAACTAAGGTAAACCTTACGTAATGAAATATAAATTTACATCCATTAATTTCCTTTGCAGGTGGCGTGTTACGGGCGTTACGCGTATAGGTATGACCCAAATGCCGGCTGTACAGTAGACTCGGGACGCATTACAGTTGCCTTGTAACGAACATCGCTACAAAAATACGCGAACTGTCTTAGGCAGCTACCGATCGTTGTATATTTAAAAATATATTTTTAACAATATGTAACTTTTATTTAGCTATACGTATTTAGCTATTACTGAAGGTCAGTTGCACGATTATCATCAATGGATGCCCTAAGAAGTCCTTAGCTTCTTCGGACACATTGTGCGAGCCATGACCAAGGTACTGTTTGGAGAAGCAGACCGGTTTGGGCCAAATGGACAGCGGGTACACTCAGAATACTACTTACAAGATGGCCTGACGCAGTTACGAAGGCGCCCAGGCGGGCGGAAGCATGCAACGTGCGATCCATACAGTTTGACGTCACCCAATGGAGGTTTTTAATATTTGGTCACGCTCCTTTGCCATGAGTGACCGAAGAAGAAAAAGGTCATGCACCGTTGTTTTGGATCGAAAATTCTTATCGAACGAGATGTAGCAAGACTATTTGAGTCAATATTAGTGTAGTCGGAGCCATATGTAGTTTGATAAAAAAATTATCAATAAATTGAATTGACAAGTAAGTCTGGCGCATGAATGGCATTCAACGGACAGCCTTGTGCCATTCTTCAGCATTGCCCGCATTAATTTAAATAAATAAAAAACGTTCACAATATAACGCGACAATATATTCAGAATAGTATAAAAAGCACTTCAGAAATTTAAAAATTTCGAGAAGTTTTAGAATTCAGATATTTGCAGGCAATTTGAAGACGATGATATAGTATATATCATAATTATAAAGTGTATTAAGAACTGCATACAGCTCTAAAGAACTGAAAGTCTTCTTCCAAAGAACTGAATAATCGGTTTAAATAAAAAGCAATTAACGCCCGAACATACGCATTGCGTAAGCATTAGAGTAGAAAGGATCAGTGATGTCCCAGTGATTAGGACATCGGTCTTTCGAACTGATATCGCGAGTCACAACAGAGATATTTCTTACGTGCGAACATCTGTTTCATGCTTGCGCTAGTTGTAAGATAACACGGCTTGGCTCTTGCCTCGTTTTTAAATGTAATAGTTAGTTAAAATTCCTAAGAGATACCGGTGTTCATTTCAATCTCTACAAATCAAAGATTGAAACGTCATCGATTGAGCTTAACTATGAAGAAAATCTCCACAGTACACTTTAACTTAAACAAGACAGGGCATCATAGTTACTACAACTTTTTGCCATGTAAAAATTCAGCCAAATACGCTCTGGGCAACGTCGGTAAATAAATTTCTTATAATGTTGTATTGTAATCAACTCAAAGATACAAATCAATTTTCACTTGAAACATATGAAGGTGATAAAGTTACTGCGAGTCAACATTAAAAAGTGTATGCGATCTGAGTTAAAATTGTTCATCGAACTGTAAGAAAAACTGGACCAGTTTATTCCTTACACGTAATGGTTCAACGATGAGCCGAAATTAGCGTGTTTAACTTTCACGAAACTGGCACAAGGCGAGATGTACGACTCTTTCATGTTTTGGTAACATCATACGAAATAGGTAATATATATATTTATTATTTTAACTCTTACAAATCAACAAACATTGTTTTTTCTCGGCGTTGGACCAAGTGCGGCATTCGAACAACGATTTGCTTTTCGCTTAGATAGAATTTCTTTTAGATGTTTCATTTTTTACGGTTTTCAATAATTGTTTAATACGATTTAAAATTAATCGTATTGGTGCATCACTTAACACCTTTAACATTCTCTTGTTTAAGCAAAATTTAAATCAAATATACAATAATAAATTATACATTGACATCTGTAGAACGGATATCTATTAATATAAACCATATTCAGGTAATTTAGAAAGTAGATACTGTGTAAAAATAGACTGCATTTTTATTGATACTGACTCTTATATTCGTCGAAGTTTCAAGATCTAGATCAAATCTATGAGTCAATAGCATTTGATTTGATAGCAAGTGTCTTCCACATTCACATATGCCTCACATATAATGACTAGAATATTGCAACAGCTGATATCGCGACGATGTTTTTATTATTGATAACTTGTATGAATATTTTATAATGATAGCTTGTTCCCCGGATATAGTATTGGGTCACCAATACTACATGATTGTATTGGATCAATCTGGCAATTCCCCAAAGATTCTTATTATTACTTTGAAATGAACACTGCGTTGGAGAGGACGCGAGTGAAATAATAGCAAGACATAAAACATAGTCAGAACTCACATCTAACTCCAGCTCTAGTTTGTTGATCTCGTCCGTGGCAGCGTTCAACTTCTCCAACTCCACCTGGAAGTTGACGAACAGCTTCAGACAATCGCATGGCACACGCACCTCATACTCCCATACGTGTGGCAGCAGCAAGCAACATGTAGAGACGGGAAACTTACGAGACATTTCAAAAAAATCTACTACGAAACGTAACGCGCTTAAGCATTTATCATTCTGTCAAGATAAACAACTCTTTTATCTGTATATGTACCTTATTGTGACGTTTCCTGTCCCTACTAGAAGAAGCGACTAACGCAAAAAGAAAATTTTGTACTTACTTATCACAATCTTGACTAGGTGTTAGCGTTTCGAAAAGAAAATCGCACTAAGTATGCTTAATTACAATTTTATTTCAAATAATCATGATGTAAATTGTTAACATACACACTACAATACATGCCATAGATTTTACATTACAAAAATATTTCAATGCACACTCTTCCATCATAAAATTATTGTGTGATCCATGTTTATTTTTAGACATTAGAAACGGTTCGAGAAAATGTCGGTATAAAACGCACAATCAATTGATTTGGAACAAATAAAAAACAAAACAAAACTTATTACTTAATAGACAATAAAGTAATGGAATGGTTCACTTGTACTAGAATAATGTTTGCACTAAATATGGACTCATTGAACACTTCTCTTTTGGTAATACAGAAGGTTATGCCTTAGGCCAAAGAAAAAATATTTATGTAACAATATATATGAAACAAAAAAGATATAAAATGAGATTACACATGAGTAAAAATACCATAGATATACTTGTTACAATAATAGTGATAGTGAAACTAAAAAAATCCTCTAACAATAAAAAATGAAATAACTAAGTTATTTTACGGTGGTTGCAGTACATTCTAAATGCTGACTTGTGACATCAGACAATACAGTATTTATGACACAAAATATATAACACTTAGAGATTCAATTACAAGCAATTCATCCCATTAAACCCAATTAGATTGTCCAACTGATGTCAAATTTCAAAAGTAAATTTATATGCATACATCTGTATAATGAAATGAGTTTTTGAATTTTAATATTGGTGGCCTTAATATTACAGTATTATGAATTAGGCCTCAAATGAAGTTATTATGAAATAAGTTGAATTTTCATTATTACTTAGGAAAACCTAACTATTGCGGTTACATATCATTTACATATATGATTCTAAACCTAACTATATTTGTTAGGTTTATGTTAAACATTTTTTTTAATTCTATTATATCATTTTTGGTTTGATTGACCACAAGAATCAACCCTAAATCATTAACAAATAAATTTAATGAGAGAGAATACAGAATACCGTCAAACAAATTAAATTGTGCTTTAATTAAAAACACTATAATTAACAAATAAATTTCTCACAATTGATGTTAAAGCTTGCCTTTATGTCAGGTTAAAATTTTTTGTTTTATAGAAAATCATTATCCATATCAATTTGCTTAAACATAAACTGGATGTGATGCTATGAAAATCTGTTCCAAACGGACTCTTATAAACTATTGGCAATTAATTCAAATTAATTAATGAGGGCAATTTCAGAATATATTACATTCATAACATAGGTTAGTCTGTATAATGGCACATATCTACTTTGAAAATAAGTTACATAATATAGTGATAATATACTTGTTAATAATTTTAATTAAAAATTACAACTAAGTGTTAAACATGACAATTGACAATTTTTGTATGTGATTCAAATGTAAATCATAATAATGGACAGGAAACAGTCCTATAAGGTACAAACATATACACCTCAACCAAAAATATGTTACAAAATAGTATCATTGCATATTCTGTACATACATGGGAACAGTTACAAAGTACTTGTTTAATTCATAAGGAATTGGACCTTCAGTGAAAATCGCTATCACAAATATATTTGCCCGAGACAAAGCGGCGTTTCACCAGGGATAGGCGATATCCGCTACCAATGAGTTCAAATTCTATTCCAGAAAGAGTGGCTCCTTCACAGTTAAACTGAGCAGAGATAGTTCCTTTAGATGAGGGACCACTATTCAGTTCAAATCGCGCTCTCAGTGATCCCACCCCTCGGTCTTCTGAATGTTGAGATAACTCTGTAAATCTCCAAAGCGCCTGTTCATTTTCACCATTCCAAATATTTTTGGGCATTGCAATAACATTCTTTACACCACCATTCATTGGTACATAGACAGACACATTAAGAAGAGGGGATGGTGGACTCATCGCATGAAGATTATATTTATAATCGACCTTGAGGTCCGTATGGTCTCGCTCGCATTTCCAATATGAAACTAATTGAAAAGGACATGATGCTGCACCTGTTTTTGGGCGTATTTGATATTTCAAAATGTCCACATTAAAATATTGAGCTGTGGGATTCTTTTCAGATTGTCTTTTTAATAAAGAAGTTAATGCGGGCATATTAAATTCAACAACAGTTGTATCCCTTGTAGACATCATTGTGTTAATACTGATCAGTTGCTTATTAGGCAAGACATTATCAAGTCTGTGTATATTTTTCAGTCTAAAACATAATTTTGCTGGATTAGGATTGTTTGCTAGAACCCCCACTATGCCTGTTGGAAAAGACAACATCATGTCTCCAGACATTTTTACTTGACATTTACCCTCTTCTGTACCTCGAAAATAGGAGTGTATAATTTCATGAAAAGCAACTGCAAGAGGTATAGTATCCGCCATCCCAATTGTAAGGGGAGAAGGACCTCTAGATCCTGAAGATCCTGCTGTTCGAAAATCACCCTCGGAACGCCGTGAAGGTGGCCTTGGGAGAGAAATAGTTGTTATTGTGGGGGTTGATGTCCTAAAATTGGACTGTACTAAATCACCCACTTCTGAAAAAAGATCTCCAACATCAGCAGTTGACACTGGGGTAGGACTTTCCAGCATATGTGATTGGTTACCCTGCAAGGGCGCATAAGGGTTTGAGACATTACCATGAGGTGAGGCTGGATTGCTAATGTTGGGACTTTGAAAGAAATTCAAATCTAAAAGATCACTACTAGCCTTGCTTGTATTTGCATTAGAGCCACGACGAGTTGTACCGATCTTGTACAAGGAAATATTTTCTACAGTGGCTCTAAGTTCATCTACACTAGCTGACATAGGTGCACTACCATTGCTTATGGGTTTGATTTCAACATGTATTTTTTGTTCTCTTTCTTCTTCAGAATCAGAATCAGTAGAAGAATAAACACTACCCTTTTCATCTTTAGGTCTAATACAGAAGCCTTCTTCATCAACTTCTGGAGAGTTCATTAAATCATCTTTAGTTGGGACTTCTTCTTCTTTTTCTTCTAAATCGGATCTGTCACCTGTATTAGAATTTTCAGAAATATCATCTTTTTTCTTTTTAAATTTTTTATTTTTAGTCTTAGTGCGTCTGCTACGAAACCATTTTGATTCACGGAAAGTGGATCTTCCCATATTATCATCTTTTTCTTGAGCTACTGGAGTAGCTGATGTACCACTAGGACTGGATGGAGCAGAGCATGGTGCAGGGCCCTCAGTGCTTATGGTTGGCTCATCTTTATTTTGAAAATTTGGAGTAAATAAGTTTAAAAGTGAAGTTGTCCTTCTAGATGTTTTAGTAACAAATGATTGCTGATCTTTCTTAGCTGAGGTTTTGGGCACTGGTTGGGGCTTATGTGAACCATTAGAAATAGTTGATATTTGATCAGCCTCTGATATAGAATTATTTGCAGAGCCTGGTTTTGGTAGTGTGGGAGGCAGTTCAACAAGATTGGCTTTTTCTATTGCATTATATTTCTCAACAAGAAACTGTTCCAGTAACTTTTCAACTGTAAGCTCTAAGCATTGATGTTTAAAATCTCTATGCACCTGACCCATCATGTCATGGTTGTTTTGAATTATATCAGCATAAACATTAACAAACTGTTTCATTTGTTTCAAATGCGCTTCTTCAACATCCTGAAAATGTTTGCAGGTTTGAGTCATTTTCTTTTCAAAATCTTGTTTTACAAGATTGTACTTTTCAGCAAGTTGTCTATAATCCTCATGAAGCTTCTTAAGCTTAACTTCAGACTTCTCTATGTCCTTTGCAGATGCATTATCTTTGCGCAGTTTTTCTAACTCTGCAGATTTAGTAGTATACACATCTTTAGCTTTTTGCAAGGCTTGCTTTGTGCTTTGTATCAATAAAACAACTTCAAGTGTACTTGACTCTGAATCTTTAACAGCCTTGTGTTTTTTATGTAGTTCTTCTGCATAGCGAGCTACATCCTTAACAAGTTCACTGACTTTTTGGAACATGTGTTGATGTAAATTTGACAGTTTTTCGGCTGAACATTTCAATACGCTCCAGAATGGCGCAAACGTACCTTGAGCACAATTGCTATTGGCCTGCTTAGCAAGTTTAGCTAATAACTTCGAATTCGTTTCCTCAATATTTGAGCGTTCCCTAAGGTACTCAGAGAGTTCTTTGCTGGCTATAAATCCAAATTTCATATTTTGATATAATATATCATATCCATAATGCTCGTTGGCGAAATAATCTACGAAGTTGACACTCATCTTTGCTATTACAAAGAGTTACGATTACAGTTATTCAATATATTGTCACTCACTGACCTGTATTCTAGGATCAAGCTCAGTATCACCATTGTCGTCAGCTGGTATAGTAAATGAAGATTCCTCCATTGCAGACTGCAGTATCTAAGAGAGGAAGCCACCCAATCACCTAAATTACATCACTGACACAAAAGTGTATAGCGTCACCTATACGACACTTGGGATATTGTATCAATTACATATCACTATTCACTGCACTAATTTTATTAATCATATACTAATTGATCAGAAACGCTGGGTACGAGTTGTAAAAAATATTTAATTTATTAATAAAATTTAGAAATTTTCACTTAGGATGACGTCCGCTCTCATGACGTCAAATCATAATAATAGACAAAACTTGTTTTATAATTCCGTTGTAGTAAACGTACAACCAAATGTCAAATAATCGATACTCGATAGAAACCTATAGTCGATACTATTAGTGCTTTTTTATTTCGGGATAGCATAAGAAATTACAAGTACATTAGTTAATAACTTAAAACAATCAATTAATATTTTAATATTATGGTAATATAAAATATTATAATTGAATAGATATGCTTCAAAAGTATACTTAATTAACATGAATTATAAAAAAAATGTGGCTGCGTTTCAAGAAAGGGAATTCAGGAAAGGGGTGGAGCTGAGTGTGGGTAATTTTGGAACCAGGCTATGGAATCCAAGGGGGCAGCAATTGGCTGACTTTATAGAGAAGGCGAGACTTTACAGACTTCTGAAAGCGGCTGGAGAACAGATACTCGTGGTCCTTCAGAAACTCTTAAGTCTCATTTTTCAAGAACGGTGCAACGAAAGACGTATGGAGCAAAGGCGATACGCTTTTTTAAAGACCATAGGCCAATAACCCTTCTAAGTCTCGTCTAAATTCTGTTTTCAAGAGTCAGCTTGAGTCATCTCGCTTCCAGACTTAATAACTTCCAACTTCCCGAAACAAGCAAGATTTCAAAAAAGGATTCAGTATCTTATAACACACACACACACACACACACACACACACACACACACACACACACACACACACACACACACACACACACACACACACACACACACACACACACACACACACACACACACACACACACACACACACACACACACACACACACACACACACACACACTCAGACTACAAACCTTCAATTTGAAATTTCCAGGCTATCCAGGCCCTTCAGCGGTGCCCTCAACAGTGCGTTCACGCGATCACCGTCCGTTCGGGAAACTTCGACATTACTTCTCGTCCAATATCCCTTAACATTTTTCAACTAAACTTCAAAGAATGTTGCCAGTGACGGTGACCTAAGGTACTGAGACGTGGTCTCCTAAACTGCCGTCTGTATGAGACAGCTCAAAGTCCCTTAGCGAGCTATAGAGTGGGCTATGTTTGATTTTTCTCTACGTGATCGGGATGCACAAATAACATCTATTCATAAATACTTAACATAGACCTCAACTACAATGAGTGACGATCTGTGCAAATGTGCGGGATGTTGATGGATGCAGGTGGCTCAGAATTTAGATTCATGGTAGTGTGTAAGAGAAGCCTATATTTAGAGTTGGATTCTATCTGGCTGAAATGATGATGATAATTAAAAATTAAAAATTCATCTTATTTGAGAATTTAATCATAATGCAAACTCATCAGAAAAAGTTTATTCATAATAATTTTGAACAAAAAAAAAACCAACTTCAATAACGCGGAAAGTACAACAACATTATCAACTCCTATAACATTTGAAGATTGCCCTCGATTTCTCTGGGATGCCATGATCAGATCTGGTTTCCTTATCTTGGAATATCTCCTTTCCAACAAAAAAAGAATTATCAAAATTGGGTCATAAATAACGAAGTTATCCCCAAACACACATTAAAAAAATATATATATATATACGGTCGAATTGAGAAACCTCCTCCTTTTTGAAGTCGGATAAAAAAAGGATACATAGTTCATATCATACAATATATACATAGACATACATCAACACCTAACAAACATTGTGAAGTTAAAAATAAGTACATTTTTATTGATTATTAAAGATTTTATTTCATTCGCATACCTAAAATCGATTTGTATAATTACTACAAAAATCTTGACGTGCTTATAACACTGTCTATGCTTATAATGATATAAATTTGAGTAGTACCGCATTGTGTCGCAACTGTCTTTGTTCTCTTTCATACTTAAGTAACTTTGCTTATAGTTAACTTAAGGAAAGGTACACAATGAGTTTCATAGTTGACACTTTATTTAGAAGTATAATGATGCTTTTTCAATTTGTCGAATTTGAGTTTGACGTAAAATAACTTCAATTTGGTCCAGTTTCGTTGTTTCATTGCGAAGGGGTTCTGTTTTAGAAGAATTACTTTCTATGAGTGACATAAGTAATAGTTGCAATTTCTCACCCGAGTTCTTAACTCAAGTTTGTGTGTTTAGAGTTTGTTTTTGAGACGGTGATTGTAGCCAATCTGTATGCAACTGTTACGCGTTGCCTCGACTATGTCTTACCAAGGATCACCATATTCGGGCCCGGGTGACGAGTATGATTTTGAAGACGACGGGTACGACGACTTAGACGAATATAGGGAACAAGAAGACCCATTACCACCAGCACCAGTCGACGATAGTGATGAAGGTATGGTTGTTTTGTTTACGAACTCTATCCTATTTTGGCGTCGTATTACTGTCATTCACATCACAACCTGTTATTCCTGACAAATTACTTTGCTTATAGCTTGTAAACAGAGGTTATATAATATCGATAAGGTTATAAAGTCATCTGAAAACCCCTCATTAATAACTTCCCGCCTTTTGATGACTATCTCGTAGATGACGTAATGAGTTCGATTAAACACCACTTTCTCCACACCGAAAATAATTTTAATAATGATACCTAATAGTATATCAGATATACAAGTTACATTTTTAATGGATAATAAAATTTAGTTTCATTATCAACCAAATATTTTGTTTTAATTAAGCAATCAAGATAATTAATTACATATAAATAAAATGTTCATTTTAATGCATGTTTAACAATTTCCCATATGCTAATTTCAGACACAGAAGAAGCAAGTGAAACAGACATACCTAACAATGATGAACCAGTAGAGATTAAAGAACAGTAAGTGACTTGTTTATTTGTGGAAAATAGTCTCTTCTTCTTCGTCATTCCCCCACTAACGAGGATTGACCATATATAATTTGTCACAATTTGCAATTTCAAAATAATATATTCATCATCAAAAGATTAGCCAAAAAAGTGGATTGTCTACTTTGTATTGGTATTTTGGCCTAGGTGAAACAGTAAACATAAAAATGTTATACAAAATTATTAGCATTAACCAGTATAAGAGTTAAAAAAATAATATACTTTTACAATAGCACTATAAGAACTTAATATAAAGTTTAAAATGATTATTTTTTGTTTATATCAGATTAACAAAAATTTTACTACATTTGTTATTGTAAACTGATACAAGAATAATTCAATAATATTTATTTTAATTTTTGGTATTATTGCTTTATATTGAGTATACTATCCATGGTGGATCAAACATGGACAATCTTCCTTACAGTGATGTAGTCAAAATTTTAATATGCAATTAATAAATTTTATTATACAGTATGTTACCAATTTATTTTTACTTCAATATTTACAGGATGTACCAAGACAAATTGGTAAACCTTAAAAAGCAGCTACAACAATTAGAAGATGGCATTCATCCAGAATTCTTAAGACGGATCAAAAGATTAGAACATCAGCTTCATGAGAGACTAAGGCTTAACAAGATATATAAGTAAGTTAGTTTTATTTTAATGGTCCTTTGTATAAACAGTAATTTGTATAAAATATTAGATTATATTTTAATAATTATATATAATAACAATGTTAGATATATTATTATATTTCTACTAATATTAAATATTGAAAGTCACACTTGACGATAAAGGCACAAGCATACACAATTAACATTTTTTTTAATTTCAATTAGTTATACACATGGTTGTTTTTATTTTAGTCACATGAATTATTTTTGAGACTGTCGGTTTTCACCTTAACAAGGTCCATCACAAAATGCTAAAAAACCTTTTTAAATGTCTGTTAGAAAATAATGTACCTATTTGTAAAAGTTATGTTTACACTGATATTGTCTTTCTGTTTATTATAATTATGACATAATTGAACATGTTGTCACTTATTGAAACTTAGAACAACTTCTATTGAGTAAGAGCTCCCAGTTTAACCCTTTCAAACATTTCCATTTATTACTTGCTTGCAGAGATCACATGCATGATGTGGTGGAGCGTGAATATGTAGCTGAAAAGAAAGCTGCAGCTAAGGAGTTTGAAGAAAAGAAGATTGAACTAAGGGAGAACTTGCTTAATGATTTTGAGGATAAGAGAAAGATGATTGAAAATGAAAGGCATAGTATGGAGCTAAATGGCGATTCCATGGAGGTGAATATGGTTTTAATAATGTTAATTTTATTACTATATTCAATTCCTGTTTCACTGATTCAATCCAAATATGCTTATAAAAATTGTAATATACGACACTCCATTTTAAAGTAAATTGAAGTAACAGTATATAATAGTCCCATTACTATTAACATTTCATAGCAGCGCTGATCTCCATACAGGTCTTTCAAAGAAAATTTAAGTAAACTGATAAACTCACCTGGGTACCACAGGAATTCCACACGATTTTTAAGCAAACCAAAAATACTATTTGTGTGACTTTGGTACTTATTGCAAACATGTTTGTAAATGTTGTTCAAACGAATCATGATTGATACAGGGTGGCTTTTCTAAAGGTGCCCAAATTCATACAGGAGGTTCAGACTCGGTAGTGTAATCGTTTATTGAAATAAAAACAAACATTTTTTTCATAAAATTGCCATTCCATTTCCTAAAAAACAGAACTTGTTGACAATGCGGTAGTCAGTCATAAATGCGTCGTATACTTTTAAACGAACTTGTGGGCGTGTTAGTTATGAATGATCGCGCGTAAAATAAATGAGTTGCCCATAAATCACACACTTTTTGAGATAAGTTCAAATGAATGTAATTAATTAATTACGAGTGATTTTAATATTTATCTATATATTTTTTATATAACATTATTTATGACTAGAATTAAATTAAAAAAATGGATACACTTAGAAAAGCTTCCCTGTATATTGATCCGAGATTATTCGGCCTCGTGTGCTAGAGTAAAATTATATTTCGGTCCTGGATTCGCGTGTCCAGCATGTCCAGCTTTTGGTCCTTCGTGCCGGATGCTGACGTCCAGTATGGCGTTTCGCAGGTGAAGCCGGTGATGAAGAGGATACTGCGGCGGCGCGCCAACGAGCCGGCGCCGGCGCCCGAGAAGCGGCGCAAGCCGCTCGCCACCACGCTCACCTTCCAGCTGGACGAGCGCGACGTGGACGCGGACCTGCGCGCCATCGCGCGCCACTCGCCCCACTCGCCGCCGCCGCAGAGGCACCACGCGCCCGCGCACACCGCCGCGCAGCCCAGGAAGCACCTCAACTCCAACAGCTGTGAGTCGGCGCCGCCGCTGGGCGCGCGTATGACACACACACTAACACAGAAAGCATTCACATACTCACATGTAAAAGTCGAGGCCCCACGCGCCCGCGCACAACTCCGCGCAGCCCAGGAAGCACCTCAACTCCAACAGCTGTGAGTCGGCGCCGTCGCTGGGCGCGCGTATGACACACACACACTAACACAGAAAGCATTCACATACTCACATGTAAAAGTCGAGGCCCCACGCGCCCGCGCACAACTCCGCGCAGCCCAGGAAGCACCTCAACTCCAACAGCTGTGAGTCGGCGCCGTCGCTGGGCGCGCGTATGACACACACACTAACACAGAAAGCATTCACATACTCACATGTAAAAGTCGAGGCCCCCCGCGCCCGCGCACAACTCCGCGCAGCCCAGGAAGCACCTGAACTCCAACAGCTGTGAGTCGGCGCCGTCGCTGGGCGCGCGTATGACACACACACTAACACAGAAAGCATTCACATACTCACATGTAAAAGTCGAGGCCCCCCGCGCCCGCGCACAACTCCGCGCAGCCCAGGAAGCACCTCAACTCCAACAGCTGTGAGTCGGCGCCGCCGCTGGGCGCGCGAATTTAACGCACACACACACACAGGCGCACACAAACACACAGCATTCACATGTAAACGTCCTGGAAGGCGTGTATAGATGAGGGGCAACTGCTTGGTTTTGTATTATTGACGTGCCCGAGATACCTATCCCCTTTCTCGATCGGGCGGATGAGGATGTTAAGCGGTGGACTTGTAAGAAGGTCGCATTAAGTTTACGCGTAAATATCACGCCAGCACTCGATTTATTTAATTGCAAATAATAGTAGTAATTCATCGTAGAATTAGTTGCGTACTTCAAAAAGTTTTTATTATGAAAGTGAACCAGACCTGGAAAATCTATTCGATTCTTTTTTGCACAACTCGTCAACATCTGCTGAATACGTTTTCTCAAAATAAAACTGAAAAAAAACTAAAAAACTGTTGACGAATTCCATAAATGGAGAATCGAAGTAAGCCCTGAAAAGAGTAACGATATTGTTTTAGGTGCCAAATTCATCCGCATAGCAGCCGGTGCACGCTGTTATCATGGAAACTGAACTGGATAGCGACTGCAGACCCTCGACTTAATCTTATTATTTATAACATGTCACAAGCTGTAGGGCATATCGGGCAATCGCAGCGAATATTTTTTTTTATTTGAAACGTTGCCAAGCGTAGACTTACCTGATGTTAAGTCAATACCGCCCATGGACTTCTGCTACACCCGAGGGTTTCAGATGCGTGGACAACCTTTTGAAAATTGGGCTCCGGCCACCTCACTCACGAGACGAGACGCGAAAGTATTAACTTCCACTTTGTGCCGGTCTTCTGTGAGGTCGGGTTACTTACCTGGACGAGCCTGCCCATTCGTGCAATAGCCGAGGCTGCTGTGTGGCCCTACCACCGTAAAATTACCAATTTGATCCAAACGCAACTGTTTAATGACGTTGCAGCTAATGTCTTCATCGACCCGGTTGAAGAAGAGATCAAAAGTGTTTCGGAGCTAACGGTCGGGACCGACAACACTACATACACGTAGTGGTAACGAACAACACAACATACCTACAACTCACAGAGTACAGTTTGTTTATAGGATGTTCTCACCGCTCTTACCTACCACCAAGTAATAATACATGTGACAGTAGTTTGGGCCTCGGGCTGCATATGCATGTGGGGAACCGCTGAAAACCCCGCTGTGGACGCCAGCTGAGGGATCACGGGAGCTTACTTGCCGAAATCTACCGCGGCTCCTCCTGCGCATGGCTTAGATAGCCCCGTCCGTACGGTACCAGGCTCAAGGCAGATTGGAGCCATCGAACTCCTCAGGATCGTTTTACAAAGCACTTAAGACCTGCACCTGTATCGGCCTGCTGCCTCTCATAGCGACCTCGTGCCCCTGTTATTGGTAGGGGAGATGTATTGACATTTAAAGGGCCATGACGAGATAAGCGAGCATCTCTTCGGCCCCGCCTCCGAGTGGAATCCGTCCTCTCTCTCCCGCTCACCAACCTCCATTAGGATCATAACTTTCTCATAGAAGGTGGCTACGGCCCTCCATTGCCCAGCCTTATATCTATCCTGTCTTATTTCAATCTTCGACGACTCACTCGTAAGCCGATAATCCCATCACATGCGTGAATCCATTAACTTGGTTCCACCCGGAGCGTGCAACTAGCTTTTCCACTTTGATACAAGTCGTTGTTCCGTGGCCCGGTCAAGGGAAAAAGGTGTTTGTGTCGCAAGTAATAAGTGCGTTTCTCCCATTACAGCGAAACAATTCAACAACGCAAACCGCGCCTCGGTCAAAGGAAAAAGGTCTTTGTATCGCAAGGAATAAGTGCGTTTCTCCCATTTCAGCGGCGTGCGCGGGCGAGTCGCCGGTGCGGGACGGCGAGGCGGCGGACGCGCGCGTGGAAGACGGCAAGCTGCTGTACGAGCGGCGCTGGTTCCACCGCGGCCAGAGCGTCTACGTGGAGGGGCCGGCACGGGGGCGCGACCTCAACCGCTTCCCGGGCCACATACACGCCATCACGGACGACGCGGTCAGCGGACGTTTTATTTTTACGTGGGGGAATGCCTACGCATACCCGCCCTCGCGGCGACAACAGCGGATTGTGTCGGACTCGCACCTAGGCGCCACGGCAGGGCCACCCCATTTATCTTTTATCACCACGTGGCGAAGTCACCGAGGTATTTGCTTCGTTTCCGGAATCGTGGGTTCGATTCCCACGCGGGAGAACTTTTTGTGTGACCCGCGGATAGTTTTTTCGGACCTGCGTGTTGGTCCGCGTGAAATTAACGTTTGTGAAACTTCCTTACAAACAGGATGTTATCCTAAAGTAAGGCCAATGTTTGTAATCGCCGTTTGGGGGGTCTGGTTATCATCTTTCAAAGAACTTTTTGCTGCAGAAGTCTGCTGTTGCGTAAGTCTTTCACCCATCAGATTTCACATTATTGATGTAGATGATGATTTTCTTTCTCCTGTCATATAGCCGAGGCACAATAGTATTGGCTAGGTTTTTTTTACCATTACCTGTGTTATTACCCACACAAATATGTATCGCGTGTGGACCGAACCCACAATCCCCGGCCCAAAGCCAATGGATCCATATAAGTAGATCGCCATAGCGATTTCTATTGCCACGTGAATTTGCCAACTGGGAAATTACCAGAGTGGTGCCATATTGTATAAGAGGCGAACCAATTCGCCAAGCAATTGTTTGTATCTTGTATACTACTTTGTTTTGTGCTATTTTATGATATACTTAGATACGAATGTTATTATTACAGATATGGGTGAAGAAAACCAACCTGGAGCGAATAAGGATATATGTGTCACAGTTGGCGCGTGGAAAAGTGACGTTAAAGAGACGCGCCTCGTAATGTACAGAGTTTAGTGTTAATACTTACTGTGCAAGACTGTCCGTGTACATAGTTTAGTGCATACGCTAGATTTCTGTTCGTGTGAGAGGATGCAGCAAGTCGGAGCGGCTGTGGAAAGCGAACACCTTCGAGAAACCTCCATCGGTACAGTAAATACAATACGGAATCTTGGTCGATTTAATTCACGAGGCCTGTTTTGTAATGAACTGATGAAAACCTGTTTCTTTCGTTCTGTAAATTGAGTACAATGGTTATTTGTTCAGGTTTTATGTGGGCTCTCCATGAAATTTATGATAACTTAAAATAAAAATAAAAGGAAGATGTCAGCTTAAAAATATGAAAAAGAAATTTCTGATAACTTAAAATTCAATATCGTTTTTTTTGCCATGCAAAAACTAGCGTGAGCGTTCGCAATTCGTTAATATCCGCTTATAAAACTAATTGCAATTTTTTCGGGATAGGTTATTTTTTGAAGCATAATTTTTTTATTGTTTCGTGACAAATAGTACTATTTTTTTTTACTTGTTACGACTTTATTACTTAAACACGTTTTCTTTTGTGAAATACGTTTTATGCGTCCGAATTGTTTGTCGTCAAGTGTTGTTCAATTATTTGCAAAAATTATTATAGTTTCATATTCATAAGTATGGTCAGGACTGAATGCATTTACCATTGCAAAATAATGCCAATGTATTGTTGGAATAACTTTATAAAGTTATTTATTTAGGCTGTTTCTGGACTAAGAGAATTGAAATGAAAATGTTTTAAAATCTCATAAATTGGTATATTTTATGAAATTATTGGTTTAAGTGTGTGTCACTCTGAGTTTGTATTCTGTTTTAAGTATTTTGAAACAGAAAATGTTTACAGTACTAATTGAATCAATTGAATAAAGTAATTGTAAAGTTCGCCATTAAAGAGGTTGTGAAATTTAAACAAAATTTCACTTTCTAGTGGTTGCTCAGTACCTGCTTGTCCTCTATTTATATACACACATTTCATTTCTCGATACTGGTACCACTCAAGTTAACTAAAAACTCCATGAGAAAGTGTGCATGTAATAAAATTTGTTTATTTCCCAATTTTATCACGTCAAACCATAGATCTGTAATTACTAATGAATGTATCTGTTATCTGTAATGAAGTTCTTGATATGATCTGTTACAAATTTACTGCTTTCTTTATATTTTACGTGATAACTGATACCTAAACGTGATTTTGGAATGGGGTGTGCACAGTCCAGGCCAATTTCTGTGATAAAATGTTTCTGTAAATAATTCTTGACGATTTTAATGATTTATAAATGTTGTATCCTATATGAAAGGGTGGGACATTGATGTGAGGGTGTATTCTTCAACTATAAATGAATTGATTGCCAGTGCTTAAAATAATTTATTTTAATTTATAGCATTTACATATAACAGACAATTCACAGAATTTTACTGATAAAAAAAATATATACCCTCTGGTATTCCTTTTTAAATTTCAGTTTAATGGAGTTGTTTAGAAAAATCGGTGTCTTTTCTCATCAGTTCTAAGTATTATATGTGCAAGAGTGCAATGCATCAGGTTGGTTGTGTCTCGAAAACGCGGGTCCTTGAATGTTTAGTTGCTTTTAAACTTTTCTAGTTTGATACTGCCTAAAAGGTCGTAGTTTTGCGACTGAAATGTTTTGGTCTATAGTTAAACAACTTTTTGTCGCTATCAGAGGCGATAGAGCGACACTGATTTGTGTTGCAGTTTTTATGCGATTATTTACCGCCAAACGCTATTAAGGACCGTTGAGTAAGTAATCTTTGTTTTTCTCATCTATAAAAATGTTTGAAAAAGAAAATGATATTTTATCTGTCAAAGGTACTAAGAAAATTTTGCCAAATTGGAAGAATTATGTACAATAATACATCGAATACCAATGCATACAATAAATAATGATTTATCTATTTCAGATTGATTATAAAGGTTATTGAATGTACTTCGAAAATTAAATAATTGTTCATTAAAATATATAAAATAAGGAATTTGTTTCTGTTTTTCATGAATTTGTATTACTCCTAATTCATCTGGTTGATTGAGTTATTATTCCAGTTTCATCAATAATCGTTTATTTGGCGGGACTTATTGTATTTAACACCTATAATTTACATTCATAAAGCTGCGTTTTTGATCCTTCTCCCAACCTTGGTTGGAAATGCTAGGGATGAATTGTACATTGTAAATATCCATATAAGTCTATTGATGTATTATATTAATCAAATGCCGTGTACAGGAGCTGGTTTTTTGACTGACGCCTTTTTTTTAATTTCGGAATCCCTTTTTTTCTGTATTTTGTGATTTAATTATTATGTGTAAATGTGAATTGTAAATATGAATATGTGCAGATTATTTTTACGAATGTAGATGATATTTGAGAACAAGATCTTGAATTATATGTACTATATAAGTGAGATGTCTTTTCATTGCTTTGATAATATTTCCATTATATGTCTAAAAAGTTTAAGACGATCCTCCGCTACATGGAGTATCGATCTATGCAAATGTGCTGGAAGTTGATAGATACAGGTGGCTCAAGATCATGCTTTCGTGGTGATAATCTATGGGGGATCTCAAACGGACCTGAAATGATGATGATAAAGAAAGGAAACCCATACAAATAAATATTTCAGCAGTCATTGTTACTACCATCTTTGATGGTGTGACTTGCTTGTTGTCGAATTAAGCGAATTAAGCGCGGGACGCATTGCCGGCAACCGCACACCGCTATATGCTTAGTGGGGAAGAGTTTGGGCAACTTAAAGGTGGTAGGGTCACGCAGCAGCCTCGGCTCTTGCACGAATGGGCAGGCTCGTTGACCGTGAACGTGGTCACTCCTACATGTGTAGGGCGAACCAACATTTATATCAAAATTCGATTGAAAGAGTGAACTACCGAAGGTTGAAGAAGTTTGCAGCGATACCATCAAGGATGATCCGCGAAGCTATTGAAGAAACCTAATTACAACCGAGTAGATGGTTAGAAATTACAATTGACAACTTTTGCTCTATTATTGAAATAAATCCGTCACAATCATGCTGCATGACCTCAAGACAATATGAGATTTTTCTGCGTCGATCTGACAAACAAAAATATCGCGGATTTTTCTAATTTTTAGATCGAATAAAACTATTTTCAGTTGTAAACGAATTTTCCGATTCGAGTAAATAAAAGATCAATTTACGGGTACATAATCATTTGAATTCTAAAAATATTTAATTAGATAAGGATTAATAAACATGATATGGATGTCAACATAGGATAATAATATCCGATAAAGCAAGAGTACGTTGATACGTACCTAATCTTGTTAAATCGGACTAATTTGAACAAAAAGGGACTATTGTTGCTCAACTATAATCGTTAGACATACATCATCGCGGACTTTTTTGTAGGTAATTATGTTATTTTAAATATTATGACATTAAAACAAACTTACAAACAATCGAATCTCTCCTCTTTATAATAAATGTAGATAATCACTAGAATCAGTAAAATCCCCTATGCAAAACCTACCGCAAATTTGCCAGGCCAACCAAGTTCCTTGCAAAATTGAGATTTAATGACATTCGACTACTTACGAATCAAAATCCCAAGGCTTGGAGACGGTTGGAATGCTCTAAAGTGGAGATTATAAATTTCTCTTTTTCTTTAAGTTGTACACCGACGCCGCATATACAGCATGTCGTTACCATCGCGACTATAAATGAACACACGTCTAACGCTACTTGCCAATAATCATAAAAAAATATTAACATTAAACAAAATCCATAATTAAAAAAAATTTTTTTTTCTACATGTTTTAATCACCAATAAGTTGAAAGCTTTTGTTTGAAAAACCTGTAAAATATAATCGGTTCACGTAGCTTTCTCTAATGATTAAATAAACCAAGGCAGGCAGTTTCTGTCCAGTTCAACAGTAAATAAAACAAAATAATTTACCCGGAAAAAATACCTTGCAAGGAATTCAGGATGCACCTAAAAAATCGTGATATTTGTGTGTAAGATATTTTTAACCACTGTTTAAAAACTAGTTTGTGTACAAACAAGCTCAAACATTCCACAAATGAAGTTAAAACATCAGTAGTGAAACAATAGTATCTACGTTGAATATTGCGGTTCTTACTATAAAATGTTGATGCAAAGATAATGTTATTTAGCTATAAGTAATTGCACAATGTTTTCATATATGTTATATATGTTATGCGTTAATTTAGTGCATGGTCTTGCACATATCTTGCAATTCTGGGTATCGACGTAGGTATGCCTCTTAGCGACACTACAGATATACTCAGCGCGACAAAAATGACTATAGTCGTGCAACTTAAATCCACGTTAATTATTTATAACACAAATTCCATACAAACAAGTTTACATACAGAAAATCTAAATGAAACCAAGATCTGGATTTCGCCAAGATTCGATTTACAAAATAATGTTAAAATAAATATGTTAATCTACCTTTCTTAAACCAAAAAGTGTTAGTAAAATATTTAAATAATATATATAATAAATATAAATAATAAATATATAAATATAATATATTTTATCACGACAGTAATTCTTCCTGCAGTCAAATGTTCTTTTTAACAACCTAACGTAGTGACAACAGTTTATTGTTTATTTGTTCACAAACACTTCAAACCACAATTATCTTGTTTAGTATTGATTTAAAATGTCGAGTAGAAGGTGTAAACAAAGTTCTGATCGTTTTTGTTATGTTTGTGGACAGTTTATATTTTCAAAAAAGGGAAAACCCATTGTAGATTCTTTAAAAAGTGCATATATACATTATTTTCGATTTCCTGTTGCAATTACAAAGAAATTGTTACCGATTTATTGGAAAATTTTCAAATTTTAAAACTAATTATGACTTCAATAGTTTTGGTTGTACTTTTAATAAGTCTATTATAAAAATACTATTATAAAATTTTAAAAGTGTTAACTTAATTGGAAAATTATTTCTGCAAGCCGTACTTTTCAAATGAATTTTGCCAGATAGCGGTTCACTTTAGGTCATTAACGTTCCTATTCTTATTTGAAATGCATTATAAGACCGAGATTTAGCCTCATTTTTTTTATATATTTATTTGATCTCTCACAATTTTTTAAGGGGACTTCATATTTATTTTATTACCTAATCATAATTAAAAATATTGTCATATTTTTCCAAATGTATATACAAATAATTACAATGTTCGAATAGTTGTAATTTTGGTTATATACGGTGGTTATATGATTACCTAAAGGGAAATATAGATGTCGCTACTAATATGCATTATCAAAGCTCTATGTATAAGCCGGTTTTCAACTCGAGTAACGTAACATGGGTGACCGAAATAGTTTTTATTTAATACTTTGTTATAACATTAAGCTAGGTAATGTATGATTGAATCATTGTACACATGGAGAAATGGTTGAAATGGTGACTGTGCCAACTTTCTTTATCTCTGTATGATTGATTTATTCTGACTAGAGACTATTAAAGCTTCGTCGGGATGCAGAGTTTTTGGGATAGCCAGATCCCAAGATATTTGTGCGGCTCGACTCGTTGGATAAGGCGGCGCGTTTGCGCGTAGTTTATTAGGGGAGAAATTGCCACCTTCGGATCATCGGGGTTCGATCAAGAATGGCGACTGTACCGTTGGGTTTAATAATCCTTGGCTGGGGAATGGTGAGAATTGCTATGAAGGCAAGTGTACCTTGTAAATTCTTCGTGTTGATTTCGTCGTGTTCGCACGCGAGGACAAATCATTCGGTTGTGAGTTTTGTTGTTTGCACTACCGTCCTGTTGTGTGGAGCTTGGCTCAGTGGTTAGTGGCTGTGATGTTAGCCGGAGCGAAGTATAATATCAGTACGGTCTTTTCGCGGTTTAGTTCGATTATCCATTTGAGAAACCACTCACGACCCACACGGGCGCTTTGGAGGCGAATATTCATTCGGCCGAGATGTTCATCAGAATAGAACAGGGCAGTGTCGTCTGCGAAAAGCACGATGTATACTTACTTGTGGGTCTTTATTGATGTCACTCGTGTAGAGCGAAAAGAGCAAGGAATCTCATGCAAATTGGCACGCGCGTAGTATATTGGGTTCCATCCCTAAACGGGCAGCAATTGTGTTGTTAAATGTGTGTGATTTATATTTCTATGAAATCCCAGCGATACATTATTTCTCAGTCTTTTTTTGAAGAAAATAAAATTATGACATTTTGCTAGCCATAGCAAAAAAAAAGTATTTCTTCTTCCATCTCGATGTAATGTATATTCATCATCATCATCATATCAGCCGTGGGACGTCCACTGCTGAACATAGGCCTCCCCCAATGTATATTAGAACTTTATTATATATTAAAACAATCTCCAGACAAATATATACTATATTATATATTAAAACTATATTATCGTTTGTTCGTTAAATAGCTAACATTTCTTAGATTTTTAGTTAGTAAGTAAATAAAAGAAATAAAAAAGATGTTTGAAGTAAGTAAAAGATATTTTCGTCATTTTATGTTAACATTTAATATTGAACATATATTCAGTTAGGGTCATAAGTTAGAGATCATGTTAATGTTACCTACTCGAGATCAATACTGCTTTCTCTTCCAGTTTTAGAACGAAAATATCAGATGTTCGATCATTTGTTACCTTTAATAGGTAGATAACTCGTCGTGATACCCAATGTTGAAATATTGCTCAATAATTCTTATTTTAAAAGTTCTGTTTTATAATTAGAGAAAAACGAAATTATAAGTGGAAATTCAATATTTTTTACTATCTTCATTTATAATTAATGTATTAACCAGTAGGTAATGTTGTGGTTATAAGAAAATAAGACTAGAAGTTATATTAAAAAAAAAATATCGAGTCACTTATTTTGAGTTTTGATTAAATTACGTAAATAAAATCCGTCACAAAAATTACACAATGCATTTTGACTGCAAAGTGTATGTTATTTTGAAATTAAGCATCAAAATTCAAAACTAATAGGGTTTTGTAGATGATATTATTTATATAATGCTATTTTCAAAACATTTTTGTAACAATTTATACTTGTCGCATCTCCATTTTTCAATATAACATAGTTGAAACATTTTGAACATGGCTACACCAATGACATTAACATATCAGTTGTTCGTCCGATCGTTGCTAGAATGGTGTTTTACAAATATTTAATTCGAAAAACTTTTCGGCATGCGGGAGTATACAATCGTTGAAGGTTGACTACTTATTGCTTGTCTATCTCAATTACAATGTTCCTATACCGGAGCGCCCACCTACTTTGCCGACTGTTTAGTCGGACTTGATCTCTTAAATCACGCCTAACGAAAGATAACATTTGGAACGGACAGATATTGGTATCCTACTTAAACAATTACCAAATAAAACGGATTAAGGTTGTTCAGAGGATTTATCATCGCCCATTTAATTTTTATGGCTCCGGCTGCAACATTTATTTATGTATATTTCCCAAGTTACATTGTAATTTGTAACATATTTTTTTATTTTTTTATTACATTGTTACGTTTGTACTACCGTAACCAGCAGTTACACAGGGAGACTAAGAATTGAGGTACGGACGGTAACTGATCACGATTACGTCCTGTCTTCGAATCCTAGTGGTCCGGTATGTCCTAATCTTCCGGTAATCCTAATCTTTTCAGGGTAACCGGAATAAGGCGCGCTTTCTATTTTTTTTAGTCTAAAGATATTACTCGTAGTAAGATATTATTTGACTGTTTCAATTCTTAGTCTAGTCCGATCTATGTTGAAGGCCGATGATATTGAGTTTTGAATCTTGCAGTAATGGTGGTGGGTTATGTAGTCATGCGATTTTTGAGTCGTAGTCTCACGTAATAATGGGTATGATGTATCGCGAAACAAATTTAAAAATAACGATTCGTCAGGCTAATTTTAAAACGTTTTGAATTTTGCTTAAGTAGCGTCTAAGTTATTGTGTTGAGAAATATTGAACGTCATCTTGTGTGTGCATGCAGCTACTAGCATGTTCTTATTACTCCTAATATTGGTTCAAATTACACCATATCTATTTTTACCTAAGGTTGAGAATATACCTGTAATCCTATCGCTTATCATCAAATGGACCGCTCGCTTTTTGCTGCATTACTCATAAAAAAACCCTCTACGACAAATTGATATCTCACCCAACGCCGATGGTAAATGTTTAGTCCGAATAGCTTTATTTAAAGCTTTCCGGTTTGGCGCGCCGTTTTGAAAAGTTGAATATCTACTGTTCTTCTACGGACATTGTAATTAAACAACAATTATATTTATTCTAAAGTCACGGACGTTCAATAACGGAGCGGTTTGAGATGGGGGCGCGATGGCCCTTCATTTAAAAATACGAGACAAATTCCTCCCATTTTGTTTATGAATGGGTATAATGACTTGCGTTTTAAAGAGACCACGGGTAATGCCTTCGATGAAACTGGATTTTATTGCACCATTTATCGTAATTTTATCGGAAATGCATGGAAAACGTCTTGTAAGACAACATAGAACGGAATAGTACGCGTTAGTAAAGAAAGCTTTATTTTTTGCGCATTATACAGTCTGACTAAGCTTGTTATGGGAAGAAATAGACAAATATAAATGAAGATTTCTTAAGAGAGCTTTCTTCGTCCTTCCTTTATCCCTTATTATTTTTATTTTTATTATATAATTAATGCCAATAAGGGATTTAATTTTTTCTTAATTTGCCAAGAAAACTTTGAACATTACTTGAAGATCAAACAGTTTTGTGTGTGTGTCTGCGTGCGTATATGTGGAGGAAGTGTTGTGTAAAAATGTAAGCAGAGAAATATGAGTTCTAATAGCCTATACAAGTGCCACTGCTTGGCATAGTTCTACTCTGTACACTTGGCACTAGGGCATATTACGAAAATCTGCAGTTTTCCACACTACGATTTACCACACCGCTGAGCACGTGATAAGACAGAACTTAAAATTGCAGCAAACGATTTCGTCGGTGCCTACACCGGGATTCGAACTCCGGTGGCTCGAGTACATAAAATTAAAAGCGAGCGTTCGGACACATAGCTAAAACAGTAGGTGATAGTTTGTACGTGTGGTAGAGCCACGCCACAGTCTTCGCTGTTGCACGAATGGGCAGGTCCGTCCGGGGAAGTACAAGGACGTCACAGAAGACCGGCGTGAAGTAGTGTTACACTTTTGCCTTTCGTCGGGTGAGTCAGGTAACCGGGGCATAACTTTATTAAAAGGTGTTAACGCTTCTGCAATCCTACGGGTGTTGCAGATGTCTACAGTCGGCGGTTATCACTTAACATCAGGTGAACCGCCAACTCGCTTGCCGCCTTCTCACATAAACAAGTTGTATTGTGTTGTGTACTTGTATTTTATTTATTTTTACGTTTTTTGCCATATAAATTATTTCTAGGGAATTTTTGAATGTGAACACATAGAAAAAAAAATTTTCGGAACGCACTCATAAAATGTTTGACAGGTAGGAACAGTATGTATGGGTAAATAAAATTGTTGCTATTTCCATTTCCATTTTCAATTTTTCCATAATTTCTCATCGTTTAAACCTTCCCTGGACCGCCACAAATATTTCAAAACCAAAATTAGCCAAATCGGTCCAGCCGTTTTCGGTCAGCTCGAGTTTTAGCGAGACTAACGAACAGCAATCCATTTTTATATATAAGAAGATAAGATAAGATAGTTTCTATGCATATCATTACAATTCTCAGGAAGTATTTTTATACATTACGAGAATTATTTAAGATCAGACACAGACGGCAATGATAACTAATACAATGGTGTTGTTATATTTGAGGGTTGCCCTCGATTTCCCTGGAATTCCATCTTCAGATCTTGACTTGGTGCTAACGGGACTACCTCAGGAGTATATTCTTTCAAATAGAAAAAGAATTTTGAGCATCAACACAAATGGCTGAGAAATCGCGGAACATACGTAAAAAAATACATACAGTCGAATATAGAACCTCCTTATTTTTAGAAGTCGGTTAAAAACGTAAGACTAAAGAATTAAAATCATAATTAGAAATCAAATTTGATATTTGCATGATTAACTACAATACGTATTATATAAATAATGTTTTTCAAAACTGACATTTATAACTATGCTTAAACAAATTTGGCGCAAGTGCAATAATAATAAGATATATTTAAACGAACATTCGATTAGTCGATTTCTTTTATTAGCTCTTAATGTTCGAATTGATTTAAACCCATTTATACCATTTTGGGTAAGACCGCTTCCGTGAACGAATGTGCATTCATTTACATGTTATCCGAGGTTTTCATTAAATACTAGTCTGTACTCGCAAGGGCTCTGTCGCAAGGGTACCTAAAATCAATAAATAGAACGAACTCTCAGCTTTAGTGGAAAGGGTTTTTGTACACGTGAAATTTGTGTTTGTAAAAACGATCTTACAACACAGGATATTTGAGTGACCCACAGATAATTGTCTTGATGATCTGGGTGTTTGTATCCCCATAACTCTTCTTGCTTCCCCCGCAGTATGCAGGAGAGTACGCATGATGCATTTCCCATCGTTAAAAAAAATGGGTTTTTGTATCCCAAGGAGGGGTTGGCTTCAGGCCAAAGCCGCTTACAACATGATTCACATGTCTCACCTAAGTGGGAAAAGGGCAGGAGAATGAAGATGATAATGATCTAGTCTTTCAATTGCCAAATGGCCTGTTGTGCGGTGTATCGGCGGACTCTGCCCTGTATTCTAAGTAAAGTTCTGTACAGAGGAGGATAAGTTTGCATTAAAATTGCTTTTAGATTATGGATAGTGTGTAAATAGTACGTGCGACGTTTGCTTACTTTTTATGATGAAAACTTCGTAATCTTACTTTAAAAATACTTGTCAACGAATAGTTTAGCCATGAAAGTATAATTGTCTTCAATACAATACTTTCTGAATCTGTGATTGTTGGTGCTACTGGTTCCGAATTTCCATACAACGTGTTCTTAAGAGATGACTTGATGAGAGTGAAAAGAAATTGTTTTTAGTTGGTTTTCGTCCAACAATCGTAAGAGCTTCTATTTGGAAGTACAACATCCATTACTTGTCCACCATAAACACTAAATAAATTGTAAAAACCATTTAGATCAGCCAACGGAATTCGCTAGTCATCAGTAATAATAAATTTTATATTCAATTTTTTGCCTTGTGCCGAACAAATCCTTTTGTGATATTATCTCTTGAAGATGAGAGGTGTTTGAGTATATTTTATGTGAACACGATGACATTAAGAGTATTTATATACATTTCTGACATGCCTTATATTATTTTATTGTTTATGGAAATGTTTTTTGTCGGACCACCTTTGTGCGTTCAACTGATGTGCCGTGGAAATTCAAATCGATTCGAGATAGCAAGTGAACAGACGTTATATCTGATGTTAAGTGATTGTATTTGCGTCTGATGTTAGATAATTCTCGGAATGTATTAAAAATACTTTCTGAGAATTATAATGATATGTATAGAAACTATAATAAGTAACATACAAGTACACAACAAAATACACTTTATTTTTCATTCATTCATTCATTCATTCATTCATTCATTCATTCATTCATTCATTCATTCATTCATTCATTCATTCATTCATTCATTCATTCATTCATTCATTCATTCATTCATTCATTCATTCATTCATTCATTCATTCATTCATTCATTCATTCATTCATTCATTCATTCATTCATTCATTCATTCATTCATTCATTCATTCATTCATTCATTCATTCATTCATTCATTCATTCATTCATTCATTCATTCATTCATTCATTCATTCATTCATTCATTCATTCATTCATTCATTCATTCATTCATTCATTCATTCATTCATTCATTCATTCATTCATTCATTCATTCATTCATTCATTCATTCATTCATTCATTCATTCATTCATTCATTCATTCATTCATTCATTCATTCATTCATTCATTCATTCATTCATTCATTCATTCATTCATTCATTCATTCATTCATTCATTCATTCATTCATTCATTCATTCATTCATTCATTCATTCATTCATTCATTCATTCATTCATTCATTCATTCATTCATTCATTCATTCATTCATTCATTCATTCATTCATTCATTCATTCATTCATTCATTCATTCATTCATTCATTCATTCATTCATTCATTCATTCATTCATTCATTCATTCATTCATTCATTCATTCATTCATTCATTCATTCATTCATTCATTCATTCATTCATTCATTCATTCATTCATTCATTCATTCATTCATTCATTCATTCATTCATTCATTCATTCATTCATTCATTCATTCATTCATTCATTCATTCATTCATTCATTCATTCATTCATTCATTCATTCATTCATTCATTCATTCATTCATTCATTCATTCATTCATTCATTCATTCATTCATTCATTCATTCATTCATTCATTCATTCATTCATTCATTCATTCATTCATTCATTCATTCATTCATTCATTCATTCATTCATTCATTCATTCATTCATTCATTCATTCATTCATTCATTCATTCATTCATTCATTCATTCATTCATTCATTCATTCATTCATTCATTCATTCATTCATTCATTCATTCATTCATTCATTCATTCATTCATTCATTCATTCATTCATTCATTCATTCATTCATTCATTCATTCATTCATTCATTCATTCATTCATTCATTCATTCATTCATTCATTCATTCATTCATTCATTCATTCATTCATTCATTCATTCATTCATTCATTCATTCATTCATTCATTCATTCATTCATTCATTCATTCATTCATTCATTCATTCATTCATTCATTCATTCATTCATTCATTCATTCATTCATTCATTCATTCATTCATTCATTCATTCATTCATTCATTCATTCATTCATTCATTCATTCATTCATTCATTCATTCATTCATTCATTCATTCATTCATTCATTCATTCATTCATTCATTCATTCATTCATTCATTCATTCATTCATTCATTCATTCATTCATTCATTCATTCATTCATTCATTCATTCATTCATGGAAGAGTCAAATTTAATAATGAAAGAAAAATATAACTCCGCAGCTCTAGTCGGACTGCCCACTTTGTAGGGGTGGTTCCCGTTTACCTCAATCACCAGAACATATGCAAGAGTTAAACCGTTGCTCTAGCTTCAGTTTTGGTTGATGAAACAGGGGTGTTGCACCCGACAAAAATATTACGTGATCTGAAAAAATTATTCAATGATAAGTGAACGAATTAGGCCTTCCCCTTAGAAATTCTAAGGCCTATGTTCAACAGTGGACGCCTTACGGCTGCTGCTGATGATGATGATGATTATGAATGAAATAGCAGACAGGTTTGCTCTTCTTATTTGCACTTATGATTGTTCTTGTAGTTCTCTAAATATTTCGAAACAAAATAGAATGTACCTAATAGAAGTTCTAAGGGGGAGGCCTATGTTTGACAATAGATGCCTTACGGCTGCTGCTGCTGCTGATGATGATTATACTCTTATCCCACCTATCTAAAGGAACGTTTCCAATTTCTTTGTGATTCCCACTCTAAGTCTCTGAGATCATCAGAAAACTTGGAGCTGAAAATTCCTACGCACAAAACAAAGTTTATGAGTAGGTGATTTATGGTGCAAGGGGCGCGACTCTGGAATGACTTACCACTAGAAGTAAGGCGTGCTCAGTCATTAAATATTTTCAAGAATCTTGTAAAAAATCATTACTTATTCTTCTACTTAACTCTATAATGTTATTCCCTAACAATGATATATGTATTCGTATATATGGCATGTTACTTACATATTTATAAATATCTTATTATTATGAATTATGATTGTAGATAAGTATTTTTCTTTTTCATTCATTTAGTTAACCCACACCTTTATTCCTAAATTATTTCTTTTTCAATCCATCCAAAGGTTGCCTGGAAGAAATTACTCTTAGTAATAAGGCCGCCCATTGTACCCATTACTTCTACATTAAGTTTTAATTTTTGTTTGTTTTATTTTTGGTGTGCAATAAAGTATATTCATTCATTCATTCATTCATTCATTCAGATCGTTACGCTTTATTATTTTTAAACGTTTACATAGTTTCTGAATCTGTTGTTAGTCATCGTGTTGTTGAAGCTGCAGAAAACAGGTGTTGTTTGCATGACAGCGTGGAAACTACTTAGCGCATAGCGACGCCCTCCCATCGGTACGGCACAGCCAAAACTCCTAGCCCAAGACATATACAGTTACTCACGCCGTGATGGACAAAGTCAATTTATAAAGTCGATGTCCTGCCACTTTGTTAGCCAGTCTCGGACGTACCGCGCGGCGCGCCATTCAAAGGCCCACCGTCAGTGCGACGCAACCGCTCCCAAAATATTTTCGAAAAAGACAATATCGGTTTTGGGATCAACCACTATTGACATTCGGCCCACGCATAGCGTCCTAGGCCGTCCGCCGCGACACGCCACTGACACATTTCTGCGGTTTCGCGCGCTTCGAGAATTTAGAACAGTTCTTCGTTTTTTCTTTCTTTCTGTTTCGGTGCTTTCAATACTTTTGTGCCAGACACGTGTCCAGAACACTGTCATTTTCAGCAGTTTCACTCGAACTTTGGATTTTCTGCGGTAAGTTGTTATGATTATTAGCTAATTCGAATATATTTAAAATCCATCATTTTTGCCTGGAAAAAGTAAGACATGGTAATATTATTAATATATGTATAAAATAAGAATTCACCGAAACGAAAATAAATTTACATTAGGTACGAACACTATAAACATTATGACAATTTTATCGGTTTGTAATCGGTATGCTCATCGAGTTGTAAATTCGGAATGAATGCTCAGGATTAATGTTACATGATGGATATTTGGGTTTTTTAATTTGTACATCACGAAGTTTAAAAGAATGGTCGACGATCTATTTAATATTCAAATTGGTTATCATTCCTGACATGCCTCAAGGACAACCAGGTGATGACAAATTTCACCTTTGAAAGGTAATAAAACTCCCAATTAATTTATTAGTAAAGACTTTTTAACGTCTCCGTTTTATAAAACAACAAACTATCTAATTCAAAATTATACAAATCATTGTAAGATAATAAAAGTTATTTATATGACAGTACTCTTAAAGCAATCAATTTAGCAATCTGTGTAAGTATATAAAAAAGCTATTAGGTTTTATGGTCATGCTTTTAATAATAAAATGGCGCTTGTTGAAAATTCGTTTATGGCTAATTTAACAAAAGTGAAGAACAATCTCGTGGCAATGCGGTAGTGACCTATTAATTATTTAATGATCTGTAATATTATTTCATAAATTTAAACTCTATTACTTAATTCTTTAAACGTTGAATTGCTTGTAACTTCAGCAAAATGACATCGTTTAATATTTACACAGACAACAAAAAGTACAATAAAATCTATATTTGAGTAAAGCTAATGAACCAAACAAAACATGGTACGTTGTATGAACAAAACTCGAACCGGTAATATTAATGCGACTGACATTTTCAATTAAAAAAAAGATGATCACCCATCCGATCTTTTATTCTCTGTGGTACGATATAATAGGGCCGGATTGCAATTTTACAAATATGTAAATATCACAGATTTGTTATGTTTTTAAAGTTAAAACAAATTAATCGGCCAACGAGTCCTATTTTTTAAGCTCTCAGGTAACTTAATACTTATACACTTTAAATATTAAAATAAATTTCTTCATGGAAAGATTGAAGATTGAAGAGATTTATATTAAACGTAAAATGTATATTAAACGTGGGGACTTGAAAGTAAAGAAAATAATAAAGATAAAAATAATAATAAAGATAGATGAATAATAATTAAGATAAATAAATACAATAAATAATTACAGGAATTTTGTAAACAAAGCAAATATAAGTATCATAAGTAAGCTTACTACCTTGTTCTATTTTATTACCTACTTGCGTTATTTTTCAGTTAACCCGAAATATTCTCGATTTTTCACTAGGACGGCCATTGCTTAGGCCAAAGGCCTGTGTAATATTCCTTTTGATTAATTCTGGTAAGGTTATTTTTTTAACTTAGAAAAAATACGTTGCAATTCAAGCTCGTTAAACCATATTATGGAAGTCTGATATTAAGTTTAGCAGATCTCATTAACTTCGCATTAAATTAAATGCATCAGAAAATCACGTAATTTATAATTCATACCTTTCTCGGTCGATGTTTTCCTTTTCCAATCATAATAAAAATGCCACCGCGAATGTTAATAAAATTTGGTGCTAGGAATATTAATTGTAATCGTAAAATTAGTAAAAGACTGCTGATTTGGTTGTTTTACTGCTAAAGGGTACGGTACGTTTTAAGTTAAATTTATTGATGGCTAGATTGCAAACAGAGTGATGAGCTTACCACAGAGTTTTTCAGTATACATAAGAACACTTAAATGGATAATATAATTTTATCACAGAACATGCAAAAACCATGTAAGGAAAATTAAAAAAATGATTTTTTAATTGATGCAATGAATGAGGGAGTTTTTTTTCAATGTTTAGGTAACGTCGACTTAATTTGTTTTAGAACATATTGTATCAGTAACATTGTAATTCTACAGAATGATTATTAAGTGTATAAAAAACGACTATTTTTTTATCATTCTTACGTCTGCTCTACAATATGCCCCGCAGACTCGCATGTCATGTGATTGTTGCTTGTTCGCAATCCGGTTGGTAGTTATATAGATCTGAATCCATTGGTGTTTTATTGCCTTTATAGCAGAAAATCTTGACAGGTGCAAATTGCAATGAAGCCGTAGAGACTTTGTAACTCTACTTAAAGTCAATGTACCGATCGACTTGATTTCAAACCTCAATTAGGAGTCGATGAAATTGTTAATTAAAATTTAAAGTTCTAGTTTGTCATGTCTTTAGAGGTAATGCAGACATTTTAAGATAAACCTGTTGCTGATATATTATTATGGAAAGTGTAGCTAATGTCGCGAAGTCCTTTACCCACGCAGACATAAGCAAGCTTTAACATTTTTCTTAAACCTTATTGTTATAGAATGTATAGTAAAAAAAGAAATATATAAAATAATAATTTGAGTTTATAGTAATTTAGAAAGTTCGGATGTATTATAGTAAACCTTTGTAAGGATAAGCAAAGAATGATTACAGTAAGTGCCAGGTTTTGTTTGTATAGCGTAGGTTCAGAACATGTTGGAAAACGTCTCTCCTGCAACTAGCTGTGTGGGTCAATTTAAAAGGGGAGGCGGTGAAAATTGATATGCGTGATATGGTTTTTGTAGCATAACGTGATAAATCTTTAATAATATGATGGCATCACGTTTTGCTACGTGGAGTTATAATGAGCACGTATACGAAAATAGTGCTTTACATAAATTACAGAGGCCGTCTGAGTGAAAGTGGAAACTTACTTTTATAATAAAGTTCAATTTGGATAGCTTTTGTTCATAGCAAAAATAAGGATTATCAGTAGAATATAATGGTGCATAAGGCTTTAAAACACCATGACTATATAAAGAAAAAACAGGACATAGCTACAGAAACATCATTTTAGATACCGAACAAAACCGCAGTCAGCCGCTCCACTGAGCCATAGGGGGAAAATCTTGTTATTGTAAAAACTTTTTCAAATAAAACTAAAGAGTGGCTAATATCTAGGGCTAAGCGTAAGTCTAAAGTGAAGTGTTATAGCCTAGTTAGCCTTGTTAAAGGTTGTTGCACCTAAAAATTGAAGAACATTGTTATGTTTTTAATAAAGCTGTCGCCGTTCGATGTAAAATATATGATACGAGGAGATTCTTTCGCGAACATTCCTCTGATATCGGGCTAAAGTTGTTCATGTTAAATGTCAACATATTTATTGGAAATAAAGAGTAACAATAATGGCTTATTTGTGTGGGTTTGTAATGATAGAGGAGCGGCAACGATATGGAAATGGAAAGGGCATGATGGATATTGATACGAGGGGATATAGGGTTATTATAAAAACTATAAAATCATCACAACTTTACAGTTTGAGAATGAAAGTTTTTTGAGGTTATACTTTTTGGCGCGCCGGGAAAAATTATGAGAGTAACATTTTTACGATGCGCGCGAACTAGATAGTCAAAAAGAGACATGATGAATTTGATTGCAAAGCGACCAACTTCCTATCTTCCTATTAGTTAATAAGTTATTTAATAAAACTGTTATCAATTGTCTTTAACGCCTTTTTTTACAAAAAAGAATACTGGCACAGGAGATAACATTTTTAGTTATTTATCTTTTGTTAGTTAAAGAAGTATAACTTCTTACGTGCGTAAATAAGTAAACACATACTTTTTTTAAAATATTTATTGTATATGCATTTTAAACATGTTACTTACCATACTGTAGGTATAATTACATTATCTTGTGTTTTCAGGAAGTATTTAAAGTATTACACAATGAAGAACACACGGATCAGAGGGAATCTAATTCACTATCCCCGACACCGTAATCTAATAGTGACGGCGTCAATAGAATGCTGCATCTTTGTATTGGTTGTCATATTTTTGTTCTGTATATTTTAACGAGCTTTTGCTTCTGTTACTGAAAAAAAGCTAAAGTTGTTATCCTAATCCAAAGCAACATTGATTCCTTACGTATTTGGCGGATTTGTTTAGTTTTAAATTAAATTAAATATCTACACATCTATCACAAGGACTGCTCATTAGTGGTGGGCGATACATATCGTATCAGATATGAAAACTAGATATTAGTACAATATCCGAATATCGCTTACTGGCTCGTTCAATATCTGTGTATTTTACAATATCTGATATTTCCGAAATCTGATGTAACATGCTCGCTCGCTATACTGACACGAATCGCGATATCATACGCGTTTGTATCTGATTTTTAAACAGATTTCGAGAGACAAAGCGCGTGAGATACAAATACTCACTAGTTAGAGCGGGACGGCAAGCAATGCACGATATCAGATATCGAGCGACAAAGCGCGTGAGATATAAATACTCACTAGTTAGAGCGGGACGGCAAGCATAGCTCGATATCAGATATCGAGCGACAAAGCGCGTGAGATATAAATACTCACTAGTTAGAGCGGGACAGCAAGCAATGCACGATATAAGATTTTTAAACAGATTTTGAGCGACAAAGCGCGTGAGATACAAATATTACACTAGTTAGAGCAGTACGGCAAGCAAGGCACAATATCAGATTTTTAAACAGATATTTTGAATAAGTTAAGTAATTTTGAATCTTAAAACCATGTAAATAAGATCCGTTTCAATTAAATACTAATCATGGTATCAACGATTACTACAACGATATTGTTAAGTATATTTTTATTGTTTTGTTTAGCCTTGAGCCGTAACGGGCGACAAAGCGCGCAGTTAAGTAATTTTGAATCTTAACAGCATGGAAAAAAACATTTTTAGTTGCATTTAAATACGAATTACGGTATTAACGATGTCTTTAAATTTTTAACCTTGAGCTGGATTGCATTGGTACCTAGCACGTAATAGTAAGGGATGCCAACTTACTACTTAAGAATTTTCTGCCCAAATTAAGGAAGAAAAATATAAATGGAAATTTTTAGGAGGTAAATTTATTCATATTTTTGGAAAAAAATAAAACTAAACAAAAAGAAAAATATAATTTAATAGTGCTGTGCTGCTTGGGTGGAAATCAGACCAAGTCTTATGTGCTTTGTGTGTATATTTTAAATTCTTCCGCCCTAAGTTATAATACTGAATGTATTATTTCTTACACAAATTATAAAAATATTGTCGCTCATGATTGCGTGTTCTAAGAATATGTTAAAGTCAATTATTAAGCGATATATAAGATGTTGAAATAAATCATTTTTATATTACTTCAATTTCTATTTTTAATGAAATTTTTAATTTAATCAGGTAATGTTTTAATTTTACCTTAATAGTATTTAAAATCGTGATTTTAAATTCAGTAAGGTTTTTGAATTTAGTAAATTTTAGTGGGTTTTCGAATTTATTTAGAAGTATTCTTTTTGAACAGTTGGTATCACTGGTAATATAATTTAGTTATGTATAGGTATAATGATCGTCGAATGAATGAATGAACGAAATGAAGCAACTTTGAAATACGCCTGGATAATTTATATTTATAATAAGTATAAAATATTGTAGATTTTTTTTTTTTTTTTTTTTAGAATTCAAGGTGGATACGGTACCGTAAAATATCTAGATATAAAAATACATAGTTTCGAAATCTGATATTTGAAATCGAAATCTGATTCACTCTCTACTACTCATCGCGTGACGGACTACGCCCGTGATATATGGTTTAAGGAGGAAACCTTTTCCTTGCAGTGGGGTATATAATATGTAGATGGTTACTATACTTTTACTCTGGGAATAGTGTTTAACTTCTATAATGTATCAGCTTGACGATGACTTTTATAGACAATAAGCAATATTTTTAAAATTTATGTTAATGTTATAAAACTTGTACTATATAACTATTCCACATAAATTGTTGATGTTAAAGAAAGGTTTCACATTTGACATTCTAAAGACATTTATAATACTTGTCCATTTAAATCATAAAGCACAATCTGAATGTATTTAATGTAGTTTATGTATGATATATATACTTACGTATAAAAGAAAAAATATTAACACGTTTTACATAAAGCAGCTTGAAATTTATTTAAAAATCATTTTATCAGAATATAATAGGTAGAAAAAAGTAATTCAGCTTTTTACATACATAAACATCGCATTGGAATAGACAAAGAAGAGTTTTGGGCGCGATTAACGAACGTCAGATGGATTCAAATAGACGTTCGATTGTGACTCCGTGACATTGACCTTGACACCAGTCAGCAAAAAACCTAATGCGAATGAGGCTTCGCTTCAAAAGCTTCCGTAATTAATGCACGGTTGGTCGAAGATTCGCTAATAAATATTTATACCGTGTTGCGAGCCTCTATTATGTTTCAATTTTGAGGCTGTTGAACTTTTTATATTATCGATTATATAAAAAAAACGTTGGCTAAGGTATAGTCATCACTGTTATCTATGGCGGTATAAATTTTATGATATCGAATCACGATTTGATTACTTTTTATTATTACGTGGTGCGGTATCCGTTGGCAAGTTTGTTAAATTATTATTTTATGTATTTATTTTTAAATAAAGTTATTTAAGTACCGAACCTCCTATACTAAATTTATTACTAGTACATCAAATAGAACGTTCTGAAAATTGTTTTGTTATAAACCTGAACGAGCCCTCTCGAGTGTCTGAAGAGAACTAGATAAGTTTTATTTCTCTTTTATAACCTCCAAATGTGATCGTTCGGCCTGATACTGAGTGTAGATATGAGGTGAATTTTCTTACGTTTCATTATCTCTGTTTTTTTCTTCTGTTTGAAGTTCGAAATTTAAAAAAAATATATATCATTTTACGATACGGTGGTATAACTTATAATGAAGTAGTTATAGTACTCGTCTGTAGAAATCCCCTAGAAGTTAAACTATAATAATAATGAAAAGTTCTCAAATGCAGAAGGCGGTTTTTTTGTTTATTTTTATTTATTAACCAAAAGAGACGAGAAAACAAATCAATATCCCCTACAAATGAAAAGTTACAACTAATTACTTTATAAACAAAAACACCGTCTTTGTAAGCGTGGTTTGTTAATCAGGCGAGTCGAAAGCTGGAACGCAATTAGGTAACAGCTTATAATTCGATCCGAGTATAAAGTCGTAATAAAATTACACCGCAGCCGGAACGCAGTCGGCATCGAGCGTCCCGAGTGTTAAGAATTCAAAGCGAGCGTTCTTCGGTGGTCGGTGACCAACAGAGTGGTTGCATGCTTTGTGGTATTTCGGATGCACGAATTAACAAAGCGATGGGCTATTGTCATTTGCGACGTGTCAGCTGTGTGTAAAAAACAAGCTTCGCGCTCGTTTAACGCCAATGATATAATACATATAAATGATATTTTACTTATATAAATGACATTTTACTTATATTAATCGTAGCGCTTTTGTTTAACGCTATTTGAACGGTGTCATCTATACGAGAAATTCGAAATTCAAACTTGGACTTTTTTTAGGATGTTGTCAGTAAAATATTTTTATCTGAACCTTAAATTTTTTTATTTACCGTTACAGTGTTGTGGTTTTTTAATGTTTAAATATGGTGTATAGATATGTGGTGTAACATTTTTCCTGTTTTAAATTTTCGATTTAATAATACTGATTGGGCAGCTTCTATCGAAATGAATGTTAATCTCGTATACCTTCGCTATCAGCGTAATAGACATTTATCGTAATGATTATAAAAAAATTATAATTGAGAGCCGTCTTGAAATAGAATAGGTCGCATAGAATTTTTGCAGATAGGCCATATATTTCTCAGTTCTAAAAACATCTAGGAAAGTTATAAAGTGTTCAAACTTTTGAGGAATTTAAACAAATTTAACCGATAAAATACGCAGAATAGTAATTCGAGAATGTATTTTAGTTACCTTATTATTCGGTTAATTAATAACCCACCTGGCGATTGGCAAGTGTGATTTGATTGTGTACATCGCTATTTTCCTTGAGTTTAGATGAATCACGCGTGCGAACAAGCAATAAAAAACTTAGGATTTACTTCATTATATCATACTTACGTTGCCGATGCTATTGGCCAACGTTCCTGTTCTTTACACAATTATGCATTGCGCATGGGAAACAGCCCTCGCTTGTGATTCCCTAGAGTCCAATCCAATAGCAGATATGATTATGAAAAGTTTTTGCTAAACCCGAGATTGGTTCTTGAGAAATCGTTAAAAGCGGCTCTCTCTTTTTCTATTAAATAAATATGAGCTCTTTGCACAAAAACTGTTTTGCATTTATTTCCCGCGGTCGCGCCGCAATTATTAAATTAAGCTGTCAGGACCACACGGAAAGCGGGAAAAATTGCGATTCGTTATTAAAACAAAATGCATTGCTTTGCTTAAACCAATACATTACCTATTTGTTTATTTAATATTACCAATGGTTAACAGCATGCGGCTGCTATAATTTTAACGTCAACGTGGTCGACTTAAGAAAATGTTACCATGTTTTTTATACGTCTTTAAATGGCAATGTAATTGATTGCAATTATAAATCATGCGGGCGCGATGTTTAAGGGATTGCTGCACGATCGAGTCTTGGGCTCGATTCCCAGCTGAGAAGGAGGGCCGCTTGTCAACCGAAGGATTAAGTTGGTTTGTGCGGTTCTCACTGTCTTGACTTTAATTTTTACAATTTCTTTAATTTTTAAAGAAACCGAGTAAGTATATGTGTCTGAAACACGAGCTTGGATTTAAATTGCGCGTTTTAACTAATTACGGTAATTTGTGACTGTTGAACGGAGTACAAATTGTTTAACTGAGCGAAAAGGTTGTATTTAAACTGAACACACACGATCTTTCTCTAGAAGTTAACGTGGAATTTTCCCAATAAAGTATTGGTATCTCAATCTAAATTAGATACTATTTCGTTATTCATGCTTTTATTATGAATTATAATGTGTTATAAAAACGGGCCAAGTGCGAGTCGGACTCGCGCACGAAGGGTTCCGTACCATTATCTATAAAAACGACAAAAAAAATCATATCTGTTGTATGGCCTGCCATGATAGCCCAGTGTCCGGGCGCTCGCCTTTGATTCAAAATACTCGAGCAACCTGAGTTCGATCCCCGGTGCCGGCATCAATGAAATTGTTAATTTCAAGTGCTGAATTATGACGTGCTCAGCGGTGACGGAAAACATCGGGAGGAAACCTGCATATTTTCGAAATAATAAGAAAAAAATATATTTCGAAGATATGTGAAGTCCGCCAATCCGCAGTGGGGCCGCGTGGTGGACTATGCCCTGATATCCTCTGTACAGAGGAGGCCTTTGCCCAGCAAGGGGATATGTATACTCTGATACTTTACTTTTACTTTACTGTTGTATGGGTACTCCACTAATATTTTTTTATTTTGTTTTTTGGTATTTGATTTTATAGCGCAACAGAATTACATCATCTGTGAAATTTTCATCTGTCTAACTATAACATTTCATTAGATAGAGCCCGGTGACTTAGTAATTTAGATTTAAAAATTGAGAGATAAATTTAAAAATAATAAATAATAAAAAACGTCGGGCTCTGACAGAATTATGATACTTTTATGTTCAAAACGAAGTGGGAATGGAGTGTTGTTGTAGTATTGCACCTTTTTCTCTCAATTACTTCAGCGGATACTTATGGATAGCGTATTCAAGAGTCGGCTCATGTCGCCGACAATGTCCTTAACATGATTGTGCCAAGAATTAATGGCCACCGGTCCACCGATCTTGTAAATCGTCGTCAACGAACAAAGCTGTATGCCACAATGGCCGTAACTTTATTTATCGAATTTCTGACCACCAATAGCCGAAACACACTCTTTTTGACATCCTTTATGCCTACACTCAAGGTGATAATTTAAACCAATATTGCCAGTTACAAAACAGATTTACATTTTATTTATACATTTCTGTAATAATGTGAGAATTAAAATGTAAGTTTCGAATATTGATTCTTTATATTGTTGTAAAGTCCTTTATAAAAGTGTTTTTGTCATTATTGTACGTTTAAATTTACAATAAATTACTCGTATGGGATTATAGACTTCACCGGAATCCTGTTCCGAGTTTTTATAGCGTCTTTATGAAAGGTAATCTTATATATACATATTACTAACATATCTTAAAGCAAAAGAATAATTATGTACTTACTGTCGGTTTCCTGCGTACTGAATGCTTTAAAATTTTACGCCGATGACGTCTTTATAATTATTTTAAGGCATCCTTACTCATTTCACAAACTTTTAATAGTATTTTTAATGTTAACTAATAATAAAAACATCTATTATTATTAAGGTTAATATTTTTATATACTTAATATCGTAATTTTGAATAATGTTTGTTAAACATTGATGACAATATTTTACTAAGTACGTATATTATCGTCTTAATTCTGGTTATGTTAAATAATTATTTAATGATAGCTTCCCTCCATTAGCTCACAATCCTAGTTGCGAAAATGCTCAATTCTAGTCTACAATCGTAAACTAAGTTTTGCCAATTGCAATTAAATACGAAATCCACAGAGCTCGCTCATTAAACTATAATTCAATTGAAATAAACGATTTCCGTGCAAGTAGTTGCTGGTTTTTATTATCCGTCAGCCGAGTTCGCCATTTTTGCTTAAGTGGGCGCGCACCAAAATGTGACCACTCACTCCATGGTACAAAACCATCTACAGAGAATTGCTGTGTAATTTAATGTGAAAACTATTCAGAAGCGCGACAAAAACACTTTCTTGCAACACTGCGATAATTTATATGGATTCCATTAATAATTTATGGGTGAATCGTGCTTGATAGAGCTTTTAATGGACGTAGACAATTTTAAAGGATGCAATAAGCCATATTTTTTTTGGACGGCCTTGATTTTAATAGAGTTACATACAGGGAAGAAATTTTATAATTGGATCTTGCTTTATTTTTGTTGTGAAGGAAAGGAAATCATGACGGAGTAGGCATCGTTACTGACAAAGATTGGATGCTGAATGTTTTAATCAGGACTGCTGACAATAACTCCTTTTACAGAGCAGATTAAAAAGTAGTGACGAGAGAACTTCTTAGTACATTTGTTATTATAATAAAACATATATATGTCGGTTATTGCATAAAACGATCTATTAATAAAAGTTTTAAATTCACTTATTATTAATGTATCAGAATAAATTGTACTGCATTGACATACAATTTAAAAAACTTGTTAGTCCAAGCAAAAAAATGATTGATACGCAGAGGTGCTTAAAAAAAGTAAAGTAACAAACAGCACATATATGTCCCATTGCTGGGCAAAGGCCTTTTCTGCAAAGAGGGTATTAAGGCATAGTCCACCACGCGACCCTACTGCGGATTGGCGGACTTCACATATCTTCGAAAACTTTTTTGTTGTTATTTCAAATATATGCAGGTTTCCCCACGGCGTTTTCCTTCACTGCTGAGAATGTGATAAGTCAGCACTTAAAATTAACAATTTCATTAGTGCCGGCACCGGGGATCGAACTCAGGTTGCTCGAGTATATTGAATACAAGTGAACGCACGGACAACGAGATAGCAGAGGTTCGTCTTGCCTGTAATTCAAAACATTTAACCATACGGTTCTTCGAAAGCGCCGAGAATCATCCCAAGCGTCGTGTTACAAAATTAACAACCGAAAACTAACGTGACCGCGTCTTGATCGGATCGAGGAAGGGATCGTAATTAGTCCGGACCCACCGCGGGTCTTGCCCCACAATAATACACACACAGAGCGACCATACAAAGCCACGTAGTTTTATCACGCCTACGAGTACGGTGAAACCAACACAACGCGTACACAACGTGCACTCGCATCACAAGGCGTGTCCACAAGATTAACCTAGACAACGGCCATTGGGACCAAGGTCCGCACTGAACCCAAAGGCCCGTAGATCACAACTTCTTCAGTAATAGATAACGCACACATGAGCACATAGACACGGCCCTACGCAATTGGTTTGCGTTTCGAGTTCCGCTTTCGATGAAGATTTAATAGTCGACGGACCTTAAATGATTAAGACCTTGCATCCAGTGGGGTATTTTTTTTTCAATTATTATTTTTTAAATTGGTAAGCGCGCCAGCTCAGTAGAAACATCATCAGAGCAATTAAAAATTAATAAAAAGTGTATGTAAACGTCCTAGTAACGAAGTGTATGGTCGTTTTTATGTACAAAGTAGCTACAGAACCAAAATAAAAAAAATATTACGTTATAGAATAAAAAATATCACAAAGATCGTTAATATCGTATAAGAATTGCCAGACTTAAAAATCTCTTATTCCGTATCACATTTTTATATAATTATATACGTGACCCGTATAAGCAATAAAATCATCATTATTCATAATGAGAACAGACCATCACGACTCTACTTGTAGAGTACTTGTTCTTTTACTGCGAATCTATTTCATAAAATTACTTTAATATTTTCAGTAAAGTTGCATAGGTAACTGATAAATAAATTTAAATAGAATTTAAGTACATTAGTTGAGGAGGTTTTTTAGATTATAATTTAACAATTTATTTATCCAACATTTACAACATTAACGCCCGGTTTCTGAAACACTGATCATCGTAGATGTCAACTAATCAGCTGTCAAATGGCTTTTCAAATGTCATTTGCGTTGCCAAAAGAATGGTTTAACTCTTTGAATGATCATTTCATTTTTAAGAAACTCGTTCTTGTCAATTTCAAGAGTTTAAGCATCCTTTCAATAACTAAAATGAAATTTGATAAGCCATTTGACACCTGATTAGTTGACATCTACGATGATCAGTGTTTCAGAAACCGGGCTTAAATCTAGGTATCTAAAATTACATAGTATCTAATAAACCTATCCACTCGACAGTTGTGGAGTTCCGTGACATACACACGCACAGAAGAATTATATATAAAGATGAGTAAAATTTACACATAAGGTATAAAGTATAATAATAACAGGAACGAATGTTATCCATCTTGCTTTCCGAATGAATTACATTACAGCGTAATTATCGTTAAACCACAGTTTAATTACCTTTGTTTACATAATATGCGGGTTTAAGGGGGACCGTCGGCTTTTTATGCGAAGATTTATCGCGGAAATAATTGGAAAACGTATCGCGTCCGATATCGGGCTGCATCTCCAATTATTCTGACATCGGGCCCCGCTCGACTCATAATTGAGTGGGCTTTCGAATCGACAGCCTTTTGTTCAACAAACGCTTGCGACATCGCTTTACGCAACGGTGCAATCGATCACTGTATTGATCCGAAGGCTCCTCCACATTTCAAACATTTAACATACGAAGGCTCCTATAATTCTAACTGAAGTCAATGCTTTAAATTTGGTTTGGTAATAATAACGAGATGCAGAACCGTTGCGATAAATAATCACTCATTTTTGGGACAAATATGCTGTAATTAAGGTGCGAACAGTTTAAAACAACGGAAAAGATTATAATCTCTAATGCCCGGTTCCTATATTCAACGAACGGCCGTTAGATACATAGCTTCGTAACTTTCACTTGTAGGTAGATTAAAAGATCCCTAGTAACATGTACACGCCTTTTAGTTACAAGAAGTTATGAAAGTTACGAAGCTATGTAACTAACGGCCGTTCGTTGAATATAGGAGGAACCAGGCATATGTCGTCTCTCAATAACTTCATAATAATGCATGCGGCCGACAGACAGACAGCGAAGTCTTAGTGATAGGGTCCCGTTTTACCCTTTGAGTACGGAACCCTGAAAAGGGATTGTCTAATTTGAAATTAAAAACAAAACATGATGCAAGAAGTTTCCTATTTATTCAATACGGAGACATAGAATGTCAAGGTAGAAGATTGTGTTCGGTAAAAACAATCTATTATTTGATTAATAGGTACTTAGATAAGTAAGTATAATTGAATACAAATTTGTTTTATTATCGACAGGAATGTCATTAAGTCTAATCACGCCATTTTATTTATAATTTATAGTAATATCAAACAAAAGGTGCGAAATTTGTGCCTTCGCGTGTAAGGTAATCTTTGGAACCACAGAGTCTATTTGAAAACTCTTAGCATCCATCTAAAAGGTATGCTATGTATAATGATTGTGTGTATATGAAAATAGATGTGTGTAATATTTGTATTGGCAACTTATCCTAAAGGGTTGTTTCATGGATTAAAAAGCAAAACTTTTTAAAAAGCAAGGTTCATTGAACTAGTTGCTTAGACAAGTTAAGCTCACAGTTGCATTCTAGTATCCAGTCTGATATCTTCTTTTTATGAGCCTCTTTAATTAAAGGAGTGAGAGGTATTGGAGATAGTTTGGGGAAATGCTGTATAATATAAAACATTGATACATCATACTGTTCTTAAAGTATTTGTGCAGGTAGCTGGTTTCTGAAATGGGATCTTGGTAAGTTACAAATGAGTTCATTCGTTGTTTTAAAACATTGAAATCAGATTGTCCAAATGAAGTCAAGAATCAAACTAGTAGAAAACCTATTGTAAAAAAATAAAGGAAAAGTTTACATTCTTTAAAGAAGACCATCGCATACATTTTTAATAATAAATATTTTTCCGTAACCTCAAAGTAAATTAGAATTTCAAAGAGCTTCATTTCTTATCCAACATGTTACTATTTATTTTCATTTTGCTTTTAGTCTTTATTTTCTTATTGCGAGCTATATTTCGCTTCTCAATGTTAATAGATTCGCGGAACTCGGAATTATTCTAGAATACTATTTTTTTGTACTTGTCGTAATTTAACATCGTCGTATTTTAATATTAATTTTCTCAGGATATTACTATCCTATATCTTAGTTACAAAATATCCTGTAGTATGATTATTTATTAATAAACTCATTGACACTAAAAAGTTCTTGTTTGATTAAAACCTAAATTTAACCCAAATAGAATTGGTTGTAACCATGTTCTATAATATTAATATTTTTTCTCATTTTGAAGTCATAAAACAACGTTAAAGATACGACGCACGACTTATGGGTAATAAAGTAAATAGGCCTCAGAAAAATAGGCCATAAATTTTCCGCTAAAAATGAAGAAGTTATATTACAGATATTATTGGAATTCATTGCCCATGTTTGCATCTATACTCATTTAGAATCTTGTATTGAAAATTATGCATGATTTGTTTATGTTAATCTGAATTGAAATGAGAAAAAATAAAGTTAATTTTAATAAAATTACATTTTTGTTAACAGATTTCTATTCAACGTTTACAAACAAAATTTTTTTTAATAACGAAACAAATGGAGGCATCACCCAATGAACTCTCCATTCTTTGGCTCCTAAAACTATTATTATATACTTATCATAAAAAGTTAGTTGATAATAATGAAAGTTATTGAACAATAATTAACAATAGTTATTATAAAATATGAAAAAGTTAATCAAAATCACGTGTAAATATTTTAAATTCAAACTACAGAATTAGGACAACCATAATTTCCTTATAAGATGCCATTAGAATTAGTCCTTCTTGCGCATGTTTTATTTCAATAAAATACATATAGCCGAAAAAACGACCACCAAGTTGAAATTCCGACGTGATTAACTGAATACTTTAAATCTTCGTTTACAATGTTGTTACAATGACAGTTGTAACTTGTTTGCTTGAGAAATGGCTGTATACCTTTTGTATTACGGAGCTTAGAAATCACAATTCTCTACATTGAACATAGACGACGGACTCAATGTTACGTTCATCATCATCATCCTGTCGCCCTTATCCCACCTATGTGGGGTCGGCACAACATTTGAATTATGTTTTTACGACAGGACGCCTGTCAACATTCCCTGGGAAACAAACCCCCATGTTATATTATATCCGCTATATATTTGTAGGTCTCACAGAATGGTTTATAGTTTTTACTTTTGTTGTCTAACTTTGCTTTACCACCAAATTTTATCAGCGACCAGAGTCAGTTTACGCGAGGATTTAAAATATAATTCAATCAGATGCTTAGATTTTAGTCATTATGATCGCAGTTATGCATGGGACGTTGTAAAGCAACACCTGGTACTGGGCCCTCTAATTTATTCGCATACCGGAGCGGTTTGCTCTCATTGCTTTTTTGAGTGACAGTCGCGGATCGGGCCGTAGAAATGTCAAGCGGGACCACTTAGAACTGGATTGGTGACCCTGACATTAGCATTCGGCAGTTGTATTGGTTCCGCGAGCTGACACTTGGGACCTCTCCCGCCCGCGCACTTGGCTCCGCAAACATCGTTTACCTCCCTCCTTTTTACTTGACGTCACTAATCAATAACTATTCAAAAGATACATCGAGGGATTTGTTTAGTCTGAACTGTATCGATCGATTTAATTCGATTTCGTATGGAAAATTTTGTATCTTACCTTTACGAGGGGCTGACACTGAAATGATCGGGAATAGGAAAAACCACATGCACGGTATAGCTAAATTGTATTTTATTGTTTTTCGAAGTATTCTCCGTTCAACTTAATGCACTTTTCCATTCATGCAAACCAATCATTAAAACAGTTATTCCAGTCTGAAGTTGATGTTGACAAAATGGCTGGTTTTTACGCTTCCACAGCTGCTTCGGGGTCTTCAAACCGTTTACCGCGTTATAAATCTTTCATTCTAGGGAATGTAGAGAAATCGTGAAGTATAATGAATAGTGAAGTGAATACCGGCGCCCATGAACACATGAGGGTTGCAGATGCGTTAATAACCTTTTGAAAATGGGACTCCGGCTACCTCAGACGAAACGCGAAAGTGTTAAACTTCCACTTTACGCCGGTCCTCTATGAGGTCCTGGTACTTACCCGGATGAGCCTTCCCATTCGTGCAACAGCCGAGGCTGCTGCGTGGCTCTACCATAGTTATAGTTAGTTTTTCGGAATTCGGCTATCATTTCTGGCAAACAAACCGTGATATAGTTCTGCGTTCCTGTAAAGGAATTGTAGCAACATCCCCCTTTTTCGTGACAAACGTAGCGACCATTTTCTTTGACACGCTGCGGGAGCGAACCACTCTCGTTGGTTTGACCTCGCCTTCGAAGACCCAAACTGCTGACTGATGTTTTCTTTCAGGTTCGTATGAATAAATCCATGATTCGTCACCTGAGACGATATTATAAACGGCATTTGACTTCCCTCTGTTGAAGCGTTGCGGAGTATTCCGGCACCAATCTACACGAGCCGCGTTTTGCTCTTTGGACAAATTGTGGGGAACCCAGCGGGAAACTAGCTTTCTTACACACAGCTCATTACGTACTATCGACTGAATTGCAGTCATTCCGATACTGATAACAGCCCGAATCTGTTCGTATGTCTCAAAACGGTCATCTAATATGTACAAGTAATAGGTCGCACAGCTGCGATGTTTTCAGGCGTGACCGCTGTTCTTGGTCGACCTGCAGAAGAACAGTGCTGAGCGACACACGACCGCGTCGGAACTCGGCATACCAGCGGTATATTGTCGTTTGACTCGGTGCTTCAACATCATAAATCGAAACAAGTTGGCTGAGACATTTATCTTGCCGATAAGCCGCGACGAAAATTGTGATATTATGGCACGGAAATGTTCACGCGTTAGCTCCATTTCTGTTAACGACGTGTAAACTTTAAACCAACATAGTTTTTGTTTTTAAACATTTTTTTAATTGTTTCAATGTCGTTAAGGTTATAAGAGGCCAGTATTAAAATTCTAAAAAAGGTTTTATTGTAACTCAATCCGAAATATTCCATTACCGATCATTTCTGTGTGCCCCTTGTATCTAATAACTATTCAAAATTATAGAAATTAACAATGAGACACGTGATTGCGATAAAGTTCTGTGCTATAATGAGTGTGTATTTTTCTAAATTTATGACTGTAGGAATTAAACTAAGTTACCGAGTAAGTATAACATACCTAAACACATGCTTATAGCTTTTAAATCCGAACGGGCTCTATCTGACAATATCAAGGACACTTTTCTCAATCTCGAGTTTAACATTTCTCACACGCGTATCTATCAATCAAACTTCATAGATGTATTCTTAATTTTCCCACTGACAGGGGAGGATTGCCCTCGATTTCTTTGGGATGGCATCATCAGGTCTGGGTTTCCTTATCATGGTACCACCCTTGGGATATCTCCTTTCCAAAAAAGAAAAGAATCATCAAAATCGGTTCATAAATGACGAAGTTATCCCCGAAAACACATAAAAAAAATATATACGGTCGAATTGAGAAGCCTCATCATTTTTTGAAGTCGGTTAAAAAATTAGCTAGAACTTATAATGGTTAAATTACACAATGGATAACATTATGTAATCTTCAAATTCGCTATTTGAATATTACAAATTCATCAAAACTATTGTAAAGCCAGTGTTTGTTTAGTTAGCAGCTGTTATAAACAAATAAAACTATCGCGTAGTCAATCAATTTTCCTAATCGCTTTATGGCAGGGAACCATAAAGTTTATTCGCCCACTAAATTATATCGGGTGACATAATTTGGAGGTGATGAAGCATTCTATTTGGCATACCTAAGTCATAATAACAAAACACGTAAGTGACTGATCGAAGTTGATTGAAATGTTTTATTGCGGGTGTAATTAACTGGGGAAAATGAATTCGATCCAGTATCGTTTGAAATTGAGCTTTTCGTTAAGGAGATAGAATTTAAATTAGAACGATGATTGTGGAATCAATAAAGTGCATGATATCATTGGTCGTCGATCGCCGGAGCTGCATTCGGATGATTGATTGATTTTTATAATTAATGCATTCATAATTGGCTAATGTGTTGAAATGCGAGGAAGAGGTCAAGTGCGTTAGATACAGTCAGATATATAGCTTTAAATGGAAATTTAATGCACTTAATTTTCGCTTATATTTTCATTTAAATACGGAATCAAACAAAATTTGGCATGGTTATAACAACGTAATAGAAGTGAACTATTATACGTTATTTTCAATTTCTTTTTATTTATTTGATTATGAAATAAGATGGCAAGCCAGCTGGCGGTTCCCCTGATGTTAAGTGATAGCCACCGCCCATGGACCAGTCCCGTAGGGTTCCTAATGCGTTACCGCCTTCAATACCTACCCCGGTTACCTCACTTAGACGAAAATCGGAATTATAACACTTCCATTTTCACGCCGGTCTTCTGCGAGTTCCCAGGACGGACCTGGCCATTTATTCAACATCGTATACCGTGGTCAAATCACATTCATAAGTGCCTGAATGGCGCAAATATGTTTTATTTTATTGTTTTTATTTTATTTCAATGTTATTTTTGTTGGCTGTATGCATGGAGCTGAACGCCAATCTTACAAGGTATCCGCAGAAAACCAGTGCCGTGGTATTGTCTGCCACGGCTATATACTGAGCGGAGACCTTTTTGGTGCATACATTCTTAAAATCCTAGTGTTATTTCTTGTTCTTTATTTTTCTCCTATAATGTAATGCGACGAATAAATATTCCTTTTCTTTCTTTCTTCTTTCATAGTCTCGAAATGAAATTAAAAAATATCTGAAGTCTGCCAAACTGCAGTGGGGTCGCGAGGAGGCCTTTGCAGCAGTGGGATTGCAGGCTGCTAATTACTTTACTTACTATTCAGAGAGAATTTTCGACAGAACTTGTTTGGATCCAGTTGTTAAACTTGTCAAATTATTAGTATACCTACATTAATTCAAAACATTTGTATTTTGTATAGCTTACGTCAATGTCGGGGAATTAATGAACAAAAAAGAGTGGCGTTTTATAGATTTATTTTTTGATTCGAAAGCACATCACGTGACATGCGAGCCGCCATCGTAATTAATAACTGCTGAACAGTACGAACACTTATTTGGTCCGAGTGATAATAAATTATTTGCAAACCACAGCTGCCGGCCCTTTCAAGCAAGACGTCTGCTGAGGGATTTATTAGAGCGCGTTCGTGTTAAAATTTTCGCGGGCTTTTAGTGTTATCTGTTGGTAATAATCTTGATTAACTTACGTGTTGACAGCACACGTAGGATTCTACATTACGCCGGTGCAGCAGAAATGTAAAAAAGTCAACATGCCATTTTGTTTGTTGTTTCTTTATATAACACTGCAATTCTAAAAATTCCAGTAACTTAGTAGTCCTTCATTAAATATATATATATAAAAAATTAAATGTTTTATTTGTTATAAGTATCTACTTAATATTGTACATTATAGTGACAAATTGTTTATACCAACTTAATAAAACTCATTTTGCCGACTCTACAAACGTTAGAATGGTTTTGTTTATTCGTTTTTGTGAAGTTTATGCAGACTAATGAAATAAAAGAAAAAACCTGTTAAATGTCTTCCCGCCCGATACAAAGCTGTCGGTAAAGATTAGCGTTTGATGAAGTTGCAACACTATTTTGCCCGCGAACTTTAAATCTTCAAACCAAACAGAATTTTACGACTGCACTAAATCATAAAACTGTTGCATGAAAATTGCACTGCCACTAGTTTTAGTGGTGAACGATGCATAATATGTTTCCAAAAACGAAACATAATTGATTACATTAACTCCTGTCAAAGGTTAAGTTATTTATGCGCTTGACGTTTTACTATTTTCCTTAAGATCGTCCGGACTATTTGGAATGGTGTGTCATGCCACTTTTATGTTGTTGTGTGAATTATTAATTAACACTTTTTTATTAAAAACGTAGCTAATGCTACTATCGTTGCAATGGTGAGTGGTAGTGTACATAATTATGTTCTACGTTAAAGGTGGCCAACGAGCGGGTGGTTCCCGTGATGTTAAGTGATTACCGCCATCTATGGACATGTACAACACCTAAAAGGTTGCAGATGCGTTACCACCATTAAATAAGACTCCATAAAAGTGGGGTCAGTTACCTCACTCACCAGACGATACGCGGAAGGTTAATACTTCCACTTCACGCCGGTCTTCTCTGAGCCCGTGGTGCTTTCTCAGACGAGCAATCAGCCTATTCAGTCGTGAATAAATAATCGGTTGGAAAGACGAATATCACTAAATTTCAGGGTGCCTTGAAGAAATTACTCCCTTAGCAATAATGCCGCCTATGTGTACACTATGTTTCCTGTATTTTTTTTTTGTGCAATAAAGTATATAAGACGGTGAAATGTTCTTTCATTCTCAATTTCGATGACTTATCCTGTGCTGCAAGCACGTTTTACAAACATAAATTTGAGAGATGCGAAAACAACTATCTGTGGAGATCGAACCCATGTCCCCCTACGCCGACTCCAATACCTTGACACAGCGCCACGGAGTCATCATCATTGAGTTTCAATAAACTTTATTGTAAGAGCTTCACACACACTATAAGGTTCTTTTTTCAATTCTATATGATTTGTTCTTTTGTTTTGTAACTTATAAATGTTGTACCATAAGCCGGATATTTTGCTTCCAATTCCTAATCTATCTCGGAGTGATACCTGCGTTCCGCTTTAATTATGAACAGACTCTTGAGCCGTGATAGCAGTCAGTGTCCGGGCGCTCGCGTTTAATTCAATATACTCGACCAATCTGAGTTGGATCCCCGGTGCCGGCACCAATGAAATTGTTAATTTCAAGTGCTGAATTATCACGTGCTCAGCGGTGAAGGAAAACATCGTGAGGAAACCTGCATATTTCGAAATAATATTAATAAAAAAAAATTTCGAAGATATGTGAATTCCGCCAATCCTCAGTGGGGCCGCGTGGTGGATTATGCACTAATACCCTCTGTACAGAGGAGGCCTTTGCTCAGCAGTGGGACATGTATAGGCTGACACTTTTTACTTTTACTTACACTGTGAATCCGATGGTTTATCTCAACAAACTTCGCAAATTGGCAATTGATGAGAATATCATTTAAGCCAAACTGTACGATCGTCGAATGTCCTCAACTGGCGTTAAATTAATTAACGGAAATAATTACATACCAAAAGATACAGACTTGCAAATAAAGCGAAGGATGTTAATTTGAATGCATAAATTATATTCATAAGATGAAACACGGGCGTCAATTATTCTGCTCCAATACAATAAAACAGAAAACTGAACGATGCACTTCAACTTGGACCTTACCTAAGTTGCTTTAAGTGTGACATTATAATTTATTACCATAGAGTTCGCTTAAATCTGCATCGAGAAAATGACAGTTATATGACTGACCCAAAGTCCACATTCGTGAGTGCATATTATGCCAATTGATCTTGGATGTTGCCAATTGGTAGTCGGGTGTCACCTCATAAAGGATTATCTTGCCTTTTATGCGATACAATGGACAATAAATGCTCTTGGTTAAAGGTTCGCGGCGTGTCCGCTTGGAAAAGGTCCTGTCAATGAGTCTGTCGACAAATTAAGCCCGAATTTGTACCGGTAGCTGCCAATTAAATGAGACAGCTGTTATACTTGTATACAAGACATATGTTCATATGAGTTTATATTTATTTTAATAGAAAATTTCTCTTTTTAAAAATTCATTTAATATTTTTTTTAAAGATTATAAGGTTCTATTATATCATATTTTCTCTTTTTAATATATCATTTGACTATTTGTTCTGTTTTTGACATTAGTAAAGTATTACATTCTGTTATGATTATTATAATTCAGGCATTTAAGTATGTATACTGACGATCTTTTTTCTGAAGTATTATTTTTACATACTGTATACATATTTTTACATTTACAGTACTGTAACAGCTTATGCATGACATATATTTCGCAAATAAAATATTCTTATTAGTGTTAGGTCGGTTAAAAGTTTGTGTAAAATTTTTAATATCAATATTATAAATAAGTTTCACAAAAATATGTGGCATGTTTGAAAAAGCTTGCTGTAAAGGAAAATGAAAGACTGAACATGCAAACGATAGCGAATGCCTATTAAATTAGAATATACAATTATACTAGCTGACCCGGAAATCGGTTTTTTTGCCATTTAAATTATTTGTAGGGTAGAAAAAACATGTTTGGGGTGGACCAACCTTAGCATTTAGGGAGATGAAAAATAGATGTTGTCCGATTCTCCACTCTGGCCGATACGGACAAAAATCGGTCGAGCAGTTTCGGAGGAGTTCAATTACAAACACCGTGACACGGTATATATTAGAGATATTAGAGATAGATAAATAACTAGGTGCTGCCCGCAACAACGTCTGCGTAGAATAGGCTGAAGGCGTAACATTCAGATAGAAAGACAGTTATACATAAAATATGTATATGAATTATATCCTATGTTTTATTCTGATATATAAGATATATTATTGTAAAGTTTCATTAAAATCCATTTAGCAGTATTTGCGTGAAAGAGTAACAAACAACCATCCATGCATACAAATTTTCGCCTGTATAATATTATTAAGGATAGTAAGGATAACTGTGACATTTAAAAGCCCAGAAAAGTGAGATTTTTTTTTCTCAAAACTTCGCGATGTTCATCCAGCGGTGTGCGTGATCACTGTGATCTATGCAACGCACCATCCTGCACTCAGCCTAAGCACATGCCAGGGGATGTGACATCTCCTTTAGGTATTGACAACATAGGAATAGTCAGGACATATCGACAGGCACCCGTCATCCGAAAGACCCGTTTTGGTAACGACCCAAAACAATTTTGTCTTAACCTATTGTACAATGCTAGGCATGATGCATTAGCCCCATTCTGAGTACCCACAGCTATAGGTTAAATGTACGAGTGTAAAGCAACTACGAAATACACTTCCCGGTTTACCTTTTTTGTACGAAATGCATTATCGTGATGAAATTCATTGAATTAATGTTATTGATTGATTTTACACCGTGTGACATTTCATTCAGCACTTAAGATGTCTTGATATTCTTATAAGTAGTTTCATATTTTAATGCGTGTTTACGCAATATGCCATTGCGTATGTACATATAATTATGTATAAATAAGAGTAAGAAAAATATGAAAGAGTAGAGGAAGAGATTTGAACATTATTCCTGATTACACGCAGGTTTTAAGCACATTATAAACCACTCTGCGAAATCGAGAGAGAAAGGAATATGGTATAAAATTATACAAAGTCCTCCTTAAATGCCTTGGTTTATAAAAATACAAAGCAATTATAATAGGTGTACTATTTTATATAGCATTATGAATGAGGCTTCGGGCAGGTATCTTTCAGAGTTTCTTACTCCTAATGAAAAAATGGGTTCCTAATGAAAAATAAAGTTAGTATAATTTGTGAAGTAGGAAGTAGTCCATGCAATGTATACTTAGGGCGAAAATTGCAAGTACTGAGCCAAATAATTAAAATTATAATGTCGTGCAAAAAAATGATTTCTTATTTCAAATCCAGACGTTTTCGTAAATTGGTCAATATGACTAGAAGCAACAATAAATGTAGTTAACGTGCAATAAATGATGGTTCTGACGTCAACTTTATTTCTCCATATAACCAAAGAGAATGTAATCACTACGTTTACATATAACAATGTGATAAAGGATATAGATGACTAACGTCATTCTGTACAGATAAACATAAAATTCATCCGAATAGATATAGATGATACCGAATAGTTGGAAGAAAACTCATTCGATGTAACCTACAAAATAGTGCGTATTCACAAGAGCTTAAAACATTTTGAATTTTAGAATTTAAGACGTTTTTTTTGTCTTTCTTTCTTTTTTAAACGTACTTAGTAAGACATTTTATATTTATCACTGTTTTTGTTTTGACACGCTTTTTGTTGGTTACCGAAAATTAGTTTTCTTTCGTTGATATAAAGCTTGCTTGACATTAGGTAAGCGCGACAAAAAAACAAAATCTTTGGCAACAAGAGGTCTGTATGCAGATTTTGTAAATCGTGTTAAAAGCTTTGTCAGAGGCGTAATCGATATGATTTATTAAAATCCTGTGATCAAAGTAAACAAACAGGTATCGTTTATGTACATGTAATTCTTAAAAATTCCTGTTTGTGTTGTTGTGAATGCACAAGTGTTGAGCATTTGGATCGTGTAATCGTTCTTCAATCGCTTCAACACCGGCGTTTCTTTAACGCCTTTGGCTGACTTAACGGAAATGTTTTGTTTTAACAAAAGCGCAGGGCACGTCGTAGTCGACATTATCCATTTAAAACGATAGTCGACGAGCGGGTGATATATGCGAAGGCCTAACACGGGACAGGTAAAAAGTGCGACAAATTTCCTCGAGTGGTGCACGATCGTACTTACCACGCCACGTACGTTTCTCAGAACGTGAGTCACAGCCACTCGCTTCGATCCGCCAACTTACCGATAGAGTTGTGTTGACTCACAAGCACTAAGAGACAGACAGCTTCGATGATGTATGTAACGCGTCACACTTTCGACGTCTTGATTGATTTTTCGTTGTTCTCATATCGAATCCGACGGAGGCGACAGATTGTGGATGTTAACGATTTATCGCTACTCCAGTGATACACGTCTTTATTGTACTCTCGTATATGCAGATTTAGATGCGTGCTTCTTCTGTAAGAAGCTTTTTCGTATCGAAAAAGGAATTATTATGTTAGCATACGTGAAATTTTCTTTGAATTGATCATTCTGATCATTAAGAAGATAATTCTCGACAATTCAGAGAGTTTAACCTCCTTTTGGCAACTAAAATGAAATTTCAAAAGCCATTTGACTGCTGATTAGTTGACATCTACGATGATCAGTGTTTCAGTAACCGGGCATTAAGCTTCTTAATTTACAACTTGCTGTGTGGATCATGAAATGTATGTAAATGTTTGATATTACTTTAAGTATTTCAAATAACATTTTTTATAGACGAATGTTATTTGCAAAACGCAAACATTAATGATTGTAACGGTAAGGACCTGAAGTTTGTTTAGTTTTAGGTTATATAAAGGTCAATGTTCATTTACGTTAGGTACGTTATGTACGTCTTTAAAGTCGATAATTGCTCGGTGGATGGGACGACAGCCATGTGATCAAGATCACGGGTTTGAAGCCCAGTGATTATAAGTAAGTAATTGTCACATCTGGGACTAAACAAGCTCGATAAAACGTGAATAGAAGTATCTCTATCTACCCTGTTAAGGTCTGAGTTTGTTGATAAATATCAGCAATGAGCCGTCGCTCGTCTTGTGTAAAAAACTCGCGAGTTTTATGGATTTTTTTTATATGCTTACCATTTGTAGAGAAAATTAGTGTCGTATACCTGTTGAACGACAGTGTATTAGGGAGATATAAAAAACCTGTCACTTTTTAATGTTCGTTAAAGGTGTGGCATTTTAAAAGCGTTTAGACGTCTTATTCTTTCATAGCAATTTTGGCAAATTTATCAAACTTTACATTTGTCGTATTTAAACTTATTATGCATAATAGAAACCGGTTATAGAAATAGATGAAAGAATGACTAAGGCGTTGTTAATAGTGACACATGTAATTTATCTAATGTATTCGCATTAATTTTTTTCATCGCCTACTTTGAAATTTTCCACATATTATTATGTTCGTTTATTTGAACGTTATCTTCGCAATCAATGTTTAACCGTCTTGTTGACACTAAGTTAATTTGAGGCAATCAATTTCGTGAATTTTTGTATATTGTCTGCCGATTTTTTGCGGCAGAGAAAAAGAGGTACGGAATATTATTAGAGAGACCCGTAAGTGTAATCTGTACAAGTATTTTATTAATGGTCACATGCATAGATGAATACTTTATTACCGTGGATCTTTAAGATGGCCAATGACGTCAAATCATATTGTAAATAGATACTTTGTATCAAGTTTAAGGAATTCAAAACCGATTACGTTGGACATTATAAAAAAGTTCTAGGTATTCAGGTTTTATTGACGATTCCAAAATAAATATCGCTTCTGCGAAATCACGCGAAGAAGCAACTAGGCCTGTATGATTTTGAAAATGGAACCTACAATGCCTCTGCACGCGGTGCACTGAACTCAGAATCGTCATCGCATTCGTGATTTGTCAAATAACAACACACCGTCGGCGTCGCGTTTCAATCACATCTATGTTCGTGTCAACGACACGTGACATTTGGTTTAACCTTGCAAACGTCCTCCGGCCGCCGTTGACCGCCAACGGTCACAAATTATTCGAACTAGCGTCGCATGCGGTCTAAAATCGAGCAGCTTTCCTCGTTTGATATTTTCCCTTCCAAAAAGACAAATGAATTATGGCTCATGTAGCCATTAATGTGGCAAAAATTATCTGATTTATTAGAAAGCTACGTATCTAAGTTCATTTTCATTTAACTTTTGCATATGAACTATACGCGTATGATTTTTCAAAAAAGGTAATTTTGTCTCTTATAAGATATGTACATTCCATTCAGAAACGTTCCTTCCTCTCCATTCATTTGTTTTAGTAGATTTGATTTGCGATATTCTAGAATTGATTTATAAAAATTTGTCGCTAGAAACCCTAATTGCAGCATGTGATACCACTGAGAGACATCTGCGTCATGAGATATTAAAAATCAGAATGCATTGAATTGCATGCCTTAAATAATAAGACATGAGTATGTCATTACTTATACCTAAGTTCCTAAGTAGCTATTTTATATCTTAATGTCAATGATATTACATACAAATATAGATATGACACTACCGCACAGAAGCTGAGTAAATTGCCAATTGGTGTAATTCTATAGAATTCTATCTCTTTTCGTATCATATATCATCTTTTACATTCACTTATGTAATTATATAATAATGTAAAGCGGATCATTTTTCATACGCCGCGCAATTTGGACATGTGTCATCTATATTAAACATTATTGTTTAATGTTTTATTATATCTATAGTTCATTATTTGTGAGACTCTCCTCCGTTGAAGTTAAGCAACGATGAGCTAAACATACTCAAACAACAGTTTATTCGTAAATCTTTTAACGGATAAAAGTCGAAATGATTGTCTCCTGTGCAAACTTGAGATGTTTGAGGAAAATATTGACTTCGTATTTTTAGTTAATTCGTTTTGCGGATGGAATTGTCAATTTTGTGTACTGTGCTCTCCATGGAAAGTCCAAAACACAAGATTAATAATAGATTTATAATAGTGTTCAGTCCCTACTGGGACGCAAGTTTTACTAGTGAAAGGACAGAAATGTGAACTATGTGATTGTTATTTTAGTAAGTATATATCTATTACTATCTAAATATCTATTTTTATTTCGAAAAAACGTCTTACGTTTCGTTGCCCTGTCTGTTACTAGGCAAATTACACTCGTATTGTATGTAATAAATAGGGCAGAATTCAGGAGGCCTTTTCGCCTTCTCAGTATAAAAGTTTTATTTGCGATGTCTAGTTTTAATAATTATTTGATTGAAAAGATTGAATCACCAAATAATCTCTATAATTTTTAAACAAATTGTGGAGTTGCAACTACGTTGCAACTACACAATTTATTTAAATTTATTTTTTTTACTGCTAAAGTGACATAGGTTGACGTTACCCTTTTCAACTAAATCTGATTATATGCAGGTCACAGAGGAATATTTATGTATTTGCTTCAGTGCACGTCACTGATATATTTACATATTTGGGTCGAAATGACCGAGGTTGTATTCGCAACTTGACTTCGACCGATCATCGGTCTTTTGAAAGCCGTGAGTATATGTAGAGATAAATGATAGTATTCTCAAAAGGATTAGGATAAATAATTCCTTAACAGTTTTCTATTAGGTCAATTATATGAATCTAAAAATCTTTTGCTAAAGTAGAAATGTACAGATACTATTTTATTGTCGATCTTTTAATATCGTCATACTCCTGCCCTTATCCCACTAAACCCACGAGCCTCGGCGCCGAAGCTAATAGCTTAACAACTATGCAACTGCCTACAATACTGGAGGGTCGAGAGTAGATTGCATCTTATTTTATATCTATATCATTTGATATTTCTTTTGATCTGAATAATCCTTTAAGTGTTTACTCCAATATCAATTCAATCTAGTCTTGTACAATTAGCGCAATTAACACGAAAGCGTTGCGTTATAATCCTATCTCACTATACATTTAATTTAAGAAGAAGTATTCCGTAAGAAAATGAAGGAGTAATTATCCTGTCCCTTGAATTTTGCGATACGTTCACAATTGATATCGAATTTCTGACACAACATAATTTGTAACCAGCACCCATCTGCGTGATAAATTGAATCCACCGTGTAGGAGGCTATCTTAAAAACCCGCCATTGGGTGCGATGTTAGGGATAAAGTATTGCGCGAATGTACGTAATATGATCACGTCCGACGTCCACCAACGCTTGGTGGTCGCTTGGTTATGTATTATCGCTTTGCTCCAATATTTGTATGACTTAGGTCAGATATTTTCTGGTTTGCATGGCACTAAATAAAGTTTACTATAAGGTCTTTAGGTAGTCTTTTTCTATTAAGGGACCAGTTCAACTTCTTTGAGTATTCTATTGTATTACTATATTTGTGGCCAGGTAAGAGTTATTACGTTATTATTTGACTTCGGCTAATTATGAGGATAAAATATGGTTAATTTTCATGTATTGACATACTTTCGTATCTATTTTCGAATATCATCGATTTTGTGTTACGTGGTAAATATTAGATGGCTTTGATCAAACACGTCAAATCACTCGGACCTGCCGTTAAAACAATCAACACATCATGCCGGTTATCGAACTCTTAGGGGCTTTGTACACTGGAGGGGTTCACCTGAAATAAAATTGCATATTTTGAACTAGGCCAATAAGATAAATATATGTTGTGATAAAGTGTGGTGTTCCCGGTGTTGCCAAAGTAATTCTAATTCTGTAATGAAGGCACTGATTTGTCAAATGTTTGGAGAATGGCAATAACGTTTAGCCAGTGGTAGGGCCACAGCATCTTCTGTTGCACGAAAGGGCAAGCTCGTCTGGAGAAGTACCATGGCCTCACAGGAGACCGGCTTGAAGAGGAAGTATTATACTTTCGCGTTTCGTCTGGTCAGTGGTTTTTTTTAATGCTTGCCAACGTGTCTATAGCCCAGGTGTTGCAGATGTCAATGGCTGGTGGTTTTTAGTGATTATTACGTAAGGTGAACAATCTGCTCGTTAACCAACATTTCAAATGAAAAATCTTTTTCAAGATAAGTAAGGTCTCCATGACGTATACGTATGTATGTCCTGGTGTTTTTCATAATGTACTCGCTGTAGTTGAACTATAATCGTTCCTGAGCTGTCGAAGTTATACTTCTTTTGGCGTGTTTGGGAAAAATGATGAGAGTGAATTTTTAATGTGCGACACTTAAAAGTTCATGGTGTTAACGTAAGTTCATGGTGTTACCATAGCAACCAATAACAATTTGATATTTACCAATAATACCAAGTTATTTAATTAAACCGTAATCGATTGAATTTAATTTATTTTTTCACAAACAAAGAGTACAGCGCAGAGGGGATAAAATATATAGGATAGTTATTTTTCGTTTCTTACGATAAAGAAGTATAACTTCTTACGTGCGCACATAAATACACATACATGTTTTTTTTTGTAGGGAGTATTATTCTGGCCGTATATAGCAACATGATTTCCATATTTACATTTTAGTGTAAAACGGTAAACTAATATATGCATATAAACCGTTAAAACACGTAACTGTCACTCATTAAATTTAAATATTTAATATAAAATAATGTCAGTAGAATCATTACGAACGTTTTATGCTTAGCAGCATTTGTATGTGCAAAGACGTGGGACAACTTATCTTTTTTTACTTAGACTGGTTCATCTGGCGTCCCAGCTCGCGAATGTAAATTTGTCTTCTGTATTGTCAATTTGCTGACGCTATCAACGGTCGGTTTGCATGCTCAACATGCTTAAGTGTTCAGACTTTACATCAATGTTTTATTTTTCGGAATTCTGGATATTTGACTGAAAATTCTTTTTGAACATAATTGATTACGATTATACTTACTAGACAAAAAGATTCTGTAAACGTTTGACATAAACAAAATCTTTGATTTAAAACAATACATTTAGAGCTGGTTCTTTTCTTGCACAAAGGTTAAGCATAACTATTCAGCGAGGAAATGCAGCTAGCGTCCTTGGCACCATGCCGCGTGGGTAAGGTTTATTAGATAATATGTAATTTTAGATGGCAAGAGTGAATAGGTTTCTACTGAGCTAGCGCGCTTACCATCAACGGCTGCATCGCCACTTACCATCAGGTGGGATGGCAGTCAGGTCCTAGCCAGTTTTTGAATTAAAAAAAAAAGATACATTATATTATTTAATGGTAAATTAGCTAATCTTTAGCCTTTATTTTAATATTCGTATATTTTTTATAGTTTATAGATTATGTAAAAAATAACCTGATGTTAAGTGATTATCACCGCATCAAGACGTATAGAACACATGAGACGATGCAGATGCGTTGGCAACCCTAAAAAAGTGGAACTCGGTAACCACACTCACTATAATACTTCCACTTCATCCTCCCTTCCGTGTGATGATAATGTTGCCAAATTCAAAATATCGCCCAATCTATACGATTCAAATTTAATTGGGTCGCTTTTAAATATTTCTGAAATTAGCCGTTCGGTATTACAGAAAATTCCACGTAATTTGATTATGATAGAAAACTAATGGTCTGTTAAAAATTTAACGGATCTTTTAGCAGTGTTGAATTTATCGGTTGATTAAAAATTCAAAGATAGGCTCACTTGTTTCCATTAAAAGTATGTTATACTGAACACGACATTTTTTAAACAGAATATGGCGAAACTGAACTTATAAATAAGTATAGGAGCTAGATATAAATAAAACGTTTCAAGTTATTCTAATATTTGCCGAGGTCCTTGACCGAAGCTCTGTTGTTCGAGTAAATGCGAGAAACGAGATCCGTAACTGCTTTCGTATTTACATAAGAAAGAATCAAATTTACGTATAGCCTTGAATATCCCCCTTACATTTTTTCGACTTTCAACTGCGTTCAAATTATTTGTTTTATTTTAAATAAGTAGAAGCTAGTTATTTTTTTTTGAATAACAATGGCTTTATAATTAATTTGATAAAAAAAAGACTTTTAATATTATTCGGCAACAACCTACCCATACAATTGTGCCAGCCCTGAAACTAAAAACTGAAATTAAAATGCCAAATTAGATGTCGTGCAGGACAAAGATATCAAGACAAAGATATCTAATCAGACTTTTAGTTTTTATACATCAGAAATTAGTTTCTATTTTAAACTTTTAAGTTTTTCCTTTGAATTGAATTGCTTCATTATTTAAAAAAAATATTGTTATTACAACTTTTATAAAGCCAATTTTAAAATGTTGTCAACGCATCTGCAAACCTCGGGTGTAGCAGATGTCCATGGGCGGTGGTATTCACTTAACATCAGATGAACCGTCTGCTCGCTAGGCAACTTTTCACATAAAAAAACATAATCTTGTTGTTTGTTCACGTGAGGTTACCCACTAGTTATCACTACCATTATATTACCATTCGTGGCTGTTGCAAGGAAATTGTATGAGGAATAATAATCGAATGAGGTGCGCATTAGGCCTTGATTTTGAATCGCTCAAGATATCAATGGCGAAACTTTATAAGGGAACTGATATCGGATATCGGAGCCACACTTAAATATTTTTTTAGTACTTGTTATTATACCGGCAACAGAAATACATCCTTTGTGAAAATTTCAACTGTCTAACTATCACGGTTTATTAGATACAGCCTGGTGACACACGGACAGACAGGCAGACAATAATGGCACGGTGAAGACACATTGCTAAAATTATTCTGCAATTAACCATAAATATTTATATATTCTGTTAAAATTTAAATGATGTTAATTTTTAAAGTGCTATCTCTGCACTCAAGATGAAATTTTAAATTCGTAGTAAAATGGAGGAAAATATATTCGCCGCTGCGAGTATTTGAATCCGGGTCCTGCGGTGAAGCGCGCCGTATGCTCAAGCCATTCTTAGCATCATAGCCTTCTAGTCTCTTGCTATCAAAAATGACTTTATTGAAAGCGATTTGAGAATCGAACCTCTTGAAACCTTCGTTATGCGTGTCGTACTTCGAGTATTCCATCGCATCAACAACGGGTCACATCGACATCTACGAGGTTTCGCCCCTCTGCATGCGCGTTCAAGCTGAATGGCGCTCGCTCCCTCGGGAGATATTGCTGCTGCCTATCCCGTCTGGCAATCGGCGGCTGGATCTATGTCCAATATCGTGCACAATATAATTCTCAATTTAATTCTCAATATAATTCTCAATATAATTCTCAATATAATTCTCAATATAATTCTCAATATAATTCTCAATATAATTCTCAATATAATTCTCAATATAATTCTCAATATAATTCTCAATATAATGGCCAATAATGCTCAAAAAACAGCCGTCGCAATCAGTATAATTTCGACTATTTATTCAATCGTATTTGAGTTAATGACACCTTTATTTATCATATTATAGAATTTCGTTTTAGTTTAGCTTCGCCATACAGTAGCCGTCGATAAAGGTTATTTTTCGTCATAAGTTCCATTCCCCAATACCTCTAACTGTCCGACTTCTAGGCCAGTGTAGTACCCCTGTGTGCCCATGTGTTTTGGCCAATTTTCAGTTTGGCCGTTTAACATAGAATACACGGAAGGGACGGTTGTTGAAAAGTAAGATTGTGATAAACAACACCTATGCCATCAACATTTGCCACAATGTAGACATGATTCAAAAGGAATAGCCAATTATTTACAACCAATTTGAAAAGAAGCGACATCGATCGAAGAATAAAAAAATCGTCTGAAACGATACAAAACAATCGGGGAATGTAATAAATTATGCTTAAGCAATTTACGAGCCGCTAATTTAGAACAAGAATTGAAAAAGAAAAAGAAAGGATAGAACAATAAAAGAAACTGGGCGACCTTTGCGTCGGGACAATAATTCCACATTGTCTTTAAAGCAAACAAGTTCCAAAGCGAAATTCGTTTAATCATATTAGAATATATTGTTTTTTCTTTACAAAGGCTAATATTTAAAAATTTTACAATGAGCATTCTTTTGTATTTTATATTTATTTGGGTTCTAATCTAATACATAAATTAATTTTCATTTAAATTGACTTTTGTAAGTATATGGCTTCAATGTTATCGTATGTGTAAGATGTTGTATTTATGTTAATGTATTTTTTTTAATGATTAAAAAAAAACGTAGTTAAAACAACGTAAACGTATTTTCTGGTATGTTGGAAAACGTTAATTTGTTATGGCATTAAGCTGCCTCTGTCAGTTTTCACTAGGATTATCCTTACACTGACGTTATAAGTTCACCTGATAAGTTAAGTGATAACCGCCCATTGACGTGTGCAGCACCCGTAGGGTTACAGATGCGTTGCCACCTTTTAATAAAGGTCCCGTCTACCTCACTCACCACAGGAACGCAGAAGTATAAAGTGTTATAGTCGTATATGTGTAATAACAGCGAAGACTCCTGTGTCGTCCTACCACAGTTAAATATATAACTGAAAGTACCTCGGAGAGTTGAACTCGTAGACGTGAACGCGCTTCGACAACAACACAGCCGTTACCGCCATTTATAGGTATATCTACATATCTACATAAGTAAATATGAAGTAATATCATACTAAAGTATATTGTATATATTATATAAATGTCTACGTAGAAGAATATTCTAGACAGATCAGAATCGATCGAAATGAGGAAGCGATAACGCCGATTGGGGGCGCGGCATCGGAATTTTGTATGCATAAACATAATCGGCAATTGGCCCTAGAGCCCGCCGTGGTATTTGCGAGGTGCCGCCGTCTGCCCCAGTTTGGATGCCAATGCAACATTGTCTTGAATAGCTCTTCGGGTTTTTTTCCGTACCCGGTAGTACTTTAGTCTTTTTGTACGTATATGTTGTACGAACATAAATTAACAATGTTTATCTATCATTACACGGTATGTTAGATTTTTTTTATTTCACTAACATTTCGGTTTGTTAATTATCAGTTTCTTACATAGCAACGATTAGCAAATAACAATCATCGTATACTTTGTTCGGAATTATATTAGTGACTCTGACCATTGTATCGTTCATTGAGATTTTTTGTACTTAATTTGTTGGACTATAATCTAAAGGTTAAATTAAGCAATATTGGCATCTTATTGCATATTGGCATCCCGCTATTTGATTTGACCGCAAATGAAAACATACATGCAACTCAACAATAAAGTTGAATTATGTTCCAATATTTAACCTTTATGTCGGCCAATTCGCAGTAGTTAATCGTTAATAATAAATATTTATATTTTTGATTTACATTCTTTTTATTTGTAATTTCTGGGGGCTGACGCAAAGATCCATAAAATGACCACTAATAGTAGTTCCCACTTTTCTAGTTATGTCTTAAATAACCGGCAAATAAATGCATTCAAATTATAAATTATTTTATTCGTAATTCGACACCAATCCATTGCCAACCTTAACCTTAAATGATTTTAGTTGACTCATAAATATTCGGGTCCCGTAGAGCGGTTACCTAATGAGGGTCTAACTGTTGCTTGGGACGTGAGGAGGTGCACTGGGCCAATGGTGATATCATTTTTAATTTAATGTAGACGTTAGACAAGGGTTATTGGTTTAAACAGACGAAATTTAATTTTTTTAACAGGTGTACTGATGCCGTGGACGATTTTCTACCTATACATTTGCAATTTGCCGTTCTGTGCAGTTGCAAATCTGACTTCGTTGCCGTGGTCGCCGTACATTACCTAACGCTGTAATGTTCTATCTCACAAAAAAAAAACTCACTTAATCTGTAATTCACATCATAATCAAATTGAAATAAAAAATAGGCGAAAAAGGTATATGATATAAATTGCATCACTATTTGCTCACATCCAGTTATAAAAAGGTGATTTATGTATACTGTCATCTCTTTGCAACAACAACTTTTGGGCCGTGATTAAGATGTTGCAGGTAATAATATGCCCAGGATTTGTACTACCTCTCGACCTAACTGGCGTAAACCACTGGACCGATGAGGTCGTTGCTTGCGTTCGGTTGCGGTACGCAGTCCTCGTCGCCTGTGGCATCGTTATAATAAAAATATAAAAATTAATAATGCAATTGTCCAGTGAAAGGCATTAAGACGTCAGTCTGAGACTTTTTGTAATTTTCAGTACTATGATTGAGACTAAATTTTCCACATTTCCTTCTATTGAAAAATAATAAAAATCGACTGATCCACCGAAAAGAGGAAATACTGAATGTGATACACTAGCCAAATGGTATATCTTATGCTATTGATTCAATTACTTATTTAAAAAAAACTTTCGTAATATTACATATTATCTAACAGCTGCATTTCCTTGCCGAATATTAACTTTTGAGCGAAGCGTGAAGTATGTTTGACACTTTATTCACTATTATATGCTGTAGAGTGTACAGGGAGGACGCAAACAGGTGTCCGTGTAGTTGACTCTTCCCCGTACAATCTAGTTCAGTCAACATTCCCAAAGTAGCGACAACGGGAAACGAGTCTACTGACGAGCCCCCGAGAGCCGCTAAGGCCAAGGGCGCGCCACCCGTCTCCTTCAATAGGGCACACACTCAGCTTATAAATAACTAAGAAAACCAGTTCTACACAAAACCTACGGAGGACCGCAAGCACAGGTTATCAGGGGCTTCCGTCAACATAGTGCTTGAACGGAATTCTGATCGTGACGAAATATGTTCAAGTTGCATGGTTAAGGAAATCAGCACGTGATATGTTCGTTCAAACTGCATGAAGCAAACATTTTTGAAGTTATACTTCTTTAGGTGCCTTATGAAAAAATGATGAGAGTGAAATTTTAAGATGCGTTAGGTTTAGCGGGCAACTTCAGCAGCTGATGGCAGCATATTCTCAATAAAACTCAACCGTTACAGTTCTCAATAAATAATGTAGATGGCGCTTTCATAATTTTATTATTTATAAATTAAGATGTGTTTTGTTTTCATATTACAATTAATATTTTAATTTGTTAGGCAAGTTAAGTAAGTAGATATATATATATATATATATAAAAATTATAATAAATATAATATATGCTGCGAAAAAATTACTACCACTACCAAAGACAGAAAAGTCTGATGTAAGTCGATATCAAAGTTGTTCTTGCACGAAACGGAATTTGCATCGGATTACTAATTTTACGACCTCGGCGTTGCATAAAGAACTTTAAGTCAATTGACTTGTATCTAAGTCTCTCTACAATTTTCTTATGACTGGATCAGAGAGAAACTCTGTTTGTCCGAGAAACACTTAGTTATTAAGTGCGTTATCGCTTTTGTATTTATTTTTAAAGTGAAACAGTTATATTTACGTTTGGATCAATGAATAAACTTAGTCCAATTCAACCCCAAAAAGACACGCGAAGATTTGCGCGTCAACCGTTAAAAACTTCTCATTTCTCTTAATACCTCATTTCGCAAACGGGGAGTGTTTTTTCGTGAGGCTATTAAAATTAAAAAGCAAACATCCATTTGATAGCTGATTAGTTGACATCTACTATGATCGGTGTTTCAAAAACCGGGCGTTAGTTCACTAAAACCAACAGTAACATTTAGTTGATAGCCGAAATTTGACACCAGATGTCCAATGGTGTTCTTTTAATGAGATTAAAAATTTCCTCCGATGAAACAAGTGTCACGGTGTTTCATGGTATGTATTTAACGACGCATTTAACACTTTGAAAATGTTAATATGCATTCCGATTCGTTATTAAGTCTTGTCCAAAAATGTTTCCATCGTCTTAATTACATATTTCGTGCTCTGAAAAATAATTGTTTCCCCACTGGGGCAATAGCGAATATGATTCCAAACAACAAGTAAAGACCAAGGAAAAAAACAAATGCGATGACAATATTAAATAAATGTCTTGCCAATAACTTTTTAATGTATAAAGATCACAGTTATATTGGTTTGATGCATTTGCTATCATTCGCAGAACGTCTCGTAACTTTCTGATTGCTGTACCTATTATAATTATATGACATACATAATTATGTATTAGATACCTCCCAAAAAACACCAATATCTAAAATTAGGAAAAATAAAGTTCTGGGTAAAATAACGCAAAGGACGGATTAAATGTTTTTCATTTGGTTATAATGTTAAAAGCGATAATCGTATAAATTCCTTTTAGTTTTATAAAAGCGATCATTATTGGTTTGTCGGTTTATACACTAAAAGAAAAATAATGTTATTAGTTAATTAAGGAAACAGATTTACTTGAATTATTAATATGTTTTATGCGGGATGTATGATATTTCTTTATGCTCTTTAATTTCCTTTCTAGTCTTACAACAATTTCAATACAAGTTAGTGATAACTATATAATTATTTTAAATTCTGCACACCGGTGAAAGTTCGTTAGTTACATTATTTAAAATCTATAATATTTTTTGAATTCTTGCTCTATTAGGATATCCTACAAGTATGCTGTGGTCTGTTTCTGTCGTAAAAAAATTATGTAAAAAATGAGGAAAATTCCGCTCTAGGTGATAAATTACACAATTTCAAATTGAATAATGACAAGATTTCATAACATTGATTTTGTAACCTATATGCAATGGATCTTGACAAGAAACGATATGGGACTTCTGAATCTTTCTTTTAGTCCGGTTGGTGTCTGGTGTTGTTACGAAGTTTTCATTAAGCCACAACGAATATGTCGATGCGTCAACTGATATCGCATTTAATTGACAGGGCGAATGCGGTTTCCTTATTAAAAATATTTTAAGCGTTGATTTATCTCCGTGAGCCCATTGACAGACGTGTCATTGGGGCTGTCAGCGGCCTGGCGATTTTTAGGCCAATTACTCGGCGGAAAAGTCATTTTTGTCGCAACGTGGAACGTTACCAGTAACTTGGTAATTGTCTTAGCATTTGTCACATTGGACGGGGGGTTATTTTGTCAATTACTCTCTCATGTGTTGTCGCATTTACTTTAAAGGATGTATTGTTGATTTCCACCACGGAGACGTTTATTCGTCGAAACGAAATGTCAATTGCACAATATATTTCGATAATTAAAGAATAGTCGAATGCTTATGTAAATGATATGGCCATTTATAAAGCTTTAAATAAGAATGTGATTCCTTTCAAAGTTCTTCGAAATTATAAAGAGATATAAATATTTTTAAGAACTAACTAATGTTTGGTTAATTTTGGAAATTGATATAATGATGTCTTTCAAAAGGTGAAGAATAGAGAAAAGCTGGTGATGGCCAATGTGCTGCATATTCGGTCGTAAGATGGTGAATTCAATTTCCATTGCTGTCTAATGATTTCTCCATTTGTCGGATCTTAATCCAAAAATCGCCATTTCACATCTGCATCCTTTATTACTAAAGCCCTTATTAGCTCATTGGACATTACCCCACGTAATTTGCATCTGTACCATAGGTTCAAAGGACGTGTGAGCTTGCACATCGCAAATATCGCAATCGGCCCGTCGATCTCGTCCGCACGAATAATAATTAACATAAACAACGGGGTGGCCATTAACGCAGTGATTGTTTCGTTCAACGACTTAATTCATTTTAACGCGGCTGGACAATTAACTTTGTTGTTTCAAAAAGAGTTCCGGTGACGCAACTCCGTTATTTTCCTTTCGTGAGTGTTATCGCATTGTACAGTTAAAATTAAGGGGGTCGATTGCCGATTTGTCTAGAAGTTTTAACATATGTGCTATAAAAATAAAATTACAGAGGTCTACCTTTATGAATTGGATGCTCATAAGTCGTGTTGGTCCGGAAAAACCGTCGGCACCAACTGATTCCATAACTCGAGTGTGCGTGGTAGAAACAACAACCCAACAAGCCAACCAACGATGTGGTAGCGTTGGTATTTGGCACTCGCGTCATACAGTGGTACAATTCAACAGCAGGTATTTTTTTTTTGGATTTCATGGCCCGGTATCAAGGACGTTTAGCAACAGCAGGCATTAATTTGAACAACTCTACAGAGCACTACCAGTAATAGATTTGATAAAAAGGAAGACACGGGTTCGAATGCCGCATCTTTGAAAGTTTTCGTTCATTTATCATAAAAAGTCACATTTTGCGATACATCTGCACTCAAGATGAGAGAAGCACTAAAAATACAGACTAAACAAAAATGAAGACTAAACAAAAACGATGTAAAATTATTTAATATTTCCTAAAGTAGTCGTGGAAATCGGTTGAGTCATTTTTCACTCGCCACTTCGTGTTATCTGTGCAGTTTATAAAAGGTTTCTGATGTCGAAACTGACGCGTAGTTAATTACGAAAACAAACAAATTATTCCGCAAATTGCCTTTGCCCTCTTGGTAAAAGGCGGATTTATAAAAAAATTGTAGATCTTACGAAAATGCACTTTGAGATATGTTCACATTGCAATGAACTTCGATAATTAATTGAAAGAGATTAAATTCGGACAAAATGAGACAGCTCGAACGAAAAGGTCGCGGAAAGATATACTATTTAAGATATATACTACTATATAGACATATTTAAGATATGACATAAACAAGCGAAGTTGTGTCTTAATTTTGTTTTTATTTAAAATAATTAAAAATGAAATTACTAGAAGTTAGTTCGTAGTTCTTAGTTTCGGAGTAAATAATGAGTGTGTACACTGAGTATCATGTTTGATAGTTGTTTTCTGTTTTGTGTCCACCCAAGTGCGACCACTTGAAGTACAATCGTACGATTTTTAACTTTAGCATTTTTGTACCTTTTTTATAATTTTCGAGCGATATTACTGCTATGAACACCCAGTTTAATAACTATGTAACCAATATTGTCGTCGTCATCAATTCTTTTTTTTTTAATTCAAAACAGTAAAAACCTATACATACATAATGATTTCCGTGAGTAATTTCATGCTTTGAAGAGACGTCGGACAATCTTTAATTATTGATGACATTGCAAATGGCTCGTATTTGAGTTACAGCTAAAGAAAAGAGCAGAAATTGCGGGTACCGAAAAAAGTGTTACAACGGATATTTGGCATATGCTGTTAAGAGTTAAGTTCAAATAAGGTGATATGAACTAACCTCACGTGCTGATTGCCTCCAAAATAAATATATCTAGAAACCTACATTGTCTATATTCTAGGTTATCTATAATTCGTGGCAATCGAATACGATTAATAATATATAAATATAACGGTAAAAATACTCGCGATACCAGAGGAGTCACAATTGCATTGCGGGCCTGTAGAAATAGGCTCTCCTGGAGGCACCTAAGAAAACTCAGTGAAAAACACAGTAACGGACTGCCGACTGTTTTCTTACTTAGTTTACTCTTATCTTACCTATATTTTGGACAATACACGCATACTTTTTACAATCGGTCTGCATGTGTCATTTTATACAGTATAAAAGTAAAGTAAAGTATCACCCTGTACATGTCCCACGGCTGGGCAAAGGCCTCCTCTGTAAAGAGGGTATCAGGGCACAGGCGGACTATTTTTTTTGTTATTAATTCGAAAATATGCAGGTTTCCTCACGATGTTTTCCTTCACCGCTGAGCACGTGATAATTCAGTACTTAAAATTGATAATTTCATTGGTGCTGGCACCGGGGATCGAACTCAGGTTGCTCGAGTATATTAAATTAAAGGCGAGCGCCCGGACACTGAGCCATCACGGCTATAATACATACAGTATATACAGTAATATAGAGTATATATAGCCTAAGTGTTATTCTGATGTATAAGCTATATTATTGTAAATTTTCATTAAAATCTAGTTATGCATCCACCCCAGCCCTCTTTTGACCAAAAAACTCTTTTGACCAAAGTGAAAGTTTGACTATCTAGTGTATGTTTTGTGTGAAAGAATAACAAACATCCATCCATACATACAAACTTTCGCCTTTATAATATTAGTAAGGATTAGTAAGGATAGTAAGGAAGTAAGGATCATGGTTGATTGATAATTGTCCGTATTTATGCAAAAAGGAACCACCCAGCAAAAACGCACTTCTGAGATATTACAGAATTTACAAAAATATGTGCAGCTCTGTTAGATGAAACAAAATTACTATATATTTTATTTTAATTTATTGATAAATTATGTATTTAAGTAAGTGTATGTAAATTTGTTCTGCACAGCCTGAAAAATTCCAAATAATTTGATTGATGAGCTTCAGACTGTAGTTAGCTACAGTTCGCTTCCGTAGGGAAGATCGTCTGTTTCTAAGAACCTGAAAGTTGTTCAAGGGCGAGATGTGAATAATAAAATCAGATCCATTTTTAATGTGATGATTCCGCTTAAGACATTGACTTGTTTTTGGATTTGTAAATTTAAAGACGCTTTTGGGGAGTTGAATGGAATTGCCTGATCTATGGCTTTCCTTCAACAGACGCGGATTATGATATACCATTTGGAGACGTTCAAATATTGAACACTTGTTTCGAATCCCGCAGCGCAAAAACTTTTTGTTCATTTATCTACAAAAATTTACAATAAGTTTCATCCTGTGCAGAGACTGCGCCACAACGAACGACACTTTGCCATTTGTATTCACCGGTTGCTCGCGACTCTTATGTTGTCGGTCCACCTAGACTCTAGGTCCTAGAGGGAGGCATTCCAACGCTACGTCTCTTCGTTCGTGGTCACCACTCGAAAACCTTCACTGCCCATCGGTCATCAGTTCATCGAGCGATGTGACCTGCCCACTGCCACTTCAACTTGCAAATCCGTAGAGGTCGTCGTCTATTTCGGTGACTCCAGTTCTTCGGCCAATTTCCTCTTTCCGGAATGGAGTTCTTTGAAAACGTGTGGACATTGTACATAAAACAGTTTTGTCAACAACTACTGGGACTGCCCACAAACAATACATGGAATTGATCAGTTTGCCCAGAAATGTAGAGAACAGAAAAATTCCGGGCTGGCGTTGTAACATTTCCCCGTGGTAAAGGTTATTTGATATTTATAAATCAGTTGTTATTAAAAGTCAACGAGTTTTGCACTTTTTTAAAACTACAGTAAAATTATATGCCTATGTTTAGAATTTATAACTAAACATTTAAATTTAGAATTTAAAACCGATACTACTGTTAGGAATGTAGTTGAAAAGTCATGACAAATTAAGTGTTGACTAGATTAGATCTAGATTTTCGCTAGCAATTTATAGATTGGATTTTCTTTGGCTGGATTATCCATTTGTATTCAAACGGCTGTCGACCGCGCCAATGAACTACACTGAATTTAAGAGTGATGAATGGACGCCGATCGTTTTCTTTTGTGGGCGATAATTCTGTAGGAAACTTTAATGAATGGTCTTACATGTCCTTAATTAATAAGGCGGCGAGTCAGACAAGATTTTGCCTCATTCAAAATTCACTTCACGACACACGTTAAATTATTCGCTTGTAAGCCTGTTTTTATGGCGTATATTTTTGGGTGTTAAATGTTATACATATGCTGATACGCAAGTGAATACCGATTGGTATTTTTAAAGTAAAGTAAAGTAATCTATATATGTCCCACTGCTGGGCAAAGGCCTCCTCTGTACAGGGGGTATTAGGGCGTCGTCCACCACGCTACCTCACTGCGGATTGGCGGACTTCACACATATCTTAGAAATATTTTTAACCATTTCATTGGTGCCGGTACCGGGAATCGAACTTAGTTTGTTCGAGTAGATTGAATTGAAAGCGAGCGCCGGGACAATGAGCTATCACGTTATAAAAGAGTTGCTAGGTGTGGTAGTCTGCCTATACGAGTGGATTCCTGACATATATAGTAATTTCTTTAAGAAGGGTTTACACGATTGTGTCCAACTGTTGTGAATTTACAAATTGCGTGTTTTTGTTTTAATCAATTAAATTGAATATGTTTTAACGGTTTCTTTTTTGCCTGTGGCTCATACTTGATTCAAATCCGCTAGCGCGCGTTATAATTCTCGCAAAGCTAGATGAAGACGAAAAATCTGACGAAGGCAAAAAAGGCAAGGACGGCCAAATAAGCCCTTTGTAAGTGTGTTTGGCCGAAATTTGCTGACTTTAATGGATCATTTACTACGTTTTTATCACTATGCATGGACACCATACTTTTACGTAAGTACCGCTTTAAAAGACTATCACACTTGTAACTTGTTTAAAAAACAATTACGCGAAAGTCTACAATACACGGCGGATGCTTTAACTACTCCTCGACCAGTTGCACTGCACTGAATGGTCGATGAATTATTCAGAAGTATTCACAATTTGCACGTAAATTATAAATTGTTTACGAGCAATAATTGTTTTCAATTATTGCGGGCTTGTAACGAGAAAACAATGTTTGTTTTTGTCATTCCGTGAAATGTTACCAACATATTTTCTCATTTTGTACCTTAACATCATTCTATAGCGATGGTAAATTATAAGATCTACAAAATTATGTACGGAATTATTCTTTTTAATAATTTATTAATAAAATTGGGTAATAGTTTGACAATAAGTTAATTGAATTAGTATTGATTGATTAGTATTAATCAATATTAAAAGGATGCGTTAAGCCGTTAAAACACTTTATCAACGAGGGTATTTTTCAACGATAGCTTGATTTGCCGTTTTATTTTCTTTTTCATCTTAAGTCCGTTTTTATCTTCTTTTGTAACAGTTTTGGCTTTTATTTAAATTATTAACTCTACAGTCGTTCAGAGATTTTTTTAATGAATTCTCATTTATTATTTTTAATGAATTCTCATAAAAAAAATAAAATCACAAATTGCTAAGCATGATGATTAAGATTCGTTAGATTTTAGCACACCACCTAGTCTTTGTATTTGTGACGGAAAGTAAACCTTTACCTCATTGCAAGGATAACAACACGTGTCAACAATAATAACAGCAAGCTCTTAAGCTTTATATGCTTAACGGGATAGACAGCGCATTGTACTCTTTGCGTATTGTGTAAGAGAGTATATAGGTTACGTTGGAAATCCTAATAGGCGCACTCCACTAGCTTATTAACTCCATCTCCGCGTGTAAGACGCAAACACACCTCATTACAAAGATCAATACGATATAATTCTTGTTTCTATTTTCAAATATTCAAAACAAACTTTATTTTCTAATAATTCATCTTCTGCTAATAGGTTAAAAGAAATTTATCACGCACATAATATAGGTATCGATATCATCAATATCCCATGTATGTACGTACCTTTTATTATGAATAGTGTAATAGTATCTTAGTATTTGTAATAAAATCTTCATTTGTTTTCTATCTTTTTGTATTTTTTTTATGCGAAAAGTTGCCAAACGAGCAGACGGGTCACCTGATGTTAAGTGAATACCGCCGCCCATGGACATCTGCTACACCCGAGGGTTACAGATGCGTTGACAACCTTTTGAAAATTGGGCTCCGTCTACCTCACTCACCAGACGACACGCGGAAGTATTTGTCATACTTTCACTTTACTCTGGTCTTCTGTGAGGTCGTGGTACTTACCCGGACGGGCCTGCCCATTCGTGCAACAGCCGAGGCTGCTGCGTGGCCCTACCACCTATGAATTTACTTTGACTCCTTACAATTTCATACAAATTTTTGATGTGTAATTAAGAATATTCGTAAATAAATTAATGAGTATTCAGTCCATTAACCTCGTTACATTTCCAGTGTAACTGGCGGCCATTAAAAACGGTAAACGACGTGGTCTAAACACATCAACGAATTAGCATAGAAATCCTTTTATAGGTTCGTTGTAACAAATCTGAATGTAGATAAACTTTTAGGTGGTTTTGTACCGTATTTTATAACGTCCGCGCAAATCGTCAAGATATTTCTATGCATATCTTTATGTTACATCTTTATGAATAACTAAGTGTACTTAGTTATTATTTATTAATGAAGTGTTTGATTACATTACAAATTTTACTTTGTTATTCAATTAATAATGTGTATTCGGAACTATGCAAGAATTGTGAAATTAAGCAAATAAAATTATTATAGTTTACTTTTATCAATATCAATGTAGATAACACCAAATTATGTCGGTACAATATCTTTATAATATTATTACCCGAATATTCCGAGTACTCAAACCATTGTGTGTTTATAACCTACTAGAATGTTTCTCACTCCCCAAAAACCAACGCCAATCAGTGGTTGGGAGTGAAAGGTGAATAACGATCCTCATGAATACCTTGGAATTCATGGAAGACGACATGTCCTATAGTTATTATCATAAAGATACGAAGTATTAATTTTAATTTGAACTTCGGGGCTATAAGTCGGCAGCCGATACATTACATGTCCGGTTAATAATTAATTAAACAATCAATTAATTAAGCATTCCCCTTTGTAGACTTTATTATGATTTTATATATAACTCGCGTAGTGTAAGTCAGCGCTTTCAGTCCGTAGACTATTAAAGCTTTTTAGGGACGCAGAACCTCTCCGCTAGCCAGAACCTACGAGTTGAGGCCCTTTAGAGGGTAGGGCCGCGCATGTTCATGCGTGCGTTAATTAAGGGAGAAGTATCGCCTACAGGCTATGGAGCTTTGGTGCTGACCGTGGAAAATCATGACTGAGTAGGACGTACGTAGGCCTAATATAATTATAGTTTGTGTCTTAGGACCATTTTGTTGGTTATTTAGGTCATCTAGCCGGCCGGAGACGAACGCGGCTCTGTTCTTAATATCATTAATATGGGATGTGAATGTCAGGCTGGAGTCGAATTGACTCCTAGATGTTTGAACTTTTTCTCCTAGGGGAGCGTTTGGCCATAAAGAGATATTTGACCCAGTGCCGGATTAACGACATAGCAAGAGTAGCAATTGCTACGGGCACCGCGAGAAAGGGGCCCCTGCATATTTAAACCCACTCATCTCTGACGGAGCGTAATTTTTTGAGTGAAACTTATTAAGTAAGTAAGAGTATTGAATTATTTCTTACCACTTTATGCTTAAGAACCCATTGTAGATCTAGGGCTGTTTGAAAGATTTAGCTACGGGTCCCGCTCTTGCTTAATCCGGCACTGGCTTATCTTTCTGAACTGTATATTCTCCTTTTGCGAAACCAATCACCGTGAAAAGCGCTAGATTGACGTGCGTGTCTTTTGGTATACTGCTAGAGTAGAGCGTGAAAAGCAAAGGGGAGAGACAGGGGTCTTGAGGAACGCCCGCCATAAGACGGTGGTTCGTGGAGAGGGTGTCATGTGTTCTTGGAGCGATTCGACAGGAAGGCTCGGATGGTGTGCACGAGCTTGTCCGTCACGTTGAGTGCGAACAACTTGCAAAGCAAGTCGTTATACCAGACCTTGCAGAATGCCTTTTCGGTTTACGCGAGTAATTTCTGCGATAGAGCACTTGGATGTCTTAATAGCACTATTAACCTACATACTACGACTAAAGTAATCTTCGGAAACCGTGAACGATATTTAAATTTATTAAAAGTTTTAACATTCTTATAGCTTGATTCTCTTCCGTTTCTTATACTTAATTACAATCCGATATGTCTATTATTTGCCTCTTATGATTGATGGCTGTCAAGGTCATAAGTGTCCGACAATGACACTTACCGATCAAGCGGTTAGTCATCGAAATTCTGTCATGGTCCAAGCAACGCGACCAAGCGTATTCGACAATATTAGACAATTTTAAAGCAAAGTTTGACCACCAATGAAGAAATAAGCTTTCTTAATGGCATTAGGGAAAGAAAAATTAAAAAAAGTGTACATTTGCAATAAATCATAACAATAGATCAGAACATGTTTTATGTATTATGTACTTACATAAATTGTTTTTATTTCTTATTGATTTTAATAATAACTAGTAAGAACAAAATTTAAAAGATAGGCGTAATTATAAAATTAATTTCATCATTTTGCCTATCTTTAAAAAGTAAGAACTGTCAACTTTTTTATTACTTTAAATTCTATTTATAAATATGGCTAAATATTTCTTCGTTTGTTTCTTTAGGATTTCTGTATCAAACATCCAATTGTGATGGAACCTTATTAAGTTGCTATGTTGGTAAGAATGAAAAAAAGTTTTTAAAGGATATATAACTACAATACTTTCTGCCAGTTAATGGCAGGTGATGATGACGATATGACTAGTCGACAATATTCCCGCGTGGGAGAAAAACTCTCCGATAGGACGCTAATATGCTCGGCCCTCGGCTATTCGGGTCCAACTACAAAGCCTTGTGTAGATCGCAGTGTCGCAGTGTCACAGTGGGGAGGGGGCACCGCATCCTCTTGATTTGCGACAGCAACTAACGATGTCGTCATTCTCAAGGGTTGACGGACTACAGACAGTTTTATTTTAAGAGCGTCTAAGTCCCTTTTCGAGAACCAACAGTTCTATTGAGACGTTCTGATAGACATCTATGGTCCATTCAATGCAAATGATTCGCAAAAGTCATCTTTGCGCATTATTGTCAAGCGATGCGTAAGTGATCGAGATCCGTGATGACATCTGTTTTGTATACAATAAGTTTCCTTCTAGATTTAAAACGTAATACATATGTTTCCAAGTTTTCATGTAATGATTGAAAACGATCAAAATAATTTAGTTGATAAAGCAACAAAGACAATTTTTTTCTTAACACTTGACAAAAACATTTATTTTCGCATGCTATTTCACATAATTATATTCCTCACTTCTTGCTATTTATGCTATCATAAATTACATCCTTACACAAGTGGCAACACATAAGCTCATGAAAAAAAGGAACAAGCTGTTCAATATGATTGCATTTTTGCAAAAAAAATCGTATTCCCTCGCTATATTAAGAGTTTAATTACGAAATACTGGACGGTAATGGATTAAATGGTGAGATATGGCCCAATTAAAAGGAAATTGGTACTAAAGGTCGTCGCAGGGCAAGATGAAACCCGTGTAAGTTATTATAGGAAGCTTCTCGCATGGACGTGTTTAAAAGCGAATCGGACGTTTTCAAAAACGTATAAATTCGAAGTTTATTGCCGTATGCATTATCAAATTTCTTGTTGTACCGTTTGGACGATTAGCATCATACCAGTTCGTCGTCCTATAAAACATATTTATGATTATGTCTAGGAGTTAAAACCAACCGGGTTAGATTTAAATTATAATGTAATAATTCAAGGTAATGTGTTGAGTGTTTAAAATAAATTATAGGTATCTCCAATTAAAGCTAGAGATATCTAAGGAACGATAAAGCTAAATAAAAATTTTAAAATTATGTTTAACCGTTTTAAAATGGTATAAGCATCCTAGATTTTCGCAGTAAAATAAACATAACGGTCATAGCCGAGCAGATAAGCAAACTGAAAGCAGTTCGAGGGGAGGTTCTCGAGTGGCAATCTCATACAGGCTGGAGTGAAAACTTTATCCATATTACGGGAAGATGGATACAGGTGGCTCAAACCCTTGTTCTGTGATGATTGATCATTGACGATAAAGTTTAGACAACTCACAATTACACTAACGTGTAGTTATTACATGTAGATGTTTGGCGGGAAATATATTTTATTCTCATCATCAAACAGTGTGTATTATAATTTAGTATCTAATCTTTTCACTATTTTTACGTGATTTAATTTGATTTAAAATAACGACCAAGTTCAATGTGAGTGTGAGAGAGTAGTAAGTAACATCTGGTATCATGTACAGATACATTCTAGACATTTCTGTTGCACTCAAAGTATTGCCTTTGCTTTCTATCCAAATATTTCTCGATACCAACAATGTAATAAAATTATGCCGTTGGTAATAAATTATTTTCGAGATGTTTTTCTCATTTTCGACTTTCCGGCTATCTTCCTCAATGAGCATGCTCATATTTTAATGAGGAGCCATAAATTTATAATTTTTATGTCTTTTCTAGTTTGTAATGCAAAATGAAAATATGTCCGATTTATTTGTAGTTAATGCCATTTACAGTTATGTTAATTTCTGCCGTGATAGCTCAGTGTCCGGGCGCTCGCCTTTAATTCAATATAATCGAGCAACCTGAGTTCGATTCCCGGTGCCGGCACCAATGAAGTTTTAACTTTAAGTGCTGACTTATCACGTGTTCCGCGGTGAAGGAAAACATCGTGAGGAAACCTGCATATTTTCGAAATAATAACAAAAAAAAATATTAAAATATGTAGAAAAAGTGCGAAAAGATTGTCGCCGTTATGGGAATCGAACCCACGTCTTCGGCATTCGCGGCCTGACGCTCTAGCCACTGAGCTAAACGGCTGATTGCCACACCGACGAAAATCTTAACGTATTCTTCTACATTGTTTTCTTAGCATTTAAAGCAATGCTTGGCGCCATCTATTGTTATATCCTTTCCAGCATACAAACAGCTAACCCTTTACAACACCTTTGCACTTAAGGTTAGCACTATAAACAATTTAAATTTTCAAAAAAAATATATTTCGAAAATATGTGAAGTCCGCAGTGGGGCCGCGTGGTGGACTATGCGCTGATACCCCCTGTGTAGAGGAGGCCTTTGCCCAGCAGTGGGACATGTATAGGCTGTTACTTTTTAATTTCTGTAGTTTCGTTTCCTTGGTACGATTGTGTACAAATAGGTAACTCTACTAAATACTTCAATAGTAATAGCAATAACAAAGTGGTATGTATTTATACATGTAGATAATATAATCGTTTATTTGGAATGATTATGACAACTTTTTGTTATATCTCCTACTCCTATTTATCTTTTGTTTTAGTTTATTATAATAGATATACGTCAAACAATCAGTTCATTACGAACATTTCTGTTTAAATTATTTTGCAATATAACTTTTACATTGCATTTTTTAGATGGTATTCATATTGTCACTTTCATATTGTTTTACAGATGGAGATCAGAAAGTATAAGCGTGGGGGCGCATCTTTCCTCACATACTGGATTTTCTTATTACAAGTGAGTTCTTAATTCAAATTCATTTTTTTATAAGTAAGTGTAATTACTTATTGATTGTTAAAATGCTACCAACGGATAGGGAAAAAAGGCCCTGAAATGAGAACAACCGGCGTCAGAAACTCAGCGGGACAATATTCGTGTCTTACGCTTTTATTGAAATCAGAAAAATTTTAATGAAAATTTTTCTGACGTTATGTTTGAAATTTATTGTTAAGTTGTCTAACTGGTGGTAGCAGGTGTGATTAATCACTGTAGTAACGTGATATTTATCTACTTTCAGATGTTAGGCAGCACTCGCCACGGTGCTGAAGGCCACGGCAGGCTTATGGACCCCCCCGCGCGCAACTCAATGTGGCGTTTCGGTTTCCCAAACCCCGTGAACTACAATGACAACGAACTGTTTTGCGGCGGATATGCTGGTCAGTTCCATTAAAATTGAATTATTCCCGCTCGAAAGACCTAATACTTTTTCTGTTACGAAAAACTTCTTTTACGTAATAAAAGTGGTATAGAGTGTAGAGATGAGGGGGATAACCTTATATGGAGATAGGTTGAAAGTATCCAGCGGTAGCAAAGGACAGTTCAATAACCCACCAGAATGGCACTAGAGTAGCAGAGGTGTGTTTTTTACATTGCTGATTTGGATTTGAGGCACTAGTAACCATTTTGAGGAACTAGTAGCTATTAATTCAACCCCATTGCCTAATACCTGCTGCTGAGGCACCAAATTTTACGCGTTTCGACAGGTAAATTTTTGCATAGCCATGGTGACCTTTACTCTACCCTCCATTAAAAGTAGGCTGTAATTGGTAGCTGATATTAGCAATATTTAACAGCCGATTCATAGTACTTTGTAATATTTTTAACTTAATAACACTAGAATGTATAATATACTGTAGTGATAGGTAGCAGCCTTCGCTGTTAAAAGAATGGGCAGGTACCACGACCTCACAGAAGTAGAAGTGTCATACTTCTGCGTTTCGTCTAGTGGTAACCGGCATTCTTTGTTGAAACTTGGCAACACATTTGTAACCCAATGGTGTTAAATAAGTTTCAAATGTCCTTGCGCTACGGTTATCAACAGGTTTTGCATAAAAAATATGAACAAAAAATATATATGAACGAAATTTCCTATTATAATGAAAACGTGCAAAAATTAAGATGTTGCGCATTTAAGTGTCAATACTTTTGTTTCATTTTCTTTTCAATAATTGTACATGTTTTAAGACTGTTTTCCTACTCCGCTCTTTATTCACTTTGTGCTATTGTCCGTTCTCAGAGTGTTAACCTCTCAGAGAATACAACTGGCGGAGGCCTTTGTTTGCTATTCATTACAACCAACCGAAACTAATAGAGCCTAGTTCATAATTGGAAGTTTATCGAACTCTCGTAGACACTAATTATTCATTATTACATTAAGACTACATTGTGTCTTAAAAAGTTGACATATCACATCTTTTAACACCGGATGTGCTTCACTTGATGATATTTGATCACCGCTCTGAAAATCTACCACGGTTTTGTTGTGTAATCAACCTTTCTTAATGACCTTGAGTCATTGAACGAACACGTGAACTGCTAGAGTTTAATTTCATTCACTTTACGCCGGTCTTCTTTGAGGCTACTCCATTAAAGCTCTTTCATGGATCAGAACAAGGATCTGCGGGGTTCTACCGCAGTGAATGGTTAGTATTCTGAAATTCTAATGCGATGGCAAATACTTGAAGTTTCGACTTTAAGTATCTCTGCGATTCGCCCGTTGGATGAGGTAATGATGAAAAATGTAATGAGGGTATTATCAGGCTCGTTATCAATCATTTTCGAACAAAACAATTGTAATTGTAATAAAAAATCATATTTTCTAATTCTACTTAGTCATCCTTGAACTCTTCGGATATCGGTTCTGAAAATGTTGAGGAGTCAGGGGGGAATAATATTGCTATTTTGCCGTTATAGCTTTTCCTTTAAAATATTGAAACGTCTACCATGCGCCGGAACTTTTCGTACAGTAATATTTTCTTAAATGTTAACGTGCATACATAAACTCTGCCTATTGAAGTCTTTAATGGAAACCGTTCGTTTGTATATGAGAAATAAATGCATGTGACGGATCCAAGTGACGGCGTGATCGTTCAGTCCAGTGGGACCAGAACGGCGGTCGGTGCGGGGTTTGCGGCGACGCGGTGCATCTCTCCGAGCCACGACCCCACGAGGCTGGCGGCATGTTCGGCAAGGGCATCATCACCAGGCACTACAGCGTCGGCCAGGTCAGCCAATAGGTTGCTCTTATAATATAGCATACTAGCTTTTCGCCCGCGGCTTTGCTCGCGTTGAAGCCCTTAAATAAATATCTTTCTTTAACCTTTCAACGCTTTACAATACTTTTTCCAATTAAAAAATACCCTATGTCCTTTCTCAGGCTCTAGACTACGAAATGTGTACGAAATTTCTTTTAAATCGGTTCAGTAGTTTTTGCGTGAAAGCGAGACAGACGGACAGAGTTAGTTTCGCATTTATTATTTTCCGATACCGGATTCTGATTGATTGTTCCTTGTACTGATGGTGATGATTTTTCCTGCCAAAAATTTATCAAGCTTTATCACCATGATGGCGAGCTATCACTATGGCACATTACAATACAATCTCCATAGCTATACTCTATACATGAAATACAGATAGGAAGGAAGGGCAAGCTGTGGTATAAAGACAGCAGTTGTCTAAAGTAAATGAAGTACCAATTTTCCGATACCGGATTCTGATTGATTGTTCCCTGTACTGATGGTGATGATTTTTCCTGCCAAAAATTTAATGGTACAAGTTTCTTTATCAAATATTTTTAAGCCATTTATCTCCAAAATTACATATGTTTAGGAAGGCGCGCTGAATGTTCCAGCGTGCCTTCCTACTCGGCCCCAGTTTCACGGCCAACGAACTCCCCCGAGTTCGCTGACCGGTGCCCAACAACAGTTATTTTTTTCAATTTGTTTCAAATACTAAACAGTTGCTTATTACAGGAGATAGAAGTCGAAATTGAACTCACGGCAAACCATCTTGGTACTTTCCTTATAAAACTGTGCCCCAACAACAATCCCAAGCAAGAAGCCACCCAAGAATGTTTCGACAGGTGATTAAATAAATACTGTTAACAAACTATATATAATTCTGTTTTATCGCGACATATGGTAATTGATAGATAAAAGAGAAATATCTTAAGATAAAATTTAATATTCAAAATTGGATTTATTACTTGGACTGATCGCTATCTTTTTTATATTTATTAATTAATATTTTTTATAGGTATTAGTATATGGTGTGACAGATATTATTTCTTTTAAATTTATTAGTATTTAATCAGATAAAATTAAATGACAAAAAGATCTTAAAAATTTTACACGTTTTATTTTCATTTTATACATAATTACAAATAAATATGTTTTTAAAGCTCAGTCCAAATAACTCAGAGCAATTTTAATCAAAGAAATGAACACTAGAGGGTATAATTCTTAATATGTACAAATTCATAACATTCGTTGCTTGAATCTAATATTTATATGAATGATTAATTAACCTTCCGAGTTTTTACATAACATATAAATTAGTCTATCATGTTTTTACATAACATATACATAAAGAAACGTAAATTTCAGGTACCCTCTGTACATATCGGGGACGCGCGAAGACAGGTTTCTAATCCCCCTGGACACCGCAAAGAAGGACATCTTCAGATACCGAGTGCGGTTGCCTCCCTACGTCACTTGCACCCAGTGCGTTCTACAGTGGACCTACCATACCGGTGAGGGAAGTCCCAAGTATCATTACGACATCATCGAGAACAAGATATCACCATATTTACATATACAGGGTGGCTTTTCTAAATGTTTCCGGTTTTTTTTACTAAATTCTAGACATAAATAATGTTATATAAAAATGATAAATATTTAAAATCACTTGTAAGTAATTAATTACATTCATTTGAATTTATCTCAAAGAGTGCGTCATTTATACGCAACTCATTTATTTTACGCGTGATCATTCATAACTAACACGCACACAAGTTCGTCCACAGTAAAATTTAGGTATTTATGAATGACTACCGCATTGTCAACACGTTCTGTTGTTTAGGGAATAGAAAGGCATTTTTTTTGTAAAATAAAACTTTGTTTTTCTTTCAATAAACGATTATACTACCGAGTCTGAACCTCCTGTGTAAATTTGGGCACTTCTCAAAAGATCTTCCTGTATATTTTATATTCTACGCTTGATCTTATTATGAGTAACTGAAAAAGCTACACTGTGCACCAGTTAGATAGGTGTGAAATCATATGGGAGATGTCTAAACCTAAGTAAGTTAGGTGAGAACATATATGAAATGCTTTTTTTCTTTAACAAGCCATTGCCAAAGAATGGAGCCTGGAAATATATCATATACATGAGGTCGGTGGCTTTGAAGTTTTATAAGATATGAATGAAAAATAAGAAGTAGGCAACTGTTGAGTTTCTTGCCGATCACTTCCCAACAGAAACTGCTTTCCGAACCGGTGGTACCTTACGAACCTATATATTATATAATTTTTTATGTAAAATTTGACGATTCATTCTTATGAGTCGCGTTCTTACGCGCAAGCGTCTATTTGAATAAATATATTTTTGATTTTGATTTTGATTTTGTGAGGGCAATGTCGCTTAACAGGCAACATGTGGGGTATCTGTCCGAACGGGACGGAGGCGGTCGGCTGCGGCCGGTCGGAGACCTTCCGGAACTGCGCTGACGTGAGCGTGGTCACCAGCACCGGAGGCCTGCCGCCAGCGTTCGCCAACGACCTGAGGAAGGACAACCCCTTCCTCCTGTACTACAGAGACTACCTCATGCCCCAAAATGTGTACCCGCTTGTGATCAGGTCAGTGGGATTACGAATGAAATATTTTTCATTCACATGAGTAATCGCGGTTGTGACCTGTTACGTTGTTTGTAAACTGGAATGTTAAATTTTTATAGATAGCTCTTTTGTACTTTTTTCTACAAATTTTAATGTTTAATCTTAAGTGCAGAAATTAGCACTATAAAAGTTTCAATGTATAAAAAGTAATGGCGACATCATCGTTTTACAACGATAATATGACTCGCACAGCGGCGACAAACTTTTGAACGACGTTTTGAAATACAGAAAATCATTGTAAATTTTTAAAGTTAATGTTTTATAATTTGTGTGTTTTGTATTGATCCTTATTGTTTTGAATGTTCTATCTATTATTTATGTATATACGTTTATTTATAATTATGTTTCAATATTTGTGGCAAACTAGATATTTTTATAGAATTTTTCACTTGGTGTTTTTTTTGATTATATGTCACTATCTTAATATGGTATATATTTATTATTTACGCTTCATATTTCAGAAATTTACAAAAGGATTACAAAATGGCACCGTTGCGTGTAATTAGGTAAAAGAAATAAGTAATTGAAATGCGATAAATATATTATTATATAACAAGAAATGTGCACGTGAATAATCAGTACTGTACCGTGAAAAACAATTCTTTTTCAGCAACGATATATCTGAGAGTTCGTCCGAGGAGGATTTAGGTCCGATCGTCATTAGGTATACATCTATTTATTCGGTGATTGACAGTGCTTGACCCCACGCACGTGGTGTTGGACGATTTTGTACATTCCGTATAACGTTGTGAATAATCCCAACCCCAAATTAATTTATATGTTAAAGCCCGCAATCGTTCCCTGTGTAGAAATGAGTTTGTGACTAACCTTGTCTACTCCACTGTATATTATCCTGGATAACATGTACAGATGGCTTGAAGTTTTGTGTTAACCTTTGTGAAATTGTTGTATAAAAACAGGAAGTCATGTAAATAAAACAAATTGTATAATATGAGGTGAATACGAAGTAAAGTTGTAGTAATGAATAACTAATAAATATAACTATAAGAATAGCTAGAAGAATTGTGGTTGAAAATCAGGTTTAAGTGGAATAAGTTAGGCGTTAGTAATAGGTTAGTCGAAAAAAAAACACCCAACCTGAATGATGAATAAGAAGCAAGATTAAACCAGTCTACTTATGATGTAGAAGTTGATTTGGAATTTTATGATAAGCCTTGGTAGTATTGTATATTATATATATCTTATGGTATTGTTCCAAATCGAGATTCAGTAAATATTTCGCAGGTTACCTGCGTACGGTATTTACTTACAAATGTAAATTTTATTCGATAGAGAATTGTCATTATCGAAATATTTAACACAACTTTTCATACAAACATGATATGTACATCGTATACAATTTTGTTACAAAAAATCATACCACATTGCATCGTGGCCCTGGAAGCTCCGAAATTTAGGGTGGTTAAACCAGACAATCGATATACATACAATAAAGTTAGTGACATCCACAAACAAGAAAACAAAACAAACAAAACTAAGTGCAAATAATTTCAAGCATTTTGTAAAAGCTTGAAAAACTTTAATGCAAAAAGGCCTACTACAATAAAAATATTTTTTCTAATTGATGATTAACGTCATTTTATTCATCGTTAAGTAAAAAATTGTGAAAAAAGCTAAACGCTAAAACCACAACTACAGTAACAACAACTAAACACAACTTTATTATGTTAAAACAGTAAAATTTATCTCTTTTTATTCAGTTCACTTTGTTACTTGAGCGAATGTTAAATAACAGCCTATGACAACTTAGTATATCATAACTTGTTCCACTGTTGGGTAAACCTACCTATACCTAGCCTTGGGCGCATCCGATCGTACTGGGGCAATGCGCTAAATCGGAATACAGAGTCAACTATCAAATACCAATGAAACAATAAATTTTGTTATGTTTTACGAAACTGTACATATTTATGATACTGCCATTAGAAATGGTGATTTAGGTCAGATTATAGTTAATTATCTGTCTATAAGTGTATCTAAAGTTGAATTTTCGCAACAATCGCAACATATCGTTTAATAAAACATTTAAAATTTCCAGAGACCAAGTATGCATCCCTTCAGAAGGATATCGAGTGATCCCTGGTATGCAGAACTGGTGCCAGACAAATTGCTTGCGGTACCCGCCCCATTGTCCATACTCACTCTGCCAATGCCCGTAAGTAACTGTCATGTAACAAAACAGACGTGATATTGATTATTCGAGGCGGATATCGATTGTAGAGATGTCTTTCTTGAAGATAATGGTTACATACCTTTTTCCAAAAATAGGTTAGAACGCACTAGTCCCACTGTGGTACTGGTGCGTTCTAATTATTTTCGGTGGGGCTCCCACAGATAAATAATAGATGGCGACACTGTGTAGCGCGCGCTTTTTCCATTTTTTTGTAAAACATTTTCACCCCAAAATGAATAGTACCTACATTCGCTCATTGCTTCATCGAAATGTCATGTTGGGAGCGAAGAGGATACACGCGAAAACGAGGCCTGTAGTTCTATAATTTTAGGTACTTAACTATTTATTAAAAATTAAATTCACAGGCAAGTCTGCGAAGGAATCGGCGAATTTGAGGGCCGCGAGGGCGCTGACGTTCACTGCATGGACCTTTGCATCGTTTACCCGCCTCGCTGTCCCAAAGACAGATGCCGTTGTTACTAGAAAATTAATTCCTTCTTTAAATATTACGGAAATTGTAAAATGTTTTCGTGTAAAAAAAAAATACAGCTGATTAAATTTGACCATAAAAGAATATCACTACAGACATTTTGTTCCGATTTTGAACAGAAGACATACCCAATCAACTTGAAATTGTTATACAAAAACATATACAAATATATTACATGTATGTATATTTATGTAAAAAAATAATTATTACAATATTCGATTTTATTGTTAAAGTCAGTTGTTATAATATTCAATCAATAACATTTAGGCATACATTTAATCAATATTCAAATTTAGTTAATTCCAATAAATTGGTAAAATAAAATAGAAAAAAATAAATAAATGTCCAATAAAGTATAGGTAGTTTTATCAAACAAAGCCTATTTTTATACATAGATTTCTAAATTACCTTAACACTTTATAGTATATTTTAAATAATATAGGCTGCAAAGAATTTTTTTAACTTTGTTCAAATACGTAAAATCCAATCTAAACTTATTACATTTAAGAAAGTGTATATAAAAGACTTGTTTTCTTAATTGATTTAAACTATTAATTCAAAGCGTTTTCAAATATATTTTTATTTAATACTGTACAGTTGTATATATTATTATTAATTGATTCTTTAAATTTTATTTTAAGTTAAAACGTCATACTCTTGAAGTTCTCTGTAAGTTTACGTCCTATGTTTGCCATAACAGAAAGAAGTGGTGCCAGATATAGTTTTAAATTTTTGTAAAATATATCATTTTCAGTAAATCTGCGTTTTAATTCTCTATCGGGATATTTTTAAGTGGACACTCATTTAAAAAAAAAAACATAGGAAGTCTCATGAGGAATGCCGACAGAATTGTAAACATAAAACAGTGTCAAAATTAAATAATATTTAATTCTATATATTTTACACATTATACATAAAGCTTATAGAAAGCTTTCGGGGACGATTACGCGAGTTCCATGATTCTTGTTCACAAGATATGTGAAATATCGATTTTTTTTACTTATTTAATATTTTTTTAAAACAAGAAATTTAAAGGTTAATTTATATACTAAAATAAAAAAATACTATTGGAGGCGCCGGGTATCGATCCCGGTACCTCTCGCATGCTAAGCGAGCGCTCTACCATCTGAGCTACGCCCCCTGATACTTCAACGATAAATTTAATCATTTCATACGCACCCAGCGCACTTGCGCATTGAGCACGTTTACTTTCACTTATACAGTGATCTTAATACTAATGCACGTAACAAAAGCACGTAACATGCTTTACATAGTTATTGAATTGAAAGTTATTTAAATTATTGTAATAAATTACAGATAAAACAGATAATAATTTTTTACTTACTGAATAATTACTTTGCTTTTGTTTCTAAAACGATTATATCATTATAGATAACAATTTGGCCTAAACAACCTAGATACCGGACCCTAAAATTAAAAAAATATAGGACAATTTAGTTGGCGGGAAAATTTCATTTAATTATAAATATGACTCTTTGTGACATGCCGAAAAAGAAAGCAATTGCCGATTGCAGTAGACATATTACGCAGGTATTTCTTTATCTTATTATCCACTACTATGTCTCCATTTGACATACAAAAGACACATTAAGTAGAATTTCTTTTTAAGAAATTTAAATAACAACTAACCTAACATAAATTTAAGTTTTCAAGAAAATATTCATGATAATTCAACCTAGTTTGTATTTTCACTGGGGACAAGCCAAAACCAAGGGCAGCCCCTTGGTTCTTGCTTGTTCTCAATGTAAGAAAAAAATAAAATAAAATTGGGTAGTTCTATTTCCGGTCGTTTGTTCAAAGTTCATAACAGTATAATGCTCACTGACATTTACACTCAATTTTAGATGAGAGCCATAAAAGCAAGATTGATAGAAATAAGTTTAAAGGTAGACAATTACATTTATAAACAAAAACCGTTAACTGAAATACAAGCAAAAGCGTTTTTGGATGAAATATCTTCTTATAAAATTCAATGCGAAGACGACATAGGATATCTTCAGGTAGGCACAGAAACCAGTAGGTATCATCATTATTTTATTATAAAAACATATTGACGCATTCACAAACAGGAGACATATTTTCTTTAAGTATTTCTCAGGATTCGCACACACATAATATATACAGGATGATTTGTTTAGACGAAGTACATAAATTGACAAAATCACATGTTAATTGAGCATTCCACAATTTAAAAAAATTATTTTATTTTGACAAAAAATAATCAGAAAAATATCAATTGCTATTGATAAGCGGTTTACTAATTATGCGTTCAATGAACAGTTTAAGTGCTCGTGGATAGGTTATTGTATTGCGACAGTAAGGTAGGAATTATAGGGTGTAATACATAATATTTCGAAAATTAAAAATAAATAATCTTTGAAAAAAAAAATGAGGTCAAAGCTACGTACCGTACCACATTCAGTTTAAAAATCAAACTCTGCATATGCTCTGTTAATATGTCCGTCGTCAATTAAATCACCCTGTATATATCTTCTTCATCTAGCTAGATGATTCGAGTTCTGCCGTTATGCGCAAATCAAAAACTGCTGGATAAATTTTAATTATCTCCTCTAAGTTTTACTTCTTAGACACCAGGACTTTGTTCAAAAAATATTGTGATAACATTTAACGTAAAGATATTAGTTTTAAGAAACTTTTATTTTTATAAGCACTCGCCAGATCTTACAATTTAGCTGGGACTTCTTGCACTTCTTCAATTTTTTAAAAATTCTATCTGTTGAAGCCGTGATAGCGTCCGGGCGCTCGCCTTTAATTACATTTGGTCGGGCAACCTGAGTTCGATCCCCGGTGCTATTATATATGAAATTGTTAATTTTTAGTGTTGAATTATCACGTGCTCGGCGGTGAAGGAAAACATCGTGAGGAAACCTGCATATTTTCGAAATAATAATAAAAAAACATTTCGAAAATATGTGAAGTCCGCCAATCCGCAGTGGGGTCGCGTGGTAGACTATGCCCTGATACCCTCTTTACAGAGGAGGCCTTTGCCCACTGGGACATTTATAGGCTGTTACTTTACTTTTTTTGAAAAAAAAAAGTAAAGTAACATTTTTTTAAATACTTTGTTTTCATTTAATAGAAAATTTACTCATTCGATTACTTCGATATGTTTGCAATGAAAGTTAGCATTTCCTTCGCCAAATTTCATCAAAAAGTACGCGTCATTGTAGTAATAGATCAATAAGTTGTTTTTGATCTGTTATTACAACAACTCGTACTCGACAACAAAAATATTTTCAGGTAATCGAGAAATTGACTAAATATATGAACATTATAATTTCAAATTACGCAAACAGTAATACTTGTGTAAATTTAAATAGCAAAATAATTAACGCTATAAGCAATACAGTACAACTTACTGCCACAAATGAAATTCCTAGCCTAGACCAAAATCCTATCTTGTCTGGTAATCATGAAAATCCGCAACATAATATTGACAAACAAAACGAAAGCCAGAATGATTTAGAATCTACTTTAAAAAGTGAAAGTCACGTGGAGTGTGGAAAAATAAAAGAAATACATAAAATCTCGGATGAAACAAATTTCAAAGAAACTATTATAGATTTCGACAAGTGTTCTACAACAAATTTGTCACAAAATTTTCCAAAAATCGTAAAGAATTGCGTTGATGTTGACAATAACAAAGAAGCTTATTCACTACAAGGCATAATTCCTGCACAAAAAGCTTATAAGGGAAATAAAAAAGTAAACGAAAGAGCACTAATAATTAATAAAAAAATACAAAATGAGAATGAAGTACAAACCAGTAACCCATTAAAAAATAATTACTGTTTCTTTATTTGTGTCGATGACGAATCTATTCAAAAAAACAACAATCTGTCTGAAAATGTGTCTGGAAATGAGCCGGATGTTAATATTGCCTTTAATACGTTTACCTTGAGTTCTAAAAAAATATCTAAAATTTTAATCAATGCACAAGATGTTCAAAATAGGCCGGTAAATAAGTCCGTTAAAGAAAAAACTTCAAAACAAAAGGTCAATAAAACTCGTGCCATAAACGTATCAGTTGATTCTAAAGGTGACGAAATAAATAAAAATGTAATTGAGTTCAAAACAGTTGATAACGATTTAAAAACGCAAAGTCAAGAATTAATGAAAACTAAGTCCAAGGGTGAAAAAAGAAAATCAAAATCGATAAGCACTTGTAAATTAAATAGCTTCGATGATATTTTCACTTCGAATAAACATAAAAATACTATTAAGAATGCGACAAAAAATACAAAAGGGGACAAAACAAAAACTTGTACCACTAAAATCAAGAAAAAGTCGAACGCAGAGATAAAAAAATCGGCAAATAAACGAAAAACGACACATGAGTGTAACATTTTGCAGAAACAAACAAAAACAGACCTTCATGAAAAAGCTATGAACGATCTATCTTGGTTTGAAAGCATTAAATTTGTGCGAGAAATCGACGAAAGAGAATATTTTAAGCTCATGCCTGGATTGGACGATGATTTCTGGCATAATCAAATTTTACCATATATTGACAAAAATGAGTTTATTATCTAAAGGTTTAAGAAAACACAGCATCGGATGAAATTATTTAATAAAGTACGAGTCAAAGTTTAACACATTAAGCATATAACAGGAATTATTAAAATTTAACACTCTGACAATGGAAGATACAACAAGGCTATATTTTTCAATATTTATTTATGGTTAGTAACTTACTAATGAAGAAATTGTAGGCCTGCAAATAAAAGACTCACAAAATATAAAATTTATTTTATGTAATAGATAGTTAATTTCTATGTATTAAAAATAATAAACACAATTGTAATTAGTAAATGCTAAATTTTAATTATAAACATAGTGATTTATTTTTATCTTTCCAATATTATATAATAACTAATTTATAAAACAAATGAATACAACTAATTCAGAAATTATAACGATAAAAATGCTAAAATCCCTGCATGACGTAACTAGCTTATTATTGATAATTAATGCACTAATTATGTATCTGTCTATGAACATTACGTCGTATTCAGAAACAAATTTCCGGCAACATTAATATTACTTTATTGAAACAGAGTGCTTCATATTTAACAATATAATTTTGTATTATAATAGGTATTAGAATCATTTCAATATGTACCGTTCTTGTGAAAATCACAGTGATTATTCATCACAGTAATTATCACAGTGATTAATAATATTACAATATTTATGATTATTATTATTAATATTTCAAACTTTAAACATCTAAAAAAGTTCCGTAATCGTTTTTAAGCATTTATGTTTTGATCATTACTCTGACCGATAACTTTTTAATTAAAATAGTTGTCGATTTCACCAGTAAATTGACGATATTTATTTGACTACAATAACACTTTTTACCGAAGGCGTAAGGTAAACTCAAAATAAAAGTAAAGTAAATTCAACTTGAACTTAACTTACTTTCATCTGTCTTCAGCCTCAACCCAAAACTCTCTGCTTCAGTTAAATCCTTATTTCAAAAATAATTAATGCCCACAACAAAAATATAATTGGCAGTAAACAAATTAAACTAAATGAACTGGTTTTTATAAATAAATAAGTGATAAACTCCTTAAAACTGTTAATCATAATACGCAAAAACGATGTTTTGACAAATTCAGCCAGTGCCGGATTAACCACGCAGCAAGTTTAGCAATTGCTACGGACCCCGCGCCGAAGGGGGCACCGCATATTTAAATCGACTCATGTCTACCTGAATCTTTATTTTTTGAGTGAATCTTATTAAATAAGTAGTATTGAATCGTTTTTTTACCAATTTATACATAAGAAACCATAGCAGATCAACAACTTTTAGAAAACTTGCTACGGGCCCGCGCTTGTTTAACCCGGCACTGGATGGAGCTTTAAATAACTAGAGACTAAATGCATACCTAACTTTTGTTCCATGATTTTTTTTAGTACGGGCATATAAAAAAAAACCTAAAGTTGTAGATCACGGATGCATTTGTTTTTCACTTTATAGTGTGAGCGTTAAAAAATAAAACAAAGTTTTATTTTTATAGGGGAAAAAAATTGTTATTTTCACAAAGGACATCGGCCTTTTACTTTAACTGATGATTTTGCTTTCAGCCCGTAGACTATTAGAGCTCCATCGAACGCCGAATTCATTCTTGGCTAGACAGAAACCGTGAGTTTGGTACAGCCCTACGTGTCGGGTAGGACCGCGGATATCCGCCATTTTATTGACTTCGACAAGACATTATCTTTCATCCTTGGTCGAACTAACTACACTCGTAAAATGCGAACGTTTCCGTAAAGTGCGTAAAGAGCGTAAAGTTTCACGCTTATTAATGAATTAAAAACAATAGTTACGTACCGTCGTTCATAAATATTTGTACGTAAAAAAAAAACTTTTTTTTTTCATTAAAAAAAAACTATATAATCATGATATATGCAGTGTAAATATATTCTTATATATAGATTTTTCATTCTAAAATAACAATGGAAGTATATAATACTGGAGGTACGAACTTTGCATACATATCACACGGTTCGTTTAAATCAACTAAACGCTAGCTAAGCGTACCAACTAACCGCATAGTTACAAAAAATCTAATTCTATGTACGGTCCAATGTTCGATTTTAGGATTGGACATCCAAATTTAAGTAATACATTATTCCTTTCATTCCGAAAGTTGTTTAAACGAAAAACATTATTATTTCGAGAGACATAAAACATTTTGTTGCAAATGAACTTTTCCATAATACTAGCAACACGCAAAATATTCTATTATATAGAAAAGCTATGGTATTCGACTACTAAATAGTAGTATAAATAGTCGATTACTAAATAAATCGCAGTTATTTCGTAGTACTGAGTTATATATGTTCACGTCATGAATGAATACATAATTATATTAGGTACCATATCTAAACATATGCTTTTCAAAATTTTAATCAATAGATAAATCATCTAACAAAATTTATTTTCTTATGTTTTAAAATTCATCTGCCTATAGTTGAACACGATTTGAACTAAATTCTATCGACAAATGCAAATGTGATATCTATAATTGCTTGCGCTTATTTCATAAAAAACAAAAATATTATATAAATATAGCTTTCAATTAAAACACGTGACCCATATTCCGAATATAACAGCATTATGACTTTAGAATTATAATGATTTGGAATTGCTAAAATACAGTCGATGACTTTTCAATAACAATTTAAAGAAAAGCTTGTTTTCATAGTAAGTACTCTCGATATTAATAATATAAAAATTTTGACAAATACAAGCGTTACAACATTCAATATGAATAAAATAACAACGTAATGAACACCGACGATATTATAAGAAATTCAAACATGATATTGCACGTATTACTAATTAGTACGAACTAGCGAAACACACACCGACTAGCACAATTTTCGAATTGAAATAACTTTAGAGATGGCATTTAAAAACTGAACTTCCCGCGCACCTTGAAGAAGCCGAGGCTGATCTTGTTATGGAGGAGCGAAGTCACACCGACGTAGCTTTGAATTACGATCGGGGAGTGATGTATGCAGCAGGAAGATGACGCCATTGACTCTATGGCCCTCTGCAGCTTCTGGGCGAACGTCTCCATGTCGTACATTGACCTATCTTCGACACTACCTTCTGTAAACGTCGTACATATTGATACAAATTAGAATAATTCGTGAGAAACAACAAATTTCGCTACAATTCTACTTGCAATGTATGGCTTCTAGTTTTTATGTACAAGTTCATGTCACTACTAAACTACGGAAATAAAATCTAGACGCGCGTATTTATAACATAATTCTAACCTCCCATCGGTTCCGATGAATACGGAGATTTTTTCATCCTTCCTGTGTCTGTAAGTTGTAATTTTTAAAAATGATAAAAGTTTTAGGCCCAGGACAAATTTTGTATGATGAACAATGGTAATGATTTAAATATACATTTTAAAATGTTGATTTCCGTGTTCCTATGTTTGAAATCATGATTTATATCAAACATAAATTTTGGCCCCATTTTATCAAAGCATCTTATACCTTATAATTCAAATGATGGCCATTGCCAGTATCGATTTAATATAGTCATTTTATTCGGACTAAGTTGTTCATTTGGCTAAATCTGGTAAATCGCAGATTGTGGTGTTCATTTTAGAATTCTTAACGTTATTTTACAGATAAAAAAGAAATCGAGTAGAAAACGATACCTTGCACGGGTGGTACCAATGTCTACGTTAGTTATCCATTAATAATCTGTGTTTTTTCTGTGCACATGATTATTTTTTTTTCTGATTTATAAAAATTAACATGGTGTAAATTATAAATATAGGTTTTTATGTAAACACACATATTATTTATCTTTGTTGTAATGTTACAACGATAACTAATGTCTCCTCTAATACTGCTGTCTTACCTTTGTGCCAGTAAATGGGATGTGAAGCGAATGTCAGGAAAGGAACGTCTTGACTAAATGGGTTCCAGGCGGTCTTCATGGAGAGCGGTTCACCCTTATTCCACATCAATCGGACTCCGCGTAGATTTCGCTCTCTGCAACATTAACATCATCTAAATTTCATTTATCACAATTCGATAAGAGATCTAGTCGATCATGACAAATTACGAAATAACCTACCTACACACGTATATAACACAATTTTGTTCATTGTGCTTAATAATAAATATTTATCACTTTAATAAAATTATTGTACGCATTTCAGCTGGTAGCTTACTTCAACTTTTTAATTTCGAGTGGGTGACCTTCCAAATTACTGATTTTTAACCAAATAAATATGTAAATTAAGAATGAAGATAAAAAAATCAAATATATACCGTGGCGTTATGTACAATTAATTAGTAGCGATGAATAAAAGTATTGATTGATCTATTAGATCCGTATATCACTGAAAAAATTTCATTGACCGTAAATCACATTCAAATTCGAGTCAACAGGTCACTAACCCCGACAGAAAAGCTATCACACCCATCGAATTTTATTGTTAATATCATACACACTATATTTTTGTCAATATTTTTATATGTCGTCTTAACGTAGGTATCGAAATACATGTAAATTGTTAAATATTTTTATACATGATGACATTTTAACTATTTTACTTTGCATATTTATAATACAAAATACTCCTTTTAGGCTGAATACAAATCAATTTTATCACAACAGTTATAGCTGGTTAAATATACATACAAACTTTATAGGTTTGCGAAACATGAGTTTTATTTATTTTTTATCGCTAATCTATGATATGCCATCAGCATACCCCTTGTTTCGGAGGAAATATATACGTAATGAATAATCACAATCTTACTTTGTATATTATTACTCTAGTAATATTATATAGTATAGGTATTAGTAATAGTATAGGGTTTCCCAGAACTCAACGACAAGCCGAAACGGGGTGACAGGATTGATTGTAACCATCATGAGAAAAATCAGAAAAAAAAATCTATCCCATGAATTTGGGAATTATGGGCATTTAAGAAAAACCTAGAAATTCGGTCAAACTGTAACCATTTTGTGTAACCTGTTATTGTGGTTAATTTTTATTACATTTGTTCACAGGGGGACACCCTGTATATTATTTCCTACAACCATTAATGCGTTTTGTTAACATATGACTTAAAAAAAGTGGCATGCAGTTAGTTTGAGCAATTCATTAGATAAAATAATAAAATAAAAAAATAAATAAATGATAAAATAATAGCTGCATTAAATGGTTGAAATAGCTGCACCAAATAAGAAAGCATAAAAAGCTTCACTAATGACTCGGTCTGAATGTATAAAGAAAAAATTCTACCGACAAATCTAGAGTGAATAGCGCTAAAATAATACAGGCGTCACAACGTATTTATGCGACTACAGCAACTCAAAGTACCTAGGTTCAAAATACTTGGGATCGAACACTTTTGCCTCCGCGTCGCCGCCGGTCGGACGTCTGCACAGACGATCTATGACGCAGTCTTTGACAACGGTTGTCACACCCGTTGCGATGCCATTTATGCGGCTGCGGTGTCACACAAATTGATATTAATTTATACTAATTATTTCACGCCCCATTTCGATATTCTATAAAATTTTCGATCAAGTAAATAATATAGCCTCTGATTTCACGCACAACACTACCTTTTTTTTTATATGTCATTGTCATAAATAATGGCATGAAAGTGTAATAAAAGTAAAATTTAAATTTATATTTGCATTGCTTTGCACAGTTGATGAAACCCAATCTGGGGTAGACTGGGCTTCGTACCCTGGAGGGTAAAGTTTGCCTTTAATATGTATAATAACATATTAAAATGAATCTCAATAATCATTTGGATGATATTTAATTATTGGTACAAATATGTATTTATGGATTAAAATATGTATGTCAATAATAAATCTTATGGTTGGTACAATAAAATATGTAGATACTACAAGATTTACACAACAAGTCATATATAGAAAGCCAGCCACACAGAAATTGTGAGGGAAGGCAAAATGACCGATAACTAGTGAAGAAAACATGGAAGTTGTGTCAATCATAAAATGCTAACAAGGTTTAAGTTTTGCCCCTAAGAACACAATTGGATTAATTTTAGTAGGTATTTAGTCCGACAAGTTGTACCTTATGAGTGAGATTTAGATAAAATATCTGACCATTTTTTTATTTCACAGGGTAGACCATATATTTGGATTTCACAGGGTAGATTTTACAATATATTTATATTGTATTTGAACTAGTAATACTAGATGGTAAGCTGAAACATCGCAACAATCTTCATAATTTCTCACCCAAAGAAATTGTCCATAATATAATAAATGTCCATAGTATAATTCCATAATTTAGTTAAAGAATTTAATTGAAATATTTCTATATTCAATCATTTATAACTTTTACTTACGGTACTAAGGAAGAGGGGGGATACACTAGCTCTCCTATAACTATAGTGTCCAAGTCATCTAAATATGTCTTTTTGAAATCTAACTGTTTCATAGCTATGAAATCATACTTTATTGTCATAACCAGCCTTGATGTAAGAAGGACAATTCTTTCTTTTTCATTATCCCATAGAGTTATTCTGAAAAATTAAAATAGAGCACTTGATATCTATTATCTATTTGATTTTGATTATCTATTTGTAATACAATTATAGAATATTATTTCTACTTCCTACATACTCTGTCAATAACCAAGATCCTAAATATTCTCCATCTTCTGGAAACAGAAGTGCTGTGATGCAATCTTGAATAGCATTTTCAACAACACCTTTACGGAAGGTGAAAAAGTCCTTTATATTTTCACTACTAAATGGCACATCGTAACGAGGATAGACAGTCCTCTCTGGCTCTTCATTTTCAGGTCTTGAATTGGTTGTTCCCTCTGTTCTGGCATCTGTAAGAAATTTTATGAATATATACCATAAATCAATGCAATATAAATTAAAACTCTGCTAATTACATCTAAACTTGGTAACACATGAACATCAAATTCATTAAGGACCATACAGTTATTTAAAGGAAAAAATAATTTAAAAAATAATGTTAAGTACACAGAAGATTACTTTTAGAAATATCTTATATTATATTTAATTATAAATGGAACAAATTTTATGATTTAAGTAATTCACGAACATTATTTATAAAATTTTGTCAATTATAATTTTGTTGTCCAAAATACAATTTAACTAAGTCTTCAACTCTATTTTGAAGTATCACTACATATTATAAAACAAAGTTGTCCCGCTGTCTGTCTGTCCCTAAGTATGCTTAGATCTTTAAAACTATGCAATGGATCTTGTTGTGATTTTTTTTGCTAGACAGTGATTCAAGAGGAAGGTTTATATGTATAATACATTATAGCTGCGCGAAGTTGTGACGGGTCACTAGTTTTGTATAAATTAGACATACTTAGTACAGAATAGTAGTTTAAGACAATTTCTCTTTGAAGTTAAGAATAAAATTGTGTATTAAAATAAACTTAATTTTAAAGAAACAAAGTAGCCAATGCCTCAGTTAAGGTTTAGATTATGTTTACTAACCAAATTAACTTTGTTATTGAAATACATGAAGTCATTTATACATAAATTAAACAAAAGTTGCATAATAAAACTTATAAATTCTTTTTTGCATATCTTAGGTTGACTGAAAGTCACTTTAGTTCTATTAAAAGTTTCAGTTGTATTAAAATTTAGCATTTTTGGAATTTTCAATTTAGTTTGAGTCATCTAGGAAAGCTAGTATTACTATATTGTTTTTATTACCATAAAACAATATAGAGGAATTTATCTTTAATTTACTTATAATGGTCACCCAATAAATATATGAATATTTCGAGCATTTTAGGCTTTTTTAATAAAGAGAAAAATATAAATAGTTTTTCTATGCATTTTATCGTATTTGAATTTGTTATCACTAATAGAAAAAGTGGATTTTATTACCTCTACCTGCAAATGAAGACGTGGATGATGAAAGCGAATCAGCCCCCGATAAAACCGACGAGTTTGCAATTAGCTCATTTTTGTTTCTATTGGATTCTGACGCGTTATCACGTCGATTGTCTGCATTAGTATTGTCCGTAGATAATTGTAACGTGCCCACTCGTAACTCTAAATCGTCTTCCAATAAATCACCCATAATGTTTATTTAATTCCGTTTTCTAACTATAGGTAATTTCACGTCTTGTATTTTTTTGCGCTATGCGTAAAGCGTAAATGTAAATAATCGACCGGCTGATAAATAAATGCGCTTCCGATTAAATTAAATGTCAAACACAGTGTTACCATTTTCGCAACTTTTTATCATTATTTAGGAGTGTAAATAAATATTTAGTGATCTTCAGCTTATTTGTTAGCTTGATTATTATATCCATAAGATAATAAATATTTAGGACACATTTTTACACGACTTTCTCTAGTCGCAAACTAACGAACGCTTATAGTATGGGTACTAGACCACTGATAAACACTTAAACATACTTTTCTTTTGTAAATAAATACATATTATACATATATAACTAGTAAATACATATTATATATAAACACCTAGACACTAGAGAAACCCTATGTTCATCACACAATATTTTTCCAGTAGTGTGGATCGAACCCATGCCCTCTGGTGCAGGAAGCAGGTACACTACCCACTATGCCATTCGGGACTATAATACATAGTATTCATCCATTTATAGATTTTCAAAAATGCTGTTAAAAAAATAAAACATTTTACCTATCGCTCTCTACCAAAATTACTTTTTGACCCCAAATTTACGACTATAAAAACATACCGTTTGACTTACTTTCTATCCTGGGATAGCTATCTATTTATATACTGGGATCTTTCGATCCTGCGCAGAGCTCCTAGAGTGGCTAGCCGGTAATCCATTGGGACATCCATATAGGTTTGTGCTGGGAAAGCTCAAGCCGTGTTGGGGCGATTGGTCAATACGCTTTTCCCGGCAGATAGGTCAAGTTCCTCAGTCCACCATATTAACGTCTGGGAGTGTAAGACAAAGATGTAAGTCTCCGTGCAGGATCTGGACTACATTTAGCCTCTTGAGAGCACGGACCACTGCTCCATGATATGACGGAGTACCAGGGCTAAGGATTGGTTCCGTTATGCCAAGTTCCCTACAGCCTGGAAGGAAGCTGAGATCCACGAGCTGGGATTTGAAATAGTGCCACATAATGGTGAGGCGTTATGGTTTCACAAATTGCCACACAGCAGTGAACCACCCGATAAATGCATTCAGGTTGGTGGAACTGAAGTTAGAGTGGAACGGTAACTGAAGTATCTGGGACTCCATTTGGAACATTTTAAACAACGCCTAGTCCCGGGGTGGAGAAGATGCCGTTTAACGGTGGTAACTCAGCTGTTGCACGAATGGGCAGGCTCGTCCGGGTAAGTACCACAGAAGACCGGCGTAAAGTGGAAGTATAATACTTTCTTGTTTCGTCTGGTGAGTGAGGTTGCCGGAGCCCAATTTTCAAAAGGCTGTCGACGCATCTGGAACCCTCTGGTGTAGCAGATGTCCATGGCGGTGGTATTCACTTAACATCAGGTGAACCGTCAGCACGCTTGGCAATTTTTCACATAAAAAAAATATTATGACGATCAGCCTAAAACTCTCTCTCTAACTCGAGAGGGGTGCTGATTTTGCAGGTTCTCAAAGTTTTGAAAGCCTAGAAATGTTCACTACTTTCCGAGTGGTTGTATAGAAGCGGGGTGGATACGCGAAAGGAGTGTAGTGAAGTTGCAATGGCAAAAAGCAATTTATTAAGAATTTTGTAATCTTTATTTATATTCAATTTTTTTTATTAATAACAAAGAGAAACTAACAGTCAATACGGTAATTCAAAATAGTTAAGTAATCATTTGTTTTTAATAGTTAAGTCTGAACTGCTTTTCTGATAGCGCATGTACAAATCCATTATCATAATAGATCTTGGAATTTCCAACTAACATGTTATCGTCATAGCATACATCCAGTGTCGGTCTAGGAATCAAATGAAATGAAATGAATATATGCAGATAAAAAGAAAAATGTTTCTATAAAAATATTTATATACTTTTTAAAGTATGCGCATTGTCTAAAGGCAATAAGTTTAAAACAGCTGTTTCGGCTACCACCATCATTTGAATTGTAATCGGTAACACTAGATATATTAAAGAAATAATAATTTCAAGCTAAATTTTATTCTGATAAACAACCAATGTTCCCATATCCAGACACAAGAGTCTTTGCGTTTTTAAATTAGTCTTTAGAACTTTACACACGATTTAAATACATCGTCCCAGCTAAAGCATGCTAATATGCCACTGATTATCAAAATTAAAAATGTGGTACATCTTTATTTTAAGAAATGTCCTTATTACGCACCTTTGTTCTTACAAGAAGAAAATGTGAGTAAGATTCTTGATTCATTTATGGGTAAATTTGGTGTTTCAATTACACACTGATTACGTTTGTTTTTACCGCACACCAGTCCTTGACCGAGTCAACTTCATGTCATGTCTTTACGGGCTTGTCAACCGGTGACACAATTCTGCTTATTTCACAGTCACCTCAATTTTAATTATTATTCATTGATATAGAACGCCGCGATGACCGAGGTGATGGGATGTCTAATTTGCACCGAAAGTGCATTCTTATGGTTAAGTTCCTAATATTTAAGTGACGAAAACTGAGATATTACGAATGCTTAAAATATTTAGGTTTGAAAATATTTGGTGTCCTTTGCGAATATATATCTACTACCTGTTCGGCGTTGTAGGAAAATATAATAAAAAATTTAATGTTGTCAATTCATATGTCGAGCCGTCGAGCACTTAACTGATAGTAATAAATCAATTTTTAACCCCTGGTCAAATGATGAAGAGACTGTACATTTACAGCTACTTTGTTTTCTTAATAAAACTTAATGTAGCTACAACATACTTAATGAAATTCTTCCAACATTCAGTTGCCGCAAAAGTCTATCTCTATATATAAAAATTTATCGGTAAATGTGTTGCTAAGCGCAAATCTCGAGAACAATTGAACCGATTTCGCTTATTCTTTTATTATAATATTCCTTGAAGTACGAGGATGGTTCTTACGGGGAGAGAAAAATTAAAAAAAATTGCCTGAAAAAGTCTAAAAAGAACGAATCTTTTGTATGGGAATATAGAAAAGTTTCCATATTCCCGTACAAAAGATTCGTAAAAATACTTAAAAATCAATTTGAACTTTAATACCATACCATAAAGTGTAAGTGTTAGTGAAGTGGTTCTGGGAAGGAAAAACAAGGTATAGGTAACACATTGCACCCGTGCGAAGCCGGGGTGGATCGCTAGTTTTTAATAAAAGATTCGTTTCGTATACAGTTTATTTTGAAATAAGGGTGTGAAAATTGGAAGTTGTTATTTGTGTTTTGTTCATCTTCTATCCTAATTTCACTATTAATAATGAACTCAATAATTATTACTTTAAATATTTTAGTACGCGTATATGCCCTTTAAAAAATATTCCTATAACTAATTTAAGTAACATCTAATTTCAGATCGATTTTAGTAAAAGAATTTCGTGCGCTCTTGCATTGTTATAATTATACTATATAATTATGATGATGATAATAAAAATAAACTTTCTAAAGACGATATTGAACAGACACGTCTCTTAACTAGATTTTACCTAAATAAAAAAGTTTTTCTTCATTTATCTACAAAAAATTATAATTTAAAGTTCATCTTAAGTGCAGAGACTAGCACCTAAAATAAAAATTCATCTCAACATATTCTACCTAATTTGTATATATTGCGTGTATAAAGATTTATATGCAGATTTATAATTACTTTTATATGTGTTGATATAGATTGCAGAACCGGAGTTATCCCACACTTTTCCTTTAACCTATTTGTTATTTATTTTAAATTGGAACAACATTCCGATGCGGTTCGCTGAAAACAGATAGTGAGTGAATTATAAATAATCATCGGACAAATCCTGTAGCCGTTGATAAATTTCACTTATCGGGAGCATTCAGATGGATGAATTTCCTGGCTTATGTAATTGCAGATATCATTTATAAATTAGCTCTCCGCAAACCGGGATTCAGTTCGGCTTGTGCTTTACAAGCTGACGAACGTGATCACAGTATACATAGTAAATGGGTAACTGGAAAAATTCACAATAATGTATTTGCACCAGACATTCATATTTCTGTGCGGAGTTTACATCTGTGGTGCTGGATATGGTACCTACGGCTACTATGGCCCTACGCCGTAAGTGTATATTTTTTATATAATTTATTCCTTTTTTTTGCAATTACTTAATGTTTCTATCATAAAGTTTGCGTTATATATTCGATGTATTTTAATTAATTTTAGAATTTTTAGAATTGATAAAAGTAGAAAGTCATTACCTACGCTTTATTAAAATGTGACATTTATTATTAAAACAGTTGAATGCTATCTCCGTTTAGAGTACCAAAGATCAAAAAGACGAGTTAATAAGTTCGAGTATGTGTATAATTTATCGAAATGTCTGCCGTCGTTTGTAGGTATGCTTAATGCCCTGGCTACTGAAACAATTGATTGTTTAAAGCTTAATTTCATTAAAATGGAACAGCATTAACCAATGCAAACAAAAACACAACTCCCTTTCATTCATCTCGAATATAATAAAGTTATGGAATCGAACCCACGTATTCAGCATTCGCGGCCTGACGCTTTAGCTAAACGGCTGATTGCCACACCGAGGAAAATCTTAACGTCTTTTATCTAAATTGTTTTTTAGCATTGCTTATGCTTGGCGCATCCATTGTTATATCCTTTCCTTATCCTTCAATATCGTTGGTAGAACGATAATTCGAACGAGTGATGTCGCCATTGATTTTTAGAGATTTAATTAATAACAAAACATTTTTTTTATTTTATTGATTTTCGTCAGTGTTCAAGTTTAGTGGCAGTAATCAAGTTTAGTGGCTAAAGCGTCAGGCCGCGAATGCAGAAGACGTGGGTTCGACTCCCACAGCGGCGACAATCTTTTCGTACTTTTTCTACAAATTTTAATACTGGAAGTCAAGATGAAATTTACAATTTTATTGATTTTGTACTTCTTTTATTGTATTTCGTTTACTTTATGTAAGAAAGCAGAGCGGTTAATTGATTACCGCCCCCCATGGACATGAATAATACCTGTGGATGGACACCTGGATTCCTATTACCTCAATCGCCCAACGAAATTTAAAACCATACCATAAAACTGCTATGAGCTCTCGTACTTTCAACAGAAGGCCGAATTTTTTTTATTTTCTTTATTTTTATGGGGTTTTTATCTATAAAGATAGGCCAACCCCACCGTAACTTATACAGATCACAACAACCTACGGAATACGAATCCTTAAAATTATAAATTTATTAAGCCGGGAATTACTGTTTGTTGATTAGAACAAGGCCGCATATACGTTTTATTGTTTCACTTTTGAGATTCGCCAATATATTAAATATAAGGCCATCATGTAATAAATTTACATTCAGATCTTTAAACAGCAGTTCCCCTTTATTTCGGTTACTTTCACAGTCCATCAGCATATGATACACATCTTCGATTTTATTGCATACCTCACATTAAGGTGAAGCGGCCTTTCCCAATAAGAAAGAAAATTTGCCGATGGATAGTCCCCAGAACGAAGTGTTAGTGCTAATTTAAGGACGAACTTGCAATAGAGAGAGCTTTTACAGTTAACCCAGTTAACATTGAATTGGCAAGTGCTTGAACCCTACATTGAATTGACCCTGAGGTTTGGTTGCTCGGGACAGGCACTTTTTTGATTTAATAAATAAAAAAATAACTGAGAGATCTGACTTGCTGGCGCAGTTGCAAACCTATTGGCAACATGTTTTGCTGACGCTGCCTTGATGGAATAAGGGCAAGAGAAATAAAGAAGAAGATATCTGAGAAATATGCGGTCCAATCCAGGCGTAGGCTCTAATGAAGTCAGAAATTGAAATATGAGTGATAATTTACCACACTATGCGGTAACTCTACGAAATGAGTGAAAAAAATTGTTATGGTTATGAGAAGGTGTCAGTTCGCACTAGGGTTGCCTTATGTCCTCTGTATTTTTCGTAGTACTTAGAAACTTGGACACTTCATGCATAGGCCGTTCCTTTACTTTTTTTTAAATTCACATGAAAACACTACTATTACTTGAAAAATATTAAAACACTATATAATTCACTTCCCACAGTCAATCGGATGTCGAGGCGCCGTCTTATGTCCCACCATACATAAGAAACAATGCACATGGCTTCTCCTACCCTCACAATTACCGCACGAAAAATGCATACTCCGGCACAAAAACGGCATATTCTGGCACGAAGACCGCATACATACCTAGGAAGACTGGGTACGCAGGGACTAAAACTCATTATGCGCCCGTTAATGGCTACAATGAGAATTCCTGGTCGCAGGAAAATGTGTAAGTTTATTTTGAAATTATTTATAACTCGAAGGGTTACAGGGGAATCTTCGAATATACTACTTGAGTTGTACGAAATGGGAGCTCGTAAAGAAATATGATGTTATATATTATATTTGTAATTTGGAAAATATACTTCATAGAAACTCTAGATAGTTAGGTTTTTGTGCGTAAGAGATGAGAAGAGGCACATGACAAGTTAATATTAAATCAAGACACTGGAAAACCCCAACACTACAGGGGAACAAGATCCGTTGCCAACTTAGATTAGAGGATTTATCCTCGAGTAAAGTGCAGTACGTAATACGTACTGTGAAATGTTCGAAATGCCATTTTAAAATTTATTGTGTTTACTCGACTCTGCCCCGTTAATGTGGCTGTTGGCTGTTGTAAAGTATTGTCGGGGACCTAAACATTAAATGTTGGAAATTGAATGAAAAATCTTAAGAACTAACAATATCGTTAAATAAGTAAGTTAAATAATAAACACTTCAAAAAATTTGTTAAAGACAAGTACAATGACATTTTAGTCCATAAAATTATCAAGATCACGATGTAACATAAAATAAAATTATATAAAATATTATTACACAAGTATTTGCTACATTAAATGATAAATAGTTTAACTAACTTACCATTTCACAGGCCTAACCAGCGGCCATTCATCAGCGGAGCCCAAGAAATGGGACGTAAGTAGTAATTTAAATAACATATTATTAGATTTATGAATCCACATAGGATATGTCACCAGCGCACATATCGCCGTCACGTCCCTCTGCTAGACGTAGGCATCCCACAAGGCACGCTATTGAGATGTGTTTCGTAGTAGAAACCATACTTATACTATGGAGACTATGATCCCCAAAAAACCCAGTGTATTTGTTTTTGTAGGTGACACAACGCTGAATGAAAGTGGAATGTAATTAATGTAATCTGCTTCTTATTCAGAAAATAGGAATCATTGGAGACAAGGCTTCATCTTCTACAAGAGACGACGACGATGTTCCATACAACAATTTTCTTGGCATTTATTTTATTAATACACCATTATTTTATTTCCTGAAAAAAGACAATGCATTATCGATGCATCAACATTAATTTTATAAATATAAGTAAATAGGTAGCTGCTCTTATCCTATTGGAGCGGATACCAGCTCGCTTTTTTCACCATCAAAAGCTTTTTTTACACACGTTACTAAGGAAGAACATAGCATATTTTATGTAAACTATATTGCGTTAATTTTTTTTATCATATCCCATGAATGTTTAGGTAAAGGTATTTTCAGAATAAAATTGCTATCGAATAGTGAATAGCACCCACGCAACGTTTGTATCTCAGCTTACAAGTTTAGTCCTATATAGCGTCAAAAATAAACTAACAATCAACAAGCATTATTGGCAGTTCATTATCTAACCGAACGGAAACTTGGGCAAATCTCTGGCCGGACGAATCAAACGCGAGTACAAGCCGATTTACACATTAATGCGACCTATTTAAACTTCAATGTCACTGATAATTTGCATTTAGTCATACGAACCCCGATAAAGGCTGCCTGTGGGTCATGGGTGGATATTAATAAAATCTTTATTCATGAATGCATTTTGTTCTAATTATCTGGATCAAATCGAAACAACATCAAAAATTATATGGCCGACGCTGTAGATACAATAGAAACACACAATACGAGTCAGTTACAACAGCAAAGACTAGCCTGTTGCCAGTGTTATAGGTTCCATAGGCTCACTGAAGTGCGCGTCATACTTCAGTGTTTCGTCTGGTGAAGTGACCGCAATCTACATTATTAAAAGGTGGCAACTCATCTGCATATGTACGGATGTTGTAAATATTTATTAGCGACGGTTATCAGTTAACATTAGGTGAATTGCCAGCTCGCTTGCCACATTCTGACATTAATAAAAACTGAGAGTGCCTCCCGGTACATCACTCATCATTCTTCATTTTATATAAGCTGATAGTTTGTCAGCACATGCTCCCAACACAGGTAAGAACGATGGACCATTATGGAGTTGTTGTTGTTTTTTGTTTGGCAACGGGTTGGAACTATCTTATGTCTGGCTAATGAGGAAACATCATGTACTTTACGGTGGTAGGGCCACGCAGCAGCCTTGGCTGTTGCACGAATAGTCAGGCTCGTCCGGGTAAGTATCACGACCTCACAGAAGACCGGTGTAAAGTGGAAGTATAATAATTTCGCGTTTCTTCTGGTGAGTGAGGTGACCAGAGCCCAATTTCCAAAAAGGTTATCAACGCATCTGCAACCCTCGGGTGTAGCAGATGTCCGTGGGCGGCGGTATTCACTTAACATCAGGTGAACCGTCTGCGCGTTTGGCAAATTTTCACATAAAAAAAACTGATTACCCAAGTATTATATATAAAAATGAGCTTTTATACTATAACGTAAGTAAAATTATAATTTCATGAACATTAAAGGTGTCTGGCAAGGGTTTGCCACTATGTAAAGTGTCTGGCAATGAATAAAGTGATTTTGAATATTCTGAAGCTAATACCAAAAAATCACACTTTATTTTTTGATGAAAGTAAATCAGTATTTTATTCACCTTTAGTACCGTTTCCTCCCAAAGCCCGGGTAACCCAAACTCCATAATGGTCCATCGTTCTTACCTGTGTTGGGGGCATGCGCTGACAAACTTTCAGCTTGTATAAAATGACGAGGGCCTGGCGTTCACGGGCTCTTAGACACAGGTCACTATCAGGCTGTGATACGTCCCTGTTGGAGGACTATTATTACAATATTATAGCTTTTATGTTTATTGATAATCAGATTGGACATAATGTTTCCCTGTTACACTTGCAGCAAAATGTGAGATAGAATGCAAGAACAACGGGATCTGCGTGGACACAAACACATGCAAGTGTCCTCCCAATTTCCACGGAACGTATTGCGAGTTCGAGAAGAAACCTTGCCTCGTGTATCCTCCGCTGCCGATGAACTCTATCAGAAAATGCTCCACTGAGTAAGTATTAGCGTAGGAATATTCGTTGCCCTATATTTGTCCTAAGGTTATTGGAACGTCCCGTGTGTGAAACTTGCAGCTTTTAGACTTTCTGTGCATTATTTATCCAGTTACATTATAAATATATATGATAATAAAGTCATTTAACCAATAATAACATAAAGTATGTTTCGATTGCGAGGCATATCGATGATTAAAAGCAATATTAAGCAAATGAAATATTTACTCATAATTCTTTTAAACATATTTTGAACTAATTAATTTAGAAATTTCAACCGTTGGGGCAAGTAAGCAACGAAAATATCTAGCAGACCCCATTTTTTAATGTGCATTTTTGTTTCTCGTAATTCGGTGAATGAACAAAACGGACATTATTTGAACGAGGGATCGACAAACGCATGTGCTTACAAGATACGCGTGCTGTAATTATTTATGGTCCAAAATAAATTTAACAGATACTGCACGGTCACATGCATGGAAGGTCACAAGTTCATAGATGGGACGACGGTGGCTAACATGCGCTGTGTTGGCGGCGAGTGGCAGCCGACCCGTGCGGACTTCTCGTCCATACCCGACTGCACACCGGAGTGCGACCCTCCCTGTCTCAACGGGGGGGTGTGCCTGTCGGTGAACACCTGCCAATGTTCCGCCGAGTACAGAGGACCTCAATGCCAATACTGTGAGCTGCGTGCGATTGAATACACCCATTCTCCCGCATTCCAGGGCGGTTCTCACCGCCCTCAGCCACCGACTAACTAAACACAGTCAACGGCCATCGGGGTCCGCACCGACCTCGATGGTCCGTAGGCGATATGTCATAATTAACGCACGCATGCGCATGAGTACATGCGCAGCCCTACCCACTGAGGAGGTCCTAAAACCGGCGGGTTCTGGCTAGCCCACCGGTTCTGCATTCAATGAAGCTTTAATAGTCTAAGGACTTAAATCGTAACATCGATTATACAAAAAAACACACATTTCTCTCTCTTTTCTCATTTACTCTTCTCTTTTGTCACTTGCCCTACGGCTAGCGGTTACAAAACTTAATATGGGAATAAGCTCGCTGTACGCATCATTTGTAAATTGTGTAACTCAGTAAACAAAATACGATAACTAAAGCAAAATAGAACCTATATATTAATACGTGAAGCAAAATCTTTATACCTTTTTTTTCAAAAGTTGTGCGGACGGAGGAGTATGAAATTTCCCACACTTATAGTTTATATAGAGAAGGAGTGCATAATGCTAATATTTTTTTAAAACATACATAAAAAATAGATTAAATCAATACAGAAAACAAGCGTATGTAACACTACAGAAATACACAAATACATGGTTCATTTTACACACACACACTCTTTTGTTTATTGTGTATTGTACTTGAGAATAGATTAATATTGTTCAATCTTATAATTAAACTAGGGAATTATGTTTAAATTTCGACCACTCGGCGTCCACTAGTATACTTAAATGCGCCTGTGTGAAGTCATCTTGAGTGCAATACTCTATACTAAATACACTACAAAACTCGATATATTTCTAAATATAGCTATCAAATATTGATTAAATTAGTGCATGAAAACCGATATCAACGCATGGGCAATATATTTCGAAGGGAAGACTACAACAGATCTTCTAGGCCGCAGTGTTCTTTGGGCCTTACTATCCAATCTCTTGTTGTGACAACGCTGTCGGTTCTTCAGCGGCGAGCGCCTGCGACATAAGGAAGCTCGCCTTCAACGGCGGATACAACTGTTCCGGGGACGGCGAGCAGTTCTCCTGCACTCTCAGTTGCCCAGCAGGCGCCGACTTCAGCACCCCACCCGCCTCCCTCTACACCTGCCTCTACTCGACCGGCGTGTTCATGCCGCAGCCGATACCGCATTGCGTTTTCAGTGAGTGCGATGAACTTCACTTGCTATGTTCTAAATGTGAAAACAAATGTCCTTCGTTCAATTTCATCTAATTCTCAATTCTTGTCAATGTTAAATACATATGTGCATAGTTAATTAAAGGCAAAACCTCTCTCCTCCTCCAAACTCTTAATCGGAACTCTTAATTGGTAAAGTGTCTTAGTTTGATATATGGAGAACGGAGTAAATATTATACTATTTTCAGACTTGCATTTATAAATGTTCAGAAACTGTACGAAATAGATAATTAGATTTAAAATGATTGAGCTCCTACCTCCTTGCAGATCAGGTGATCGTGATTACGCCTAGCAACCGACCTATCAGTAGCGTAAGTAAAACATTTCTGTTATAATGAACAATTAATACTTACATTATTCGATCAAGAAGGTTTTTGCTGTATTTTCAGTTGTACCCAAATAAACATACATTTTTAATTGATTTTTTCTTCGCTAACTATAACAGAGTTTAAAAAAAGTTATACCTAATACGTAAGGCAGTCTCGTATTGATATATAAAAAAAATATGCTCCAATACCAACAGACATTTTACGAAGTTCAAAACCTGCGGAACATTACTACAAGCGAAAGTGTTCACCTCACGCCGGAGTCGGCCACCTTCGGAGCAGGGAGCCACAAGCCGCCTTCGCACCAGGTCATCGTGGTGCAGGACTTCACGCCCAAGGGCGGTGCCTGCCTCACCTGGGCCGGAGTCCATTACAAGACCTTCGATGGCAAGATATACAGGTGACGTTATTCCCATCTACACTAAGCACTTCAAGGTTTAAAATAATGAAATTTTTGACAGTTCTATTAACATCAACTATTTAAAAACGAATGTAATTCGATAAAGTGCACATTTTTATTTTCATAAAACATTCGAAATTCAAAATTATTGATTTTGAATTTCGAATGAGATCCATTGAGATTCAAGTTTTCATTGTGTCACAGAACTTATGACCCGACTAGGTGTTATACGAAATCCACGGTAAAAGGGGGCTTCGCTTTCACTTGTTACAAATTGTTACGAGGGTCGCGCGAAGAAAAATTGTCAAAAATCTCCTTTATCCCCTCAGCTTCCAGTCGCCGTGCCAGCACATCCTGGTGCGTGATTCGCAAGAGCATAAGTACACCGTGGCCGTCAGGAACCCGGAGTGCCAACGCCATGACTATTGCCCGTCGGAACTTGTCGTATATCTAGACGACAAGATGTACGCTCTGAGCGTAGGAGGTTAGTGCTTTAAGAATCAATCAATAAGTGCTCAATCTTCATGATAACCGAGTGAAGTGGGGTGTCTCCAACGACAATAAATGTAACTGTTGCGAGGTCCAAGCTAATGGCCCATCTGCTGCAATGTCCGCTGTGTCCCTTCTCCTGTCCCTACGAAGACGTATTTGAAGCCAATTCTGTAGCGGTGGATGTGGCACAATACTGGTCGAAAGAACTTGACTCGAAAGGAAGGAGAAGACAGAATCTTCTTAGGCGTTCTTAACTTCTAGAAATGATTATCAATTTCAAAATTCTTTAAGCTCCAATCAAAGTTATTTATTATTAGAATAATGTTGTATTTTCGTGAATCCTATATTAACTTTAATTTATATTTTTATATTTAAACATGTAATGTCGTCAATGTTTTAGAGGATGGAGCCGTACTATTCCGTAACACAAAACGGCTGATTCCTATCCCGGCCTCTCTGCCTGGCATCCGTGTATCCATGCCAAGTGACCAAGTATTTGTCAACTTAGATGCCTTGGGGGTCACAATCAAATGGGACACAAACGTGAGTACAATATTTTCTACTTTCAGGATGACACTAGTTTCAACTATGTGTACGAAATATTTATAAGACTTGAAAAAACGTTCAACATGTACTTTATTTATATGTTAATAAAATACACTTAGTATAATAAGTGAGTTTCTTAAACGTAGAAATGTGTTTGCTACAAGACTTACATAGTAATAGTAATTTGTCTTTACTCGCATTTAATCGATAAAAGTGTTAATAGAAGAATATTTCTTTCAGAATATTATTGTAGTAGAGGGTACACTGTTATTGTGGAATAAGACCGAAGGTCTTTGCGGTACATTGGACGGAAATCCGGAGAATGATTTCAGGATCAAAGATGGCACCGTAGCAAAAACTAAATCGGTGATGGTGGCCTCGTGGCAAGTGAATAAGATCGGAGGTATGCACTAAATTCAACAGATTAAAAAAATATTTTTTTTAATTTTGTTTAAGTCATTACTTACCATCATACATTCATCTTTATACATACGCTTCTGTTTTATTCTATAGATATATGCGACAGCAGAACCGCTGAGAATAGCGCTTGTGCCTCTAAAAGTGACGAGGACATGAAAAAAGCGTTGCAGTTCTGCACGAAAGTCTTCAGCAAGGACAAATTCCGCAAATGCTCTAAGGTGAAAACTTTGATTATTAACGATGAATTTTGAAATGTACACAAGGAACTGTTGACGAATTTATGTCATTTCAGGTAATGGATGTCTCCCTACTGTTGGAAGCTTGTCAGTGGGACTATTGCGCGTGCACCACAAGTTTAAGTGAGTAATAAATATATTTATTATTTCTTTAACAAGGTAAAACAAAAAAAAATATTCTAGTACTATGATAATGTCACTTTCTTCATATCTTTTGAAGAATAAAATCGTATGAAGTCACGATTACTAACATTTCCATTAGGCCCTGAAGAGTGCGCCTGCAAAACGGTATCCGTCTACGCGAAAGAATGTCTTCGGCATGGCGTCGAAGAAATGAAGACATGGCGTGACTCAGACACGTGTCGTAAGTAATAAGAGAATTCAAAAAGCATTTAAAACAACTTTGTAGCACGATATGGACTAATTATTTTTCGACATTCATTTTCTACAGCAATGCAGTGTCCAGATGGTAAAATTTATCGGTCATGCGGTACCGACACACAGCCCAGCTGCGCATTTCCCTTGGCGACGAAATCTGACAATAGTTCATGCGTGGAAGGCTGTTTCTGCCCTGACGGTCTATTTTTGGAAGGTGGAAGGTGCATTCCTAAGGTCGAATGCCCCTGCCGCGTCAGAAATCAAAGCTTCCCACCAGGAACCGTCTTAAAAAAGAGCTGCAACACATGGTAAATGATACATTTTTTTACTGTTAATGTTATGTTAATATAAAACACTTTCACCGTTTTATTGTTGTGTATGTTTGGTATAATCTATTAATCTTATCCGAGCGTAGCTAGGACGCAAAGCGGAATATATAGGAAGCAAAACAATGAATTAAAACCAAAATAGTACACGGAATTGTTTTTAAATCCCGACGTGAAACAGGGGAGTTATAAGTTTGACGTGTCTGTCTATGTGTCTGTGTGTCATACTGTGGCATCGTAGCATCTAAACGAATGGATTGCTTTTTTTTTGTTTGAAAGCTGACGTGATCGAGATTTTTCCTTCTTTGCTATAATTTCAGTTTTTTTTTTTTTGTCAGGGAGTAACTTAAAATTTATAAGTTGATGTTATGTTATCACTGAAATTGAGGCACTCAAATTATCAAAATGTCTAGTCTATAGATGTATACTCAAACTAGACCAATAGACTACACATCTCTTTCCGTATCATACGTTCTATATCATCTGTCACATTCACTTATGTATGTCATATAACGTAAATCGGAACAATATTAAACGCCACGTAGTATGGACATGCGTCATCTATATCATTAAACATCATTGTATGTTACTGATTATTTTAAACAATATCTTGTATATTTGACAGCACTTGTCAAGCCGGAGAGTGGATTTGTACGCAAGTGCCGTGCGGCGCCAGATGTAGCGCTGTGGGGGATCCCCACTACACGACATTCGATGGCCTGCGCTACGACTTCATGGGCGCCTGCACTTACACCCTTCTGCAAACTGAAAACGTCACCGTTGAAGTCGAAAATGTTGCCTGCTCTGGAAGTATTACCGAGGTAGGCTATATACCTTAGAGTATTTTTTGTTTTGTCTACAATAATTGATTTTCAGCTCACTTCCGAGCACTTGCTTTTACTTCAATATACTCGAGCAAAATGTCTCAACTTCAAGTGCCGGTGCCGGCACTTGAAGTTGAGACATTTCCAATGAAATTTTTAATTTTAAGTGCTGAGTTATGAAGTGCTTATTGGTGAAGGAAAACATATTTCGAAAAAAAATATGTCGAAGACATGTGAACGTAGCTGACCAATCCACGGCGTGGTCGCTAGGCCGCCGAAATGTAAAAGATGTAACTAAAAAGATATTGTTATAAATTGTTCGATTACTCGGTTGGTGCAATTGCTAAGCTGTTGGTTTCAGCGCCATAAGATATGGGTTCCATTTCCAGTCTGGACAAGTGTTTGGGTAAAAAAAATTGTTCCGGATGTGGGTGTTTGTCACAGTTAAAGTGATTGATGAAGCTGAAATGAAGCTTTAATAGTCTAAGGACTGAAAGCGTAACATCAGTTATACAAATACAAATTAATATGAACCTACATTTAGACTGTTTTTGTGATTGATGTGTTTTTCTTCACATGAAAGAATCTCATATCTGTTTTTGCAAAGGCAATGAACCTAGCACCGTACAAGGGCGAAGGGAAGCCGTCCTGCACGAAGGCAGTCAACGTCTTGTTCCACGGGGCACACATACACATGAAGCAGGGCGGGTTCATCCTCGTCAATGGGAAAGAAGTCTCCTCTCTGCCGGTCAACGTCGGGGACATAAGGATACGCGCAGCCTCCTCTCTATTCATAATCGGTAATTATTTCAACTAAAGGCAATGAGGTCTAATTTCACGTCCATACGTACCACGTTTAAATCTACGAGAAATGAAAAAAAAAACGCTAGACTGGTATGAAAGAGAAATATGATCCAGTTAAAAATTTAATTGGCTTTATCATTGCGTATATTACAGTTGTAAGAAACTTATTTTCCCATGACAATAACCCTTAGTCATTTGACGCATCTCTACTACAATTAGGTCTATTATGATTCAATATACTGATATTACTCTGCTAAATTTACTACGTACTTTAAATTTGCTCCATTACCTACATGATTAAATTTTTTTACAATGCTTTTTAAACTTGTCCTGGTAGGTCATAAAGAGATGACAGTTTTATTCATAACAAAATATGAAATTTTTTTTAAAGCATTATAATTCTGTGTTTCTCAGTTCAACTGCCAATCAAAGTAGACCTGTGGTGGGATGGAAATACCCGAGTTTTTGTCGATGTCCCTCCGGAATTCCATCAAAGTACAAAGGTTTGAACTTATATTTTAATTGAAATGATTTCTACTTAATTTAAAGTCTGTATGTTTGTGAAAATAAATTCAAATTATCCATACCAAGAAGCTAACGCAGTCACAAAAACTTAATTTTTAACGTTTAAACGTTAAGCTAGAATCTTTGTTCTTTATATATATTTTTATATTAATAAGAGAGCTTAACTTCCTTTACAGGGTCTTTGTGGAACTTTTAATCTGAATCAAAAGGACGATTTCCTCACCCCCGAGGGTGACGTGGAACAGTCCGCTTTCGCATTTGCCAACAAATGGAAGACCAGGGAGTTCTGCAACGACGTCGCTATAAAGGAACCAGAACACCCATGCAAAGCCAACATCGAAAACAAAGAAGCAGCTGAAAAGTATTGCAGTGTTTTAAAGAGTGCTCTATTTGAATGTGAGTAAAGAGATTTTTGTTGATTTTAAATTTAATTAACAGCTGAACAGATTTCATGATACGTTATACGTTTTCCTATTATTGGAATCCCGCAAACAATTGTTGTATTCTCGAAATCTGAACTGAAAATAAAGAAAGTTGCCTATGGTCTTATATATTTAGGTAGAAATGATATGTAAGTCTATCAACGTCAACTTAAAGCCAGAAGTGAGAAGTGTATCAGACATTAATCAAACGACATTCCAAGAAAGACATCACCACACCTAAACAAGTGGACCCGGTCTAATATTTCTGTCGTTTTAGTTGTTTAGTTGGAATTAACACTTTCGCAAGTACCCAATCTACGAACCACCATGCTTGAGATTTATCATTACTCCCGACGCTGCTGTACTACTTTATATTACTTGGACTTAGTGTTTACTCGTGTGCGCTGTTCCTTAGCCTGCCATTGGTACGTGGACGTGCAGCCTTACTATGAGAACTGCCTGTACGACATGTGCGCTTGCGATGGCGACGCTTCTCGCTGCTTATGCCCCATTCTTGGGGACTACGCGATGGCGTGCGCTGCCAGCGGCGTTTACGTGCAGTGGCGGTACAACGTCAAGGAGTGTGGTATGTCTAATGTCACATAGCTATAAATCCTTCTCGAGATATATCCTTAAAGACTGGCCTAGATGCGAATTTACTGTGTTAAGTGTTTACAATTTTATCACCATTTAGCATAGGTATGTTAAGCAAAAGACACATCATGATAAAAAACACATTACAAACGTAACTTACAATAAACCTCTATCTAGAATTAGCCGCACTTATAACTCCCTGGTTCTGGAACATCCTGAGCTGTTCATATTTAAACGGATATTGCAAGCAGCCTTAAATGCTTCACGATCTTGTTCTTTATTACACTTTTTTAGTTAGTTCATTAGTTATATTAGTTTTAAGTATGTTTGTTCACAAATATTTATTATTTTTCACTTTTCTAGTATACACTATCAGTCAATGTTTTTGTTGTTCTTATATGACTTCGGTCTTCTCTACTGTCGTCGCATAATTAGAATGTCAACTGACTGTTATAATAATATCTTTGTATTAATATTTAAATAAGTCGTCATTCTGCTTTGTGATGCTATGAATAAATGAATAAATAAATCACACGCCCTAACGACTTCAGCTGCTGACAAGACCTAATGAATATATTTTGCTAGGGAACTGATATTAACCAAGGTTGACGCTTTGGATTACTTCCAGAAATATCGTGTAGCGGTGGTCAAGAGTACACTGTGTGTGCGGACAGCTGCCTTAGGACTTGTTCAGATGTGGCATTGGCTTCGAAGCTCTCCTGCAAATCCTCCTGCGTCGAAGGCTGCGCTTGCCCACCAGGACAGGTTGGTTCAAGAATGTTGTGGATTCGTTCGGACGTTAGTGTCGAAGAATACAAGCCTATTAATATTGTACAATAATTAGTGAATTTTTATAATATACATATACAGCGTGTCGTTACCATCGCGACAATAAATCAACACACATATAGGGGATAACTTTTTAAAGTTGTATTAAACATTTAAATTCTTTAAACATCAATATTTACAGAGTTATTAAATTTTCCAAACAAAGAATTTTAGAACACCCTCACCTATAAAAGCGTAACGTATAGTTCATTTGTAAAGGTCACAAAGCATATGAATGGGTCGAATGAATTTAAAAGAGACAAAACATACTGTTAGAAGGAGAGGCTTGTAATACGACGCTGTGGCGCGATGGATAGGATGTTACAAATTTTGTTTCTTTTTTACTTAATTAGTTTGTTTGAAAAATATTTTTTTTAAGTTATGGATTTTGTTTAAGGTTAATATTTTTTTATGGTTATTGGCACGTAGTGTTTTTTTTTTTTTTTTTTTTTTTTTATGCGAAAAGTTTTTAAAACCTGTTTTGAAAAGGTTTACCTGATGTTAAGTAAATACCGCCGCCCATGGACATCTGCCACACCCGAGGGTTACAGATGCGTTGACAACCTTTTGAAAATTGGGCTCCGGCTACCTCACTCACCAGACGAAACGCGAAAGTATTTGTCATACTGTCACTTTACGCTGGTCTTCTGTGAGGTTGTGGTACTTACCCGGACGGGCCTGCCCATTCGTGCAACAGCCGAGGCTGCTGCGTGGCCCTACCACCGTAAAAACCGTACACCGTACACCGTAGTGTTAGACGTGTGTTCATTTATTGTCGCGATGGTAACGCCACGCTGTATATGACATGATGTATGATGATTTATTGAATGCTTGATGTCTTGAAACTTTATACTCTTCCGTTGGGCTAACAGCAAACTATCGCGGATTAATACTCGTACCAATGTGAACGACAGTTTACAAAAGTGCTTATAGCCCAAATTATTTTAGTCATATTTTTTTTGGGAAAAAAGCAGCAAACGAGCAGGAGGCTCACCTGATGGTAAGTGATCACCGCCGCCCATGGACATCTGCAACACCCAAGGGCTAACAAATGCGTTGCCGGACTTTTAGGAAAGAGTACGCTCTCTTCTTGAAGGTTCCCAGGTCGTAACAGCTATATGTCTACTATAATTTGGCTTTTAAGAAGAAATCACGCAAATCTATCCGAAATCTATTTTACAAAAATCAGATACAATTTCTGACAAAATAATTCCCATCAATTTATCGTGAACTAAATTATAAAACTACACGATTTAAAGTCACGACCAGAACTCTCGCTCCCGCGTCCGACTCTACGTATAGATTATATATGATTCTTCTTTTTTTATATTCCCGGTCTTGGGAAGCTTGGATTCGGTAATATAAGTTTATTAAAAAATCGATAATTTAGACTTTTGAAAAATCAGGTTTTGGATAGCAGCAACGTGTGCGTGCCGGTCGCCCTGTGCCCATGCTTCCATAAAGGCATGCAGTTCAACCCCGGCTACAAGGAAGTGAGGGCTGGAGCTCGAGAGCGTGAGCTATGGTAAGTTCATATAAAACAGGCAAAGTGTATGTAGCTCGGGACTTTATAATTTCTTTGCAATAGACAAAAACGGATGATGATGACATTTCTTGGGTTAGGCAACAAACGTTTAGATTACTGGCAAACTGCTCTTCACTGAAAATTTACACTTAGCACTTAGGTAGCAGGGAACCATTTTAGATAACTAGTTGCATTATATCTTAATCACCGACACCAACGTACTTGAAAATAAATAGTAATAGTAGTTCTCTTGATCTTTAACAAATAGGTTATATATCTCTAATTTAAATGTTAGTTTAGTAAATAAATTGTTGAAAAATGTATCGTTGCTGCGGGATCAAGCATATTTATCATACCTTTAGATTAGAGGAACCAAGCATTGTTAGAAATGCAAAATGAAGAAGTAGATAACTGTAGAAATTTTCGCGTAGCGATGGCATCGGCCGTTTAGCGCCTAGAGTTGGGTTTCATCCCTACTACTGGAAAAAATCGTATGATGAAAATAGTGTGTTTCTCGTGTTTGAGTCTTTATATATCTATGATATGTATTTATTTGCAGAAGAAAAGTACACTTTTATATGTTTGCCAGTTATCTAGTATCCATAGTTCAAGCTTTGCTTAGTATGGGACTAGATATTGTTGTGTAAAATGTACTGAAATATTTATGTTATTTATATTTATATTAAATTGGCTTGTGTATTACGAAATGATTGGATATTACCAGCACTTGCGTGGGCGCCCGTTGGGACTGCGAGCCAGCTACCCCGGACGAGATAGCCCGCTACCCGCCCGCTGAGGACCTTCGCAGCAACTGCAGTGCCGCCAACCACAGGGAGTTCACCACCTGCGAGGTCGCTGAGCCGCTCACCTGCAAGGTACTGTTCTTCGCTGGACAAGTCTTTTATTTCCACAATCGCTTTCATTTTTAGGGTACCGTACCCAAAGGGTAAAACGCGACCGTATAACTCCGCACTAAGACTCCGCTGTCTGTCTGTCTCTCACCAGGCTGTATCTCATGAACCGTGATAGTAAGACAGTTGACATTTTCATAGATGATATATATCTGTTGCCGCTATAATAACAAATACTAAAAAATAGAATAAAAAATATTTAAGTAGGGCTCCCATACAACAGACATGATGTTTTTTGTCGTTTTATAGATAATGGTACGGAAGCCTTCGTGCGCAAGTCCGACGGTTCATGAGATACGGTCTGGTGACAGACGGACAGACAGACAGACAGAAAGCAGACGAATAGCGAAGTCTTAGTAATAGTTCTTTTATACGTATTTTTGTAGAACATGCATCTGGCGCGAACTGCGACGACAAGCGAGTGCCGGCCAGGGTGCCAGTGCAAGAAGGGCTACGTGCTGGACACGGGCTCTGGCGAGTGCATACTGCCGACCCAGTGCCCCTGCCACCACGGCGGCAGGAGCTACGCGGACGGCGAGAGCATGCAGGAGGAGTGCAACACTTGGTGAGTGTTGAACGACACCGTTGTGTCGCACATTTTACGGCGGTAACAGTCTTCGCTGTTGCACGAATGGGCAGGTCCGTCCGCGGAAGTAACACGATCTCACAGACGACCGGCGTCAAGTAGAAGTGTTGTACTTCTGCGTTTCGTCTGGTGAGTGAGGTAGCCGGGGCCCACTTAATTTAAAGGCGGCAACGCTTCTGCAACCTGTAGGGTATTGCAAATACCACTTAACATCAGATGAAGCGCCAGCTCGTTTGCCAAATGACAAAAAAGAATGACACCATTCTTTTTTATCATAACCGCCCAAACCACTACATCAGATCTGATGACCCAAAAATCCTCGCAAAAGAACCTTCCAAGGACGATCCTGGAGACTATCGAAATAAAGATACATCCTAATTTCAACAGAGAAGATGCCTGGGGCTTATCGTCTGCTTGGGGTCCCATAATTTATAAAATTAAATCCAAGCATACCAACGGGAATTGTAAAAATCTAAATTAAAACATGATAAAATCCGTAAACAAGTTTCATTTAATATTAATATATATTAAAATATTCGCGTAAATTCAAGAAATCAAGAAGTCAATATGACACAATTGTGTTACACATCATATATGTGGACTCCGTGGCGCAGTTGGCAAGATAATGGCTTCGGCGTCGGGGGTCGTGGGTTCGATTCCCACATGGGAAAACTATTTGTGTGACCCACAGACAAATCTTTCGCATCTGGGTGTTTCTCCACATGGAATTTATTTTGTAAAACGTCCTCACAACACAGGATAATGTTATCCTAAAGTAAGGGCAATGTTTTTAAAAAAATAACTAATAATAAAAAAAATTGTATACGTTAATTTTCTTTTGTAGTCGATGACAGAATAAAATTAACTTTTTACAAAATGATTAGAACCTGTTTAAGATTCTCTCTAAGGTGTTTTATTGTTCAGGCGAGATCACTGAATCAAAGTATTTTTTTTTAATTCTCATCAAGGCCTACCACTAATTAGAATTCAAAGAAAATTTGGAATAGAAGTGCTAAAACTAATGACTGTTTTGAATCAAATATTGATGCATTCGTAAACATAACTGCAGTCATGGGATTTGACACAAGTAGAATAGTTTTTATTAGTATTAATGTTTATGAAAACTTCTTAATTCACTGAAATATTATTTTACTCGGAATGATTCAGTGATTTAAATTATTTGGCGAAAATCTTTATTCTGTGCAACTGTTTGACAGCAGATTATAATTCGTATTTATCAATTATATTAAATACAAATGAGAGGCAGAGAGACTGTAATCACTATGTTTAATTGATATGAGGTAGACATGAAATTAGAGCACCGAAACGCACCGAAAAACGCTCAAACTACGCCAATTGGTGTAATTACATTTCATACGTTTCTATATATTATGATCTATCACATTCACTTGTGTATGTCATATACTGTAAAGCGGAACAGTTTTTAAACACCGTGCAATATGGAGTGAAACATTGTTATTTATTGTAGTTATGAATGTAAACAATGAATGCTTTATTTTATATAATTCATAAGGCAAAAAAGTGTAATATTGTATATATATATATATATATATATATATATATGTACAATATTACACTTTTATATATATATATATATATATATATTTGTCTACATTAAAGTTTCTGCTTTACGTATGATATACACATATAAACCTTAATCCTCACCAAAAATTAAAAAAATTAAAAAATTATTAAAATATCAATTATCGTTATCAAGAAAAAACAGTTTACTATCAAGTTTTAACTGCATATACTGTGATTTTTGCTGTTATTAAAAAAAAAGAGAATCATTCATAAAAATTGACAAAAAAGTACTGGAGGCGCCGGGTATCGATCCCGGTACCTCTCGCATGCTAAGCGAGCGCTCTACCATCTGAGCTACGCCCCCTGTGTACTCTACTGATGAATAAACGCATTATATTATACAGTCAAAACGAGTATTGCGTTTTATACGCAATTTAGTGAGTTACATTGACCAATATTAAGCTACACTTCGTGTCACGCAGATTTATACGCAATGTAAGCAAAAATAAACCGTATTATGTTACATTGAAATAGTTTTATGGCACATTGTAGACTTATAAAATTTATTAAATACCTATATCACTAATTATTAATTTCTCTCTTTGAAACGGTTGGATTATTACAAAGAAATCGATGATTGTGAACCATATCTTATGTATGTATACATATACGTAGGTACATAACAATATGTTGATTTATATCTTTATCATTGGTGTTTTCATAAATAATTGTGGAAAAACGGACGTTATTATTTTCGTTACAACAGACTCGATAGGATATGCTAGTAAGACATAATAATGATAAAACTCAGTGTCCAGGTGGAATAATATTCCACCTGGACACTGAGTTATACCGGCATAAGGAGTTATATTGTCGTATGGTCACGCAACAGTCTTCGCTGTTGCACGAATGGGAAGGTCCGTCCGGGCAAGTACCAGTACCTCACAGAAGACAGGCGTGAAGTGAAAGTGTTATACTTCTGCGTTTTGTCTGGTGAGTGAGTAACCGGGGCCCACTTACTTAAAAGGTGGCAAAGCATTTACAATCCTACGTGCTTTAAATGTTCATGGGTGGCTGTCATCACTCAATATATTGTGAACCGCCAGCTCACTTGCCATCTTATTACATCAAAAAAATATGTGTACAGATAATTGTTCCGAATGTGGCTGTTTGGCTTTGTTTATTATACTTTTGTAAATCGCCTCTTAAACACAGGATTATTCTATCCTTCATCAGGGGTAGGCCATTACCTACCCCTGATGAAGGATAGAATAATGTTTTCTTTAAGTCATTACTTAAAGAAAACATTAAGTAAAAAAAGATAAATATATTCATCACAAAGTGCGAGGGTAAATCGGGCTTAATGGCATCATGTCGATAAACTATAATTTTTCGAAATTTAAATTTTCATAGTGCTAATCTCTGCACTTAAGATAAACATTAAATTTTTGTAGAAAAAAGGAACGAAAAGCTTCTTCCGTTAAGCTCAGTGGCTAGAGCGTCAGGGCGCTAAAACCGAAGACGTGGGTTCGATCCCCACGGAGGCGAGAGACTTTTGGTTCGTTTTTACTACAAAAAAGTTGAAGCTATGATTTGTTACAGCGAGTGCCGCAGTGGCGTGTGGGAGTGCAGCGGCCGCCCTTGCGTCGGCGTGTGCGCGGCGTGGGGTGACTCCCATCTGTCCACCTTCGACGGTGTCCATTACGACTTCGAGGGCGTCTGCAGCTACCTTCTCGCCAAGGGCGCCATGGACGACCGCGACGGCTTCTCCGTGGAGATCCAGGTTCGGTGCTCCGTTCGTTTTTATACGTGCGCGCGGGAATCCTAATAATTTCTAATTTACAGCGAAGAAATTTCACTTATTGTATAGCTTAAACCTAAATCTTGATTTTGAACATAGTCTTCATAAGCTTTCCTGATCTGATATGCCAGTTTCGTGTGACCGTATAGATATGGACGACAATAGCCTTTCGATTTAATTATTTTATTTATACAAGTATAATATAAGTATTGATCTAAGAACATAGAAACAATATCCACTAATTCAGCAAACTGAAGAATTAGAATTATTTACAGTGTTCTCTATAATTTTTAAAGCGATTCTTTTGTATGACGTTATTTGTAATACAGCAGAGAGTAACAGTACCGCAACATTTCTAAATTTTCCAAAATTTTATTCAGAACGTCCCATGTGGAACGACTGGAGCGACCTGCTCCAAGTCCGTGACCCTGAAGGTGTCTAACGCCGATGGTACCGAGGAGTCGGCCTCGCTGGCACAAGGAGCCCCGTTACCTGACCTCTCCGGTTTGAAGAGGTGGGTAGGAACGAATGAGGAACGGTATTTTGCTATGGCATTACGTGTGTATACTGCATATAATGGCTTTAAAAGTGATCGTCAGAAATTAAGGTCGTAAGTTTCGATTACATTTTCTCATAAAGTTTTGTTAGTAGTTATCCTTATTTATAGTAGTAATATTATCTTTGTTTGGTAGTAGATATCTTATTTTCTTTACCCAAAAACCGGTTAATCCTTTACTACTATCTCGCCTTATGTAATTTTATGTCTGCGTAGAGGGGTGAAAATTGAGGATTGTATGTATTTTTGTATGTTGTATCATAAAAAAATAGAAATTAAAAATTTTGTCTAAAAAATAAAAAAAAAATTTTGGGGTGGACTACGCCTAACATTTAGGGGGATGAAAAATAGATGTTGGCCGTTGTTCTCATAGATACCGGATAAGCTCAAAAAATTTCATCAAAATTGGTCAAGCCGTTTCGGAGGAGTATGGCAACGAAAACTGTGACACGAGAATTTTATATATTAATTATTAAGATGTAATTTTATATTGCTATGTAACACTTCATTCATTCTTGTGTTTAAGACCTAAGAATGAATAAGCGAAGACGTTAGAATTCTATTCAAGCTAAAAGACGTTAATTCGTCAAACTTAATGCAACGTTGTATAATGCAATTTTGATCTCTGGTATGTAGGAAATTTATGTTTGTTACTTACATTAAATATGAATCTTCAATTATGATCTCCACCCTAGAATTAAACTGCGCATCGCTGGTGCGTACGTGTTCTTGGACGTGCCAAGCTTGGCTATGAGCCTCCAATGGGACCGTGAGCTGAGAGTCTATATTAAATTAGACTCCATCTGGAAGAATAGGGTAAGCAGACGCCTTGGCTTGCTTGGTACATTTACTGAAATAACGGAACGTAGGTTAGGACCTTGAAGTAAAGAAATTATATTTGTGGTTACAACTAGGTATATTATTTTAATGAATCCTCTATATGTTGGTGTGTCGTAATCAATCAATGTGTTTATATAATTCGAGAATTGAGTCATTAAATATTCTAACCAGCGTTTGATCATAATTAGACTAGTATTATTTATACCTTATTATAAATAATAATGTTAAACTAAAAGTGTTACTTTTTTGTCATGTCGGAATTCAAACTATACTAATTTATGAAACAAATTTAGGTCAAAGGTCTATGCGGTAACTACAACTCGGACATGCGAGACGACTTCCAAACTCCGTCAGGGGGCGGCTTTGCCGAGACCTCCGCCCTCATATTCGCCGACTCCTGGAAACTGAAGCCCACCTGCCCGAAGCCACAAGAAGTTCCTGTAAGATGTTTATCTTTTATTGTATCTTTCAATAAGGAGTGTTATACTCACTTATTTAAAGCCAAAATACTACCACCAATTTGGAAGAGAAAATCCACTGACCCGACAAGAACCGTCGAAAGAAACTATTTACTATTTTTTGACAGCGCGAACATGCCTTACGTTGTGTGACGTGAATACGTTAAAAACGATATAGAAAGTCCGATTGGCTACTTAATTAATAGCCACTACGCAACGCTGTCACTAGTCTCTTTACTGCAGAGATTGGCACTACAAAGTAAAAAAAAATCTAAAGGCTCCGTCCGTCCGCCGCAGGACCACTGCCAGCAGCGGCCGCAGCGAAAACAGTGGGCGGAGGGCGTGTGCGGCGCGCTGAAGCGGTTCCCCTTCACGCTGTGCCACTCGGAGGTGGCGGTGGGCGCGCACGTGCGCGCCTGCGAGGCGGACGCGTGCGCGTGCGACGCGGGCGACGACTGCCGCTGCGCGTGCGCCGCCATCGCCCACTACGCGCACGCGTGCGCCGCCCGCGGCGTCACCTTCCAGTGGCGCTCGCAGGAGCTGTGCCGTGAGTTGCTTCACCGCTACTTTCCTAGCTATAGTTTGAGAAAAGAAACTCCTAAAAACCCCCTCTGATTTCTAACTCGCCACTTTTTCCGCGACGCGCTGTCTTCTTCCAGTGGCGCTCGCAGGAGCTGTGCCGTGAGTTGCTTCACCGCTACTTTCCTAGCTACAGTTTGAGAAAAGACTCCCTAAAATACCTGTCCTATTTCTAAATCAGCACTTCTTCCGTGACGCACGGTATCACGTTCAATTGACGCTGGCACGAGCTGTGCCGTGAGTTACTTAACCGCTACTTTGAGAAAAGACTCCAAACACCTTTCCTTGCTGATTTCTAAATCACCTTTCTGATTTCTAACTCGGCACTACATCCGCGACGCACAGTGTCACATTCGGGTGGCGCTCGCAGGAGCTGTGCCTTGAGTTTGTTCTTCCCGAAAGTCCCCTCTGATTTCTAACCTCCACCGAGGACTTTAAAAATCCTTTTGGTAGATCCAGTGGCTGCGCCATAAATTGCTTCACTGCTACTTTCCTAACTGCAATCCGAGTAACACTTTCTCTCTTTTCTCCTTTGATTTCCAACTTAGCACTACTTTGAAGACCGTTGAACTATACCGTAACATCCCTTCTAATGTTTCTTTCCAAGCTGCAATCCGAGAGAACACTTCCTCTCTTTTCTCCTCTGATTTCCAACTTAGCACTTCTTCCGCGACGCGCAGTGTCATCTTCCAGTGGTGCTCGTGGGAGCTATGCCGTAACTTCCTTCACCGGTCTTTTCCTAGTTGCAGTTCGTTGAAAGACATTCCTAAGTCCCCCCTCTGATTTCTAACTTGGCACTTGTGCGAAATTTAAGGATCCTTTCGGAAGACTTCAGAATACGATTTTACTGCAATTTGTGCCTATCCGTGCAGGAACTCCGGGAAAGTACCTCCGGCCTCACAGAGCGTGAAGTGGAAGTACTTAACTTGTCTACTTTTTTAAAGGTCGTCAACGCATCCGAAAGCCCTCGGATCGGCGGTCAATACAATAAATTTATACTGATGCTCATAAAGATATGTGTACAAAATAAATTAATTTATTCAAATTGTATTAGTTGGAAATAAATTAAAACGTTTTAAAAGCGAATATAACAACATTAAACTCTCCTTGATTCGAAAGATGATCCTATCGATTATTTTAATCTTTGTTTATCAATACAAATCTTTTATCCACCTACAATTTATTCAATTCTTTTTAAGCTATGCAATGTGACGGCGAATGTTCCAACTACAATTCGTGCATGTCGCCGTGCCCACCCGAGACTTGCGACAACACGCTTGACTACGCACAGTTGAAGACTGTCTGCGAAAAAGAAACGTGTATTGAAGGTAAGAACTCTTTCTCAAGTCCACCTGTCAAAAGAAAATATGTTCACGGAATCACGTGCAAATCGGTTGTCAAAATTGTAAAGAAGTCTGTAAAGTAGAGATTTTACACATTCGGTTGCTAATAATAAACTTTTTCTCCAAAGGTTGCAAGCCAAATAAGACATGTCCAAAAGGTGCGGTGTACTCGAACAGTTCACTGACCGAGTGCGTCCCGCGCTCCAAATGCCGTCCAGTTTGCATGATCCTCGAGGACGGAAAGGAGGTATTCGAAGGTGAGGTCATCGAGGAAGACGACTGCCACACCTGCCGGTGCTCCAAGAAGACCAAAGTCTGCACTGGGCAGCCTTGTTCCACGACCGCGGTAAGTTGCGTGAAAGCATTAAATGTTTCTCCTGTTTTAGGCGTTATTTACAAAAAGTAAGATTTCTTAAGAATTTTGACTACAGAAACAATTATTTCATAAAGTATTATACTTGGACTAAATAAATTTACGTTGATTTTCCGAGATATTTTTTTTACATTTAAATTGTTTATAGTGCTAATCTTTGCACTCAAGATTGAACATTAAAATATGTAGAAAAAGTGCGAAAAGATTGTCGCCGCTGTGGGAATCGAACCCACGTCTCCGGCATTGGCGGCCTGACGCTCTAGCCACTGAGCTAAACGGCTGATTGCCACACCACACAATGAATTGAGTGGTTAATATGTATCAAGAGATAAGAAAAACATTTAACCCGTGAAGACCTAAGATGGAGAATTCTATGATTCATTCTCCGTTGATTCAGACGAGCCCCGCGTCACCGACGTCGCCACGGTCCCAGGACGAGGCGCTGAAGTGCGTGGGCGGCTGGACGCCGTGGCTGAACCGCGGCCCCCCGGAGATAGGCGCCGAAGGGGCCTCCATCGAAAACGAACCGCTGCCCCGCTCCAACGAGCTGGTGAGCAACCCTCAAGTTTCTCTATCTCTTCTCCAAGTTCTGACAGGCTGCCAAACTGCAGCTAATCTGAGCTACAGGTCGACAGCCAATTCGCACGAAAAGCGGAACGGCTTACCCACTTGTGTTTAAAACCTTATTTCGATATTCAATTTGATTGACCTTACACTTAAAAATACAGACTCAGCTGGTTTCAGTTCGAAACATCAGCGGCAAAGACTGCCCTGTAGATTATATCCATCGTATTTCTTATATTAAGACATTAAGTTGTTTTTTAATTGAAGATGAATGGAACTAAAAAACTACTACCGCTTCAGGTGATTGGATCTCCGATGTGCAAGTCGGACATGATGAAGAAGATCGAATGCCGCACCGTGGGTGACCACAAGACCGCAAAGGAGACTGGGCTCAACGTCGAATGCAGCCTGGAGCACGGGCTAGTGTGCCGCGAGCAAGAGTCCACCTGCCCAGACTTTGAGATACGGGTCTTCTGCGATTGTGAAGGTACCTGCGGCCAATTGTGAATGACTCCCGATCAAAATAGAACATGTTATTGTGTATAACAGATTTTTTTTAGTAAATCATGTATTTTGGAAATAAAAAATTAAAAAATAAAGAAAATGATCTGGTATAGAAAAAAAAGTAAAAGAAATGTGTAAATGATCGTGATACGAACCGCGGCCTTCTGTTTCGGGGCCGCCCGATTACCAATCGAGCTATTATAACATTTTTTTGCGGCGAAATTTACTGTCATATTCGAATGATATTTTTCTATCCCTGAAAACAGGGATAATAGGACATTTTCTAAAAATGAAACGATAGCTAGATCGATTTTTCACCCCCGAATCTACGCACATACTAAATTTCATGAAAATCGCGTGCACGTATCTCTCATTTTTTATGGAGAAAAGGGGCACACGAGCAGTGATTACCACCGCCCATGAACACCTGCAACACCCGAGGGCTTTGTTGCATAGTTGTTCAAATTTACCTGTGGTAGGGCCACGCAACAGTTCGCTGTTGCACGAATGAGCAGGTCCGTCCGGGTAAGTACCACGACCTCATAGAAGTCCGGCGTGAAATTGAAGTGTTATACTTCTGCGTTTCGTCTAATAAGTGTGATAGCCCTGCCCACTTTGTTAAAAGGCAGCAACCCAGCTGCAACCCTACCGGTTTTCGTCCATCGGCGGCGGTTATCACTTACGAGGTGAACTGCCAGTTCGATTTCCACATTCGCACATAAAAAAATCCCGATCGCCCCACGAGCGTAACCGTCTGCCCCCGCAGAGACATTCCAGTGCCTGGACTCGACCCACCCCAACCACCCGCATCCAACGGACTGCCGCAAGTTCTACGAGTGCACGCCGGAACCCGGGAACCTGCCGGGGCAGAAGCACGCCGTGGTCAAGGAGTGCGATGCCGGTCTGCTCTACAACCCCGTCGCTATGGTGTGCGACTGGCCCGCATCGGTGATCGCCCTGCGACCGGAGTGCGGCACCACCACCACCACGGGTGAGGCATTTGACCGTAACTTCCTCAAAGCTTGCGGAAAAAATTGACGAGAAGTTGTTCGCAAACATTCGCGTTCATACCGCGCTTTAACAGCTAAGCTGTACGGCCGAATGCCGCTCCGACGAGAATCTTAACACGCTTTAACTACATTTTTGAAGTGAAACTTCTAATGCGACTTCCAACAAGGTTGCGTTAAAACGTTCAACGCTCCTGGGGAGGGGGAATAGAAAGAGACAGAGCGAGAGTGAATGCGTGGCACTCGAAGTTTCACTTCTTCCGCGCGGGGGGACTTCTCTTTATAATTTTTTTTTCGTTCATTTTAAACATTGTTGCATCTATTGTTATCACATTTACAGCAGACAAACAGTTTCAAATATCGTCATACAACAATCAATCGTTCGAATTATCGTTGTCGTGTTTAATCTTAAGCAGAGATTAGCGCTAAAAAAATACACACAAATAGACAGTCACGACTATTATACAACATTTGTCAAAGTAAAAAATGTCGCGAAAGAGAACCAACTACTTCTAAGGATGATTCGTTAACATGTTCAAATAAAAAAGGGTTCTAATTTCAATATTGCTCCAATAAATCTTAAAATTAGCACACTGATACTGTACGATTGTAAGGTCGGACAAACGCAATAAATTCGTGTGTCCACTTATACAATTTATTTCCTTTATTTAATTTTGCTTGTCGACTCAAAGTTTTTAGTAGTCAGTTAAAATAATTCATTAATTTATTGATAAAAGCAAGGATAGTTAATATCCTTTAAAGGAATCCGAATGATAAAAGAATTTTCAAAGAAATATACAACTCTTTTCAGGATTCCAAGAGACAACTCCGCTGGATATAACTGCTACACAAAAACCAGGAGGTCAGAATTATACTGTTATACCTATATAAAAAATTGCAAAATTTTTAATTTGTCGTACCTGTACATATAAACTCAGTCATTAAATGGCGTTGTCGTAGATTTACTTCCACTCAGAACAGTACAGAGGGTATAATCCACCATGCGACTCCAAAGCGGTTTGGTAATTCATATATCTTCGAAATGTTTTTTATCATTATTTCGAAAATATTCTGGTTTCCTCACGATGTTTGACTTCACCGCTGATCACGTGATAAGTCAGCACTTAAAATTGCAATTACCAATTTCATTGGCGCCGGCACGTGGATTTGAACTCACATTGCACGCATCCATTGTTTTAAAAGCGTGCACTCGGACACTGAGCTATCACAGGGCCTTTTAATTTTCTTAGTCCAAGGAAAGTTTATTCAGAGTAACGAATTAGTGATTTGTTCTTCGCAATTTGGTGACAAAATTATAATTTCGCTTATTGGCGATGAACTTTTAATTACAGCATTTAATTTTCTTCCTCTTTGCTTTAGAGCCGAGACTCATGACATCGGAATCGTCTATTGGCACTATCAAGTCCACAGCAGGTAAGATCCTCGAAATCAGCGATGTGCAAAACTAATAACTCCATTTCCATTAAGCTGTCTGTGATATAGTTTTTGATATAAATTAATAAATTGCCCTGACACTAAACATTTAATATGTATAGTACCTATAATAGTTACTTACCCCTACTAGGCATGAATTTCCATCGTAATACTTAAACATTATTTTATTCTGGAGTACATATATAAACCTGATTTAATTCACAAAAAAAAAACATGCAAGGAATGAGTAAGTAATATTTAAAAAAAACAGCAACGTCTACCAGAGGCAAAATTGAATAGATTGGATTAATCTATAGTCTATATGGCCGAAAGAATGCTCTCTCAGCACATTTTAGATCCTTTGTTGATGCAAAAAACGTTCATGAAAATTCGTGCTTTTTTTCTACTTTTAATGTTTCATCTTAAGTGCAGAGATTAGCACTATAAAAATTTAATTTACTCTCATAAATCATACTTAGAAAGCGTAAATTAAATTATGTGAAAGATTCGGTTGTAAACTGAGTTACTATATGGTCGAAAATCCGTTGCAGCCACGACCCCTCTTCCGACTACTAGCGAACAGTGCCCTCCTGGCCAGGTCTACTCGCCGTGCGCATACCCTTGCGACAATCTCTGCGACCATTTCCTGCAGACGCTGCTGGAGAAAGACCAATGCATGCCTGGACAGGTACAGAGATCAATACAACTCTAAAGAACCGATCTAGGGAACTTGTTTTTGCCAAGCCTTAAAGCATGTGAAAGTGTAATTCTTCCGAGCCCCCATCTTCTGTGAATACTTACCGTGGTACGTCTCCGGTCAAACCTCGCCACTCGTACAACATCAGAAGGTAATACGTAGCCCTATTACGGATAAATTTTACCATGGTGGGGCCAGCAACAGCCTTCACTGTTGCACGATTGGGCAGATCCATCCGGGGGGGTATCACGACCTCGCAGAAGACGGGCGTGAAGTGGAAGTGTTACACTTCTAAGTTGCGTCTTGCGAGTGAGGTAGCCGGGGCCCACTATATTACAAGATGGCAATGGATCTGAAACTTGTCCGTTGGGCAGCGGTTATCACTTAACATCACGCCGGCTCGTTTGGCACCTTCTCACGTAAAGCAAAAAAATAATTTTAGTTCCCTTTTTAGACAATTGACAAGCACTTCCTCATATTTAAAGTTTAGTTAAATGATTGATTTAAACAATTAACTTCCACTCAGGTTCTTTAGTTAAATGATTGATTTAAACCATAGAAGTTGTGATGTATACCAATAAAACTTTGCACATCGTTACCTCACTCACCGGACTCAAAACAATAAAGAATACATCCGCTTTACATCGTTCTTCTGTGAAGTCTTGACACCATTACCGTCCCTTCGTGCTACAGTAGAAGCCAGTGTGTGGCCCTTCCATTGTAAAAAATATTCAGATTTCCGTTCATTCAGTATGTTAACAAGTTCTAACGTCTGCAGAAATGCGTGAAGGCGTGCATCGATGAATCGGTAGCGAGCGTCAAGTGCGAGTTTGGCTCTAAGTGGCGCGACGAGAAAACCTGCGTGCCGATCAAAGATTGCACTTGCTACGACGAAGGGCAGATCGTTAAGGTACGCTAAAAAATACGTCAATATAATTGTTTTCAGTGTTGCTCTACGGCCGGTTTCAATATTCTGTCTACAGATAGATTTAGTTACTAGCGACAGATATTTGATCTTAGCTCCTTAATACTTACGTCAAAAATTTAACTGGTTATAGAAAAATTAATCTCTAGAATCTAGATCTTTATCTAGAAAAAGAAAAATATCTCTAGAATGTAGAAACCGGCCGTTAGATGAGCATACACGGATTAGCTTTTTCAATCGACTTTATAGAAGGATGAGGTTCTCAATCCTAATCCATAAATAATAAATAAATAAATATCAATTTCGGTATTAGATCTTAAGCTCAGGAGATACATCAGGTAACTCCTCAAAATCAAATATAAAATTTATAATGAGTGAGATATTTAAGGTCAGTTTTGTTTTTTGTTAATGAAAATTTACTTGTACTCTACCATCATCACCGTGCTATATAATTCTACTCTCATATAAATTCTTTGCAAAGTACCAGAGACACATGAGCTAAAAGTATTAGATTTTCAAAATACTAAATTTCAATTTAATACGTTTCTACTGTAGCCCGGCGGCGTTGTGGTGCGCGGCTGCGAGAAGTGCCAGTGCTTAGACAACGCCCTCCATTGCGACACCAGCGACTGCGTCTCCATCTTCACTTCAGCGGGTCCTACGCACATGTCGTACATCATCAAACCGCAGAGCACCACCCCCATAGTCACCACCACCATCGCTCCCACCAAGCCGGTTCTAGTTACGATCTCGTCCACGTGGACGCCCGCTCAGACCACGACGGCCGTACCACAATCTTCAGCAAACACCACAGTGTTCTCATACACTACGCAACCCACCATCGAGCTCACCACGGAACAGACGAGCACGGCGACCACTCTGACGACCCAGCCGCCCCTCATCATCAAGTCCACGACCACGCCGCCACCGAAATGTAATCCGGATAAGTAAGTCAAGTTGCCAACTATACCAACAGCATTTCAACTTTTGAACTGACATTTGAGTCATGTTTTATAATTAACTAGCTATTGCCCGCGGCATTGCTTGCGTGGGTCTTATTCGAAAAGCGTTTACTCCCGTAAAAACTTTCAACAACTATATCTGTTCTATAAAATTCGAATATTCTGAACCACGGCATTAGTAGATCTAATTCCAGTTTTGAAGTTCCTACCTTTAAAAACAATTTTCTATACTTACAAACTATTAAACACCCTTTCCCCACAGAAAAAATATGAATAACTCGTACAAACTTTTTTTAAGTCAAATATATTCCGAATTTCAGATTTCTAGACTTGTGGCTTGCATTGAAAATCAATCGGGACAAACGAATTTATAAACATGAAAGATTAATCAATCTCTTTTAAATTCTTCCATACACTTATCAAATATTATAATTTCACGTGGGATCCGTAGACGACTGTGGATGCAAACAAATCACATGATATTAGCAAGCATCACTATAAAATATGGTTTCAGTTACAAGTACCTGCTGTGGAGCGACGAGCCGCTACCGAATTCCGCCTTCACTGCCAGCTCAGTTGAGAGCGCACTCTACGAGCCGCAGTTCGCCGAGCTCAACGCCCACCCCCTGGACATAAGCGGTACGTGCACATTCATCTAAAGAATGTGTTTCTTTTGCGAGCGCGATGGTTTTTTAGGCTATTTTATTTTTGATATTGATACGTTTTTATTCTGTTTATTAGTATTTGTCGTTATAGCGGCAACATAAGTACATCAAGTGTGAAATTTCAACTGTCTTAATATCACGACGGCTCATGAGATACAGCCCGGTGGCATACGGACAGCCAGCGGAGTCTTAGTAATAGGGTCCGTTTTACCGTTTGGTTTCAAAACCCTACAAACTTAGGCTATTTCTATGCTAACAGCATATGAGGCGATAATTCTTCACGGACTTTTTACTATATCCCATTTTTATCAACATGACAGTATTTTGTCTTAATGCAGTGGTTGTTCTAAATAAGTCTCCAAATAATTATCACATGAGTCACATTATGAAGCCAAACAAAAAAGCTAAACAATAGTGGTAAACTTTTAGCCGGCAGTTGGACTCCGAAGACGATGGACGCGAACCAGTACATCCAAGTGGAGTTGCCACGCCGTGAACCGATATACGGTGTGATAATGCAGGGTAGCCCCCTGTACGATGAGTATGTCACCAGCTACGAAGTTATGTACGGCGACGATGGCCACGTCTTCTCGACAGTCGACGGCCCCGACGGCAACCCTAAGGTATTTTGATCGCGCCGCGTTTAAATAATGTTAATTTTTATATGAGACGGCAAACGAGTTGGCGGTTTACCAAACGCTAAGTAAAAAACGCCGCCCATTGACATTTGCAACACCCGAGGGCTTTTAGATGCTTTGACAACCTTTAGACTGAGCCCCGGCTCAGCCTCACTCAACAGACGCAAACGCAGAAGTATACTCTCACTGTCACTGTGGTACTTACCCGGACGGTGCTGCCCATGCGTGCAACAGTCTTGGCTGTTGCGTGGCTTTACCAATACCCATTAAACGAAAGCATGACCATTTGAAGCTGAAAAATAGCTCGTGTTCATATCTGATATATGGAGAAAGAATCAGTCATCATGGGACGGTAAAAAGTGGACATTAGCCGTCCTTCTTAAGGTTTTAATTCAAACCCTCATGATTATAATCCAACGTTTATTTTAATGTAAAAAGTTGTCAAACGAGCAGTTCAACTGATGTTAAGTGAAAACTTCCACCCATGGACAGCTATAACACCCGAGGGCTTGCAGATATGTTGATAACCTTTAAAAGAACCCCGCTCACCTCACCACAAATAAGAAGTTCATAAAAATAATCAATTTTGAGGCGAGGCTCTATCGCTCTAGCAGTTTTTAGCAAAAATCCTGCATAGATTCGTCCCTCCACAGGTGTTCCGCGGCCCGGTCGACAACAGCAACCCCGTCCAGCAGATGATCGAGCCGCCAATCGAGGCTAAGTTCGTCCGGATCCGTCCGCTCACCTGGAAGGAGAAGATCGCTGTCCGCTTCGACGTCATCGGCTGCGAGGAGCCTACCACCACCACGCCACAGCCGACCACCACCGCCGTCACAACGGTCAGTACACGTTACCGTCCTGTCACAATGGTCATCTGAAGTTTACTGAGGGATACTGACTGACGACTAGTCGCGCAGTTGCTAAGCTATTGACTATGGCACCGGGATTCGTGGGATCGAATCTGTTCACAGAGTTGGATTGGATCACGGTGGATTCACGTTTTGTGCCAATTCATTATTTTTTTGCGTAAAACCATTAACTTTTCCTATCCACCTTGCACTGAAATATTTTGAACGTGATATTGACGTTGTTAAATTGTTCCCCAGCCCGAGCAGTTGCAGTGCACGGAACCGCTGGGCTTGGGGGCCGACCTTCCGCTCGAGAGCATCGAAGTGTCCTCGAACAACGACGCCAGGCCCTTCCTGAAACTGGACAGCGAGAGGGGCTGGAGGCCGACGTACAGCACGCCGAGGGAGTGGATAATGGTTGGTAACACGATACGATGATGTTTAATAACATGGATGACGCACGTTCATACTGCGAGGTGTTTGAAAATTGTTCAGAGCCACACTAAAATATTTTTTATGGCGGCAACAGAAATACATCATCTGTGAAAATTTCAACTGTCTAACTACCACCGTTCATGAGATACAGCCTGGTGACAGATGGACAGAAAGACAGAAGGATAGACAGACAGTGAAGTGTTAGGTATAAGCTCCCATTTTACCCTTTGGGTACTGGATCCTAAAAAGTTTCTTAAAATATTTCCGTAGAGTTCTATCTAAGATCGGGTGTATATCGCGCAAAAATTCAACGTATCACCGCGATGATTTCAGAAGCACGAGACTAAAAATTCTCATTATATACATAATTTACATCAAGCTGAGCCGTGATAGCTCAGTGTCCGGGCGCTCGCCTTTAATTCAATGTACTCTAGCAACCTGAGTTCGATCCCCGGTGCCGGAACCAATGAAGTTTTTAACTTTAAGTGCTGACTTATCACGTGCTCCGCGGTGAAGGAAAACATCGTGAGGAAACCTGCATATTTTCAAAATAATAACAAAAAATATATTTCGAAAATATGTGAAGTCCGCCAATCCGCAGTGGGGTCGCGTGGTGGACTATGATACCCTCTGTATAGAGGCCTTTGCCCAGCAGTGGGATATGTATAGGCTGTTACTTTACTTTACTTTTACATCAAGTAATTAAAAAGTATAGCGATCAATTATACAACTTGCAGTAAGAACTTATGCAGTAATTTTATCACTATCCTTTTCTAGTTTTGTCAAGTCGTGTAAAATATTCAAGTTTCAACCGACGCGACACGTCTTAAACCAGATTGGAGTCTTATATTAATAGACTAGTATTAATTATCCGTTCACCCATTCCAGTTCGACTTCATGTCGCCGCGGAACATCACCGGCATAAAGACCAAGGGCGGCGCCAACGGGTGGGTGACGGCCTACAACGTCACGTACTCCTCCAACCTGTCGCTGCCGTTCAGCCCCGTGGTGGACAGCAACGGCGCCAATCAGCTGTTCCCCGCGAACTTCGACGCGGACACTGTAGTGTTCTTGCAGTTCCGGCCCCCCATCAGGGCGCGATACCTCAAGCTGCTGCCGATCAAGTGGTCCGGCAACTTGGAGATGAGGGCTGAGCCCGTCGGGTGCTTCGAGCCCTATCGTGAGTGCTGTTTCATAAGTGACTCTTCTTTTGTGTCTATTCGAACAGAAACAGTATAGTGTCCAATAATACAACTTACTAACTGAGACTTAAGAACTTTACGAGTTATGCAGTAATTTTAACTGTATAACTACTAAAGTTCTTACACCTTAGGGCCACGCAATAATACCGAGTAAGTACCACGACCTCACAGAAGACCGCCGTCAAATGGAAACGTTATAATTCTGCGTTTCATCTGGTAGGTGAGATAGGGCCCACTTTATTATAAGGAATGAAATGTTACGATATCCACTGTCTTCCGTTTGATACCTATATAGTTATAGAGTCAACTTCAAAATCATGTAAGAATGACTTCTGATTTACAATACCTACACTAGCTACCACAATCGCCCCCACACCCACGTCTTCGCCCAACGCATCTGAGCCCAGCTGCGAGCTTTGCCCCGGCATCCCCCCCTCCACCTGCAACTGCTCGGCGCCCACGCGCTACTTCGACGGCACCGGCTGCGTTTCGCGGGACCAGTGCCCATGCGTCGAGGGCTTTATAACGTGAGTCATCACTTCTAAGAAGCCGTGATAACTTAATACCCGGGCGCTCGATTTTAATTCGAATTACTCGGGAAACCTGAGTTCAAATCCCGGGGACGCAAAAGAAATCGTAAATTTTATGTGCTGAATTGTCACATGCGTTTTGATGTTTTTTTTTTTTTTTTTAAATAAACAAATGCGGCCAGTTTTATGTGTACAATTAAAATGAAAACGCAGGTACGGAGTGGGCTCCGCTTTCCGCGGCACCAACTGCGACGAGTGCATGTGCAAGTTGGGCGGCATCACCGACTGCAAGCCGGTCAAGGAATGCAACTGTGAGCCGGTCAGTTTAGTAGATATTTGTATTCATTTAAGTAGTTTGAGACAAAAAATCGTTTGACCAATTAAGGTGGTATGAAATACAATAAAATCGTAGAAAGCTTTTGAGATTTGGCTAAAAGCTTGTTGGTACATAGTTATAAGAGAAAACAGTAACTATGACGATTTTGATGATTCCGTGGCGCAGTTGCCAAGGTTTTGGCTTCGGCGTTGACAGGGGTTCGATTCCCACACGAGACAACTGTCTGTGTGACCCACAGATAATTGATTCGGATCTGGGAGTTTGTCCGGGTGAATTTTATGTATGTAAACCTTACAACACAGGTTAATGTTATGCTACAGTAATGGGGCAAATTTTTCGAAGGGAAGACTACAGTAGACCTTCCAGGTCGACGTAGGACTCACTACCGAACCCTTCCACAAAAAACGCAATTGGCTCCGGTCAGGACCTGGTGCCGAAGCTGCCCACAATAGATCTTATAGGTAGCAGTGGGGCTCACTGCCGAACCCCATCCACAAAAAACGCAATTGGCTCTGGTCAGGACCTGGTGCCGAAGCTGCCCACAATAGATCTTATAGGTAGCAGTGGGGCTCACTGCCGAACCCTTCCACAAAAAACGCAATTGGCTCCGGTCAGGACCTGGTGCCGAAGCTGTCCCCGGACACGTGCGAGTGCACGTGCGAGCCGTGCCCCGAGGGGTCCCGGCTGTGCCCCAGCAGCAAGCTGTGCCTGCCGCTGGAGCGCTGGTGCGACGGCCTCCAGGACTGCGGCGACGACGAGCGCCTCTGCAGCACCTCCGCCAGCCCCCGGCCGGCCGTCACCGAGCCCACGGTGGTCACCACCGTGGTGCCCACCGCGGCCGCCGCGCCCCCCACCACCACCGCCGCGCCGAAGCGTGAGTATGGCGCGTTACACCAGACTGGAATGTGGCTAACGGCAGATATTAGAACAGATAGAATTCTTTACGGTGACCCAATCGGCGTAGTGTGTATTGATAGTTGTGGGTTCTACTGGAAACTACTGGAAAAATATTGCACGATGAGCATGGTGTTTTTCTAGTGTCTGAGTATTTAAAAAAAATTAAGTAAATTAAAAGCCTGTATAAGTCCCGCTGCTGGGCGGAGGCCTTCTCTATACAGAGGATATTGTGGCATAGTGCAGCACGCGACCCCATTACGGATTGGTAGACTTCAATATTTTCGAAATTCGACTTCAATATTTCGGCGTACAGCAACATTATTGCAATTTCGCCATGAACTTTTAACACTTATTTTTATCTTATATTATAGGCAAACACGTGAAAAGATCCCAAATCACTTTTCATGCTAGTCATATAGTAGCTAAGTCAAGAATATTGTCATATATTGCCAAAATATTACATGTGGCTCTAATATTTTTGAGTGGTCCTACAAATCGTACAAGTAATTAAAAAACCTTCAGAATTTAGATTTCGGGATTTTAATGACCTTGCAAAATTCGCGAAATTAATTCATATTTATTGTTATAAGTAATAAAAGTTTATCAACGACACATACAAATATTTCATTTAGGCCTTAAAAAGCAAAGACCATAGAACATTAACAATTGACGACGGTTCTGAATTGGCAAATAAAAAAAAAACAAAAAATTAAATACGAGCTTGTCTTCGACAGGCAGTGACTGGAACCGCTCCTCAAAGAGTAGCGTTTTGAAATCATATAGAATGCGAAGTCATCAATTGAGATTAGTAGAGAGTGAGGAAAATAGATTGCCAGAAATTAAAAAAGAAACTAAAAGAAAATTGATTAGAGCTAATGGTAAGCATAATGATACAATGGATGTTTGATCACACCCTTAATAGCAATATTAGACAAAAATTAATTACATAATTTGCTATAATTAGTTTATTTAACATGGCCTTTCAAATATAATATACTATTTAAATATAACCTTTTTAATTATATCGATTTTATATAAGTCTTAATAAGTAAATTATGATTCAATAATGTTATTTTATTATTATACAACAAAACAGTTAACCACTTATTATATTCGCTTAAAAACAAGAAACTAATTATGCTTAAGTCATTGACAACTTCAATCTTTATTTATATTTCATCTAGCTTGCCGGCGCATTTTGTTTTTTAATTTCTTATAGGGGTTTATTTTCAATCAATCTAATTTTTATCGTATAGATTTTAATTAAATCATGCCCTAAAACTAAATGCAACAAAATCCATAAATTAAATTATAATTATTATTATAGATACGTTATTATTTATATATATATATATATATATATATATATATATATATATATATAACATACGTTATATATGTATATATATAGATATTTATTAGATAATTGTTGATCGTTTACGTGTGCAGTATTTGTGGAAATACAAGAAATAAACATAATTTTATATAATCATTTTTACCAGCATGAAAATTTTAATTATCACTTCCCTTCCACCACTATCCATGTGTGAGTTTGCTTTTAAAATACAAGCGCGCAAACATTTAAAATAGGAAGTATGTATAAATATCACAGGAACAAAAAAAAAGTTATGTTAATTCTTATGACTTGATTCATATGGGATTACAATGCCTATTTATTCACTTTGCTTTTTTCAGCTCTGGAATGTCCCAAGGTTGAATGCCCGCATGGTTACTTCGTCCAATATACTTCCAAGTCGCGGCCCGGCCACTCGAGACCATCTACTTCTGAATTTCCTCAACCCAGGCAGAGATATTCGTACCAGAGGTATTATAGGGGTGGCTACAGTAAAGGCGGCTTTGCAAAGGGTGGTTTCTCCAAGACCAGCTATTCCAAGGGAGGATTTTCTAAAGGCGGTTCTTACGGTGAGTTGTTTGAATTTATATTTTATTTCATACGGGCTTATGGTAATCGTACACTTTACTTTTTTTATAAACAAGACGCACATGCACCTAGATATCTCTCGACCACCCAAAGGTTGACTGGTAGATAATGCTGATGACATTAAATTCGCCTTTGTTCATTATTTGTCTGCAAAACGAATATCTCAAATCACGAACGACCACGACCACTCAAAATACTTTATGAACCCGAAACAATTTCAATTAAACAAGATCGTCGATACCAGGTCAGGCGAAGCCGCCCCAACAGAACCAAGTGTTCTTGCTGGATAAGCCCAATTTGAGCCAAAGCGCAACGCCGTCTAAGGAGGAATGCGCGCAGTTTAAGTGCATCCCGAAACTGCCGCCGCCCCCAAGACCGGGCTCTACACCGGCACCGGTTATCTGCTCTGCCCCCGCGTGTCCACCACACTACACCCTTAAATTGGAAGCGGCCACCGATTTCAACAAGTGCCCGCTGTGAGTATGACTCCCCAACTTTTGAGATTGATGCAAGCAATCAATCATCAGTCCTTTGAAAGGAAAGCACTAAAAAAAATACTTCATGTATTAAAGACACAGTTATGCAAGATTTACCGTTAAAATTCTAACGCCGATCGCTGACTTCTCGCATAAGTAATACTTTGCATTGAGCCAATGGATTTGAAAGTGGAGTCTTCCTTAGCGTTTATATTATTTATACATATCTATGCTGACAAAATAACACTGCCTACTTCATCCAACACAAAAGTTAATTAGAAGTCATCCACTTAATTATATCTATTTTTCTGTCTGAGGCTAGACTAAAGAGGCTTTAAAAGAATTAACCCCTAAATGGTTCTTACCATTAACTTGTATCATTCTTCCATTCATATCAGTAAGTAATAAACTACCTAAATAATTAAAATAATGCTCCAAATTACACTTAAAGGCTCCCAATGTTTAATGCTAGCTGTAAGTACATATTAAATCGGAATAGAAATCAAGTGAGATTATTAATAACTTCGCGTGACCTCCAGGTACGTGTGTGTGCCTCCCGTGGAGAGGCCAGTGTACTGCAACGTCACTGGACGCACCTTCACCACCTTCGACGGCGCCGAGTACAAGTACGACGTCTGCTTCCACATCCTCGCCAGGGAGAATCGCTTCAACTCCTGGACAGTTCTAGGTAATCAGGCCACAATAATTCTTATAAACACATCTGCTAGTGAGTTTTACTTTGATAACGAGCCTGTTCTAAGAAGAGAGTCCTTACTCGATGGAACTTAGATTAAAAATATTGCTAAGTTGCTAGATTGCGACCCTTCTCACATAAAAAACAAAAAAAAAACAAACATTATCTAAAACTGAATCCAGGCAGCAGAAATTAGTAAATGTAGAAATTTCGAAGACATATAAAAATAACTAGATGTTTACTTACTTCACAGTCCGCAAGAAGTGCCGCCCCGAAGGCTGCGTGAACCAGTTGATGGTGCATCAAGACGATCAGCTTATCCTCGTGAAACCGAACCTCATGATCGAGTACGATAACTACGAGTACACAGTGGAGCAGACCAGCAAGATCTGCTTCCAGAAGAACAGCTTCGATGTCGACCGCCTCGGCAACGGCGTCTCCATAAAGTCCAGGAAATATAACTTCATCGTCCTGTACACGACCGACGGCGATGTCATTTTTTTTTATGCGAAAAGTAAACGGCAGACGGTTCACCTGATGTTAAGTGAATACCGCCGCCCATGGACATCTGCCACACTCGAAGGTTACATTCGTAAATTCGATCGTAGAAAAAATAAACAGCGATGCGGTTTAAGCTTTTTGTAATAAGGCCTTCAAAACTTTAATTATTGTCGACTAATTCGAATAACGAACAACGAACTAAGTCGAGTCGAATATAAAGGACGTTGGCTATTGCATTATGTTTTCACCGCAACATTGTATATATATATGACTGTGTGTTGTAGTTTCTTTCTTTTGAAACTGAAATTTTTGAACGTGACAATTTCTCACTTTAGAACATAAAATGTGAATTGAAACTCAATTTTGCACGCAGGCTTTCAAAACTCACATGGGCCATGTAGACGGTCTGTGCGGCGCATACGACGGCGACGCCAGCAACGACAGGCAGTTGCCGAGCGGGCGACTGGCGACCAGCATCGACCAATTCGGCCGCGCCTGGGCCAAGCCCGGCCTCAAGCCCGACACGTGCCAGCCCAAGCTCATACCGCCCAAAGAACAGAAGAAGTGCTGGGACATGTGCAAAGTTATCACGTGAGTGTGCTGGCTTTATCACGTGCCCCGCCAAGTTGGGCTGACCTATTTGATGAGTGCCGAATCTAAATTTATAGTCATTCAAGTGGTATAGATGAATGTGCGGTTTTAGTAATCTTTAATCTGTGCACAGTTATTGGCACTTCTCCTTTCTTCTATGTAGGATCGGCACATCTAAATCATATTGTTAGTGGTATTGGCTAGGTTTTTACGACCTCCAAATGCGTTGGGAGCAAACACCTAGATCAAGTACAATTATTTGTGCGGGAACACAAAAACTCCTTACGTTTGGGTCGAACCCACGAACCCCCGACATTGAAGCCAATCGCTTAATAAATAAATCGCAAAATAATAAGTAATGCTACATCGCAGTACTTTTCAATTATCTTTAAATGATATGGAAAAACGAAATCTTAACTTTAAGAAATGCATACCATATTTGTTTGAGAAACAATTTTCTCATTTATTCCAAAGGGAAGAGCCGATCTCTCAATGCGGTAAAGTGCTTAACCTGAACAAGTGGCGCACCATCTGCTTGGAGAAGATATGCGAGTGCGCTGAGCAAGTGGTGAACGGCACCAAGCGAACCGATGAGGAGTGCAGATGCTTGCTAATGGAACAGCTGGTGGCGGAATGCTTGGCCGCCGACAAAAACTTGGACATCCAGAGTTGGAGGATGCAGATGAATTGTCGTATGCTATTTTTCATATTCCATATATTCGCGTTCGTATGCTAACGGCTTCACTCAAAAGAACATATAGAAATTGCGGATAATCACATTCCAGTATTGCCAATCTATAGTTTCCAAGAATGCAAGCATATGAATACGAGGTACATTATATATATTACTAAAATTTTGACCTATAGTTGCTTATTGTTTATTCTTTATTATTTTTATTAACTGTAAATTCTTTCCATCGGTCTTTCTTCACTTCCCATCCAATTTTATTTTTATCATGTTTAAATTTTTTTGACTGTGAACGTAAAAGTGCTATTCTTCTAATGATTTCTATTCATTCTCATCATGTCTAAGTACTTTTTACTGAGACCGTAAACGTACTATCCTTTTACTGATTTCTATCCACCTTTACCGTCTCCAATTACTTATGACTGTAAACGTACTACTGTAAATCCGGAATCATCTATTAATCCTCATCATGACTACGTATCACTTATGACTGTGAACGTACTACTATAAAATTGGAATCTTCTGTTCGTGTCATTCGGAATCTTCCATTCATCCTCATCACGCCTACTAATTACTTACGACTGTGTCTATTCATCTCCATCGCGTCTAAATACTTTTGACCGCGATTTGTGCCGTAAACTCGTGATCAGCGGCGGAGTGCCCTGCCCCGCTGGTGCACTACGACTGCTACCGGCGCCGCTGCGAGCCCACTTGCGCGTCCGCCGGCTCCACGAGGCGCTCCTGCCCGCCCGAGGACGGCGTCTGCTTCCCCGGCTGCTACTGCCCCGAGGGCCTCCTTAGAAAGGGCGACCAGTGCGTCGCCCCGCTCGACTGCCTCGACTGTGAGTGCAACTCGTATGCTAAGTTGCGCGCTGCAAATGTTTTTAACAGTGGTGGGGCCACGCAACAGTCTTCGGTGTTGCACTAATGGGCGGGTCCGTCCGGGGAAGTACCACGACCTCGCAGAAGATCGGCGTCAAGTGGAAGTTTTACACGTCCGCGTTTCGTCTGGTGACTGAAGGGCCCACTTTATTAAAAGTTGGCAACTCATCTAAAACCCTACGGATGTCGCAAATGTCAAAGAAAGGTCGTTATCACTTAACATTAGGCGAACCACCGGCTCGCTTTCCACCTTCTCACATAAAAAAAAATTTATATATACTATATATACTTCAATGTTTTCTCTCGTTAGTGAAAGTACCAAATGTACTACATACGTACCTACATACCCGTATACCTACATACCTAGCGGTTGGCGACATCTACCGTGCCAGAGGACTAGCGGGTGTCCATTAATCAATAACATTGATGAGAACAGCTTGCTCATTCGCCATCTTTGTAAAATATTAGCTCTATTTAATCTAATCAACAGCTGTATATCTAATAAGTAATCATTGTAAAATATCACGATATTTTCTACTACTATACTAAATTATACTTATTATAAATTATATATTAACTATGTTTATTATAATCTCATTCTTCATTGTTTTCTTCACACTTACAGCGTTGTTTAGGCCCAATTTTAGTTGAAGCCCATTCATTGAACAGACGTAACTTTATTCAGAGAAAAACTAACATGCATTTGATGTAAAAGGTGCTTGCCACGGCGCGGGTACTCCAGCAAATTACGCAACGTTCGAGGAAGATGACCTGCCCTTCCTGGGAAAATGCACTTACCTTGCATCGAGAGACAGGAACGAGACTGGAATACATAAATATCAGGTAAATGACAATCACATCATGAACTGGTGTAAAGATCGCCTCCACCACAACAGCCACTTGGGACAAATAGATTGGATTGAAAGTCCCAAAATAGTTAACAGCCCCTTGGTTCAAACTTTTCTGACGTCTTTTCTTGAGATTTTGAATTTATTGATAATCCTCCCAAACAAACTAAACAATTTAATTTATAGATACAGCTAGGTTATGAAACGGTGGCGCAGACAAAGCTGTTAACTTCGGTATCGAAGGTCATGGGTTCGATTACCGCTAGGAAAAAGTATTTTTGCCACCCACGTACAATTATTCCAATCCCCTGATTTTATTCCGAAAGAGGGGACCTGCCTGGCGTCATTCATGAGCCGGTCGTAAACTTAGACATTAACGATATAATTGACGTAAATTGCTGACCGTACATCAGTAAGTAGAACTGATTACAACTAACGCGATATTTTTATACTTAAAACAGGTTTACGCGACGAACGAGCCGTGCAGTGACAACAGTAGCGTCGTGTGCACGAGAACAGTACATGTGATATACGAAAAGGACGTGATCCGTATCACTAAGGAGCCAGTCACAAACATGGTAAGCAGACTACTAGTTTACTACCAGTCAAAGAGATGAAAGAGAGTATTTTCTTTACTACTAGTCAAATATACCTGTTCTTAGCTTGATTTGAAAGTATAATTCCTAATGCAAACGCTTTCTTGTCTAGATCCAGACATTCGTTAACGGCGGGCCGGTGTTCAAGTATCCCAGAAAGACCGACTGGGGCGAGATAACTAAAGTTAACGGCAAGGACGTGACCGTACTCTTGCAGGACGCTCACGTGGAGGTATGTATTATATAATAGTAAAGTAAAATATCAGATTCTTTTCGTATGGTGGACCATATCCTATATACAATACATGCTGCGATATCATTAAATTGTAAATTTTAAAACAAAGGCCGATTGGCGTAGTGGGTATCTTCCTCTTGCGCCTGAGACTGTGGCTTCAATCCCCACTACTAGGAAAATGTTGTGTGATGAACATGATGGTCTGGGTGTTTATATATTTATAATATGTATTTTCTTACGAAAGAAAAGTATGTCTAAATATTTAATTTTATCAGTTCTCTAGTACCCATATTACAAGTGCTGCTTGGTTTGGGGTCTTCTTTCGGTTTGAGTCTTTGGGTTTGGTAGAGAACGTTGTGTAAAAATGTGTCCCAAATATTTTTTTGTTTAATAAATATTTTTTTCATTCAGTTATTAAATAGTAACTAAACACAAAAAAGAAAATGAAGACAGAAAAAAATGTCTTTGCACGTATCGAAGTGTTCGTTCCGGTGCAGGTGACGGTGGGGCAGGGGAAAATGGAGTTCGGCGTGAGGGTGCCGTCCTTCCTGTACGCCAACCAGACGGAGGGCATGTGCGGCGTGTGCATGGGCTACCGCGAGCAGCTGCTCACCAGCAACGGCACCGCCACCGACGACTTCGAACTGGTGACCTACGTTCGCTTCTCTTAGATAGGTTTTCGACAGGGCCGAGACGAAAGCTGATACAAGTCTACGTTAGAAGTGACATTAGAGCGCAATACAGTTCAGTATTTAAAGTGTCTGTGATGTGTCCTTAGCTTTAGATATTGAGAATTAAACTAAAAAGTAAGAAATCTTTTGGTTTCAAATTTGTGAAACGCCACGTTGTACTCTAATTACAATTCAGCCGCGTCTTGAAATAAAACGAAAAAGTTGCTTCAGAATTCAACCACTTCCAGAAATCCGAAATTAAGAATATAATACTTTTTCATAAGAGTTTCTTATATTTACGCGTACAGCAAATTGAGAAAAGAAACTATTTAACGGATTTTATCGCGTTTAATACCTTAAAAACGCCTTGAAAAATTTCAGCGCCTTGAAAACGTCACAGTTGTACCAGCTTCGATTACAGAGGGTATTTAGAAAAAGTTTACACGAGCTAAATAACTAAATATCTGATAATAATAACTAGGTCTCTGTTTACTGTTATTTCAATAAAATATTCTGATCTTTAACCTTAGTAGTTCTTTAAATTTCTCTTAGTTTTATTAAAATTTTATTTTTTTCATTACCATCATGTAGTTTCAGTAATTACAAATAATTTAGGCACTCATTCTGAATTTGCCTCTGTAAGCCCTACTGTGCATATTGTACTACAACGAACCAGCATTTCAAAATCAAAAACTACTCATTAAATACTAGTTTCCGGATTGCACATTTCTGACCATTGCACAGTACGGCAAGAGCTGGCAGGCGGACGTGGACACGCTGACGCAGCTAGGCGAGTCGATGCTGGCGCAGTGCGGCGATTTGCCACCAGAGCCAGAGTGCGTGCCGCCACCACAGGACCACAACCCCTGCCTCGTGCTGCGCGACGTACAGAAGTTCGGAGCGGTAAGATTAAGTTAAATGTGGTAGAGCCACAACAGATTCGACTGTTGCATGAATGGGCAGGTCCGTCCAGGTAAGTACCGCGACCTCACAGAAGACCGGCGTGAAGTGGAAGTCATACTTCTGCCTTATCTGGTGAGTGAGTAACTATCACGGCTCATGAGATACAGCCTAGTGACAGACAAACAGACAGCGGAGTCTTAGTAATAGGGTTTTACCCTTAGGATACGGAACTCTAAAAATAGCAACTGTTGCATTTCTTACCGTTCCCTTCTCATCAGAAACTGGCTTCCAAACCGGCGTTAACCTTACGAACTGTGTATCATTACATAAAATTCCACAAGAACGCGCAAGCGTCTATTTGAATTAAGACATCAATTATAATCTGTGCCCGCAGTGCCACGCCCTCGTCGACCCGGACGTCCACATCGAGTTGTGCGAAGCCGACCTGTGCGCGTTCAACACCACGGATGCCTGTCCCTCGCTGGAGCGGTACGCGGACGAGTGCCGCCGCGAGGGCGTCTGCCTGGACTGGAGGGGAGACCTCTGCCCCTACCCCTGGTACCAAACTTCACATACTTACACATTGGGCAGTTAAATCCCGGGAGATCAAACTTCTATATACCCGTTGGGCTGTTAAAGCATGGTGAGACCAAACTTCTATATACCCACTGGGCTGTTAAAGCCCGGTGAGACTAAACTTCTATATACCCATTGGGCTTTTAAAGCCCGGTAAGACCAAACTGCTATATACCCATTGGGCTGTTAAAGGCTGGTGAGACTAAACTTCAGCACAGGTTAAAGTAAAGTGGCATCCTATTTATGTCCTACTGCTAGGCAAAGGCCTCCTCTGTACAGAGGTTATCAGGGCATAGTCCACCACGCGACCCCACTGCAGATTGGCGGACTTGCCTTCGAAAATTTTTTTTTTTTATTATTTGGAAGTATAACAGGTTCCCTCACCGCTGAGCACGTGATAAATCTGCACTTAAAATCGACAATTCAATTGGTGCCGGCACCGGTGATCGAACTCAGGTTGTTCGAGTATATTGAATTAAAAGCGAGCTCCCGGACAAGTAGGTATTAGGCAATTAGGTATCACGGCTTATTAGGCAGTTGCGGCTCGTTAAATCTATAGACGATGTTTTACTGAGAAAGTAACTCAGCCATCACACCCGCTTGTGATGAAATTTGTAACTTGTCATATACGTGGCTAATTTTATAAAAATTTGTGCTTTGTCGACGTGGTTTCGGCCAAATTTAGGCTCCCAACTTCTTTGGCTCGATCGTAGAGGAAATAAGTTGTTGCACTTACTGTGCTTTGTTTGATCTAAGTGTTTGTTTGTGGGTAGTTGTTGGAAGCCTCAACATAGCATAATGTTGCCCTACAATGGTTATCTTAAATAAATAAAATCTTTACGACTGGGCTATAAGCGACTCTTACTGATTTCCATTACATCGGATAAAATTTTTATCCCACAAATAAATGCGATGCACTCGTAGTAAAACGAAAATAATTAGTCAAAGGTATTATGACCTAAGCCGAAATGATATGATCGCGTCGATGATAAGCAGTGATATTGCTTTGGCTGAGAAACCGTATTTGATCGAAAGGGAGTATTAGTAGTAGATAGTTTACGGTGGTAGGGCCACGCAGCAGCCTCGGCTGTTGCACGAATGGGCTGGCCCGTCCGGGTAAGTACCACGACCTCACAGAAGACCAGCGTAAAGTGGAAGTATAATATTTTCGCGTTTCGTCTGGTGAGTGTGGTGGCCGGAGGCCAATTTTCAAAAGGTTGTCAACGCATCTGTAACCCTCTGGTGTGGCAGATGTCCATGGGCGACGGTATTCACTTAACATCAGGTGAACCGTCTGCTCGTTTGACAACTTTTCGCATAAAAAAAAAAAAAAAAAAAAGGGAAAAGTATCAAATATTTTAACGTTAAACATTTTAACTATTTTTAATCATAAGTATTAATATATTCTCAAACTTAATCTACTGTTAAGATCTGCCTTAAAAATACATGAGACTGATCCTGGACTGAGTATCTTCTTGTTTCACAGCGAAAGCCCGTTAGTGTATAGAAATTGCGTCGACTGCGAAAGGACTTGCGAGAATAATGAGGAGCTCGAAAGTAATCCAAATAAGTGCAAAAAACTGCCAGTGGAAGGCTGTTTCTGTCCAGAAGGAAAGGTGGGTTTTAATTTTCATTAAATTTTGATATAACTAAAGAGTACTTACGCTTTAGGTAATCTACAGTAAGGGTACTAGTTCATCGTAACTATTTTTGTGATATAAGTGTTTTGTATCATAATTTGATACGAACTGGAGTACCAGCTACTAGTATTAGACAAATATTCATATTGTTTATCTCTTCCAGGTACGAGTCAACAACACGTGCATAGAGCCAACTAAATGCTTCCCATGTGATGCGAATAAAGAACACTACGCTGGCGACGAATGGCAGGTGAGTATTCGACCAACGAAAAATCTACATCTACTTACTACATAAAGCAATTTTCAAGGCTCCATGACAACTGCGCCATGGAGCCTTGAAAATTGTTTTTTTTTTATGTGAGAAAGTGGCAAACAAGCTGGTGGTTCACCTGATGTTAAGTGATAACCGCCTACCTATGGACATTTGCAACACCCTTAGGGTTGCAGATGCGTTGCCACCTCGTAATAATGTGGGCCCGGCTACCTCACTCACCAACAGAGTGCAACATTTGTGCTTTACGCCGGTCTTCTGTAATTTCGTGGTACTAACCCGAACGGACCTGCCCATTCGTGCAACAGCGAACACTGCTGCGTGGTCCTACCACCGTTTATTCATCACACAATATTTTTCCAGTAGTAGGGATCGTACCCACAAACTGGTGCGAGAGGAGGGTTCACTCCCAACGCGTCGTCACAGACAAATTAAAACGTCCCACTGCATTTGTTGCAGGAGGACGCGTGCACGAAATGCGCGTGCAGCAAGCTGGCGGGCACCAACGAGGCCCACGTGGCCTGCACCAAGCAGACGTGCGCCGCGCCCGTCTGCGGAGAGGACGACCACCTAGTAACCGAGCCCCCCGCCCCGGGCAAATGCTGCCCCACTTACATGTGCGGTGAGTTTTTCGACCCACTTCAGGCACTCTGCCCCGCTAGAAGATATAACTTCGCACCCTTGACGTCATAGCGGAGAAAACCGACATGTCTCGTTGTGCTCTGAGTGAATTCACAAGAGTTGCAAGTGTACTATCTGTTACGATATTATGTGTATTTAGTTTAAAGCTATGCAAGCCATCGGGTGTTGTATACGTCCATGGGCGGCGGGCGGTATTCACTTAACATCGGGTGAACTGCCTGCTCGCTTTGACAAACAGCAATTGGCTACAATTAGGTCATTTCGTTTGTGAACTTCAGCTTTAAACATTTAGCAATAAAGTTCCCTTGGTACATAATGCTGAATGGTATTGGTTGAAATATACCTCCCCGGTTTTCAAACTGTAATAGGCTTTAAGATATGCGCTTAACATATATAATAAATGGAAATTTCTTGATATTGTGACAAAGGAATGACTTTTTAAATGGAGAAATAATCCAGAGTTTGGAACTAATTAATTATTAATTTTATCATATTCTCATCGGTGATAACTTCGTTTCGTTTTCAGTTCCCAAGCCTCAAGAGAAGCATTGCGATGAGCCGAAGAAGATGGAATGCGGATTTGGCCAGGTCCTTAAACAGAAGACCACTGCGAATAACTGCAAGGAGTTCTCGTGCGGTAGGCAATAAATTATCTCAGCTACGTCGGTCTATTCGTATTCTGATAAATCAACAATTACTAGTGTTGGCATTAATTACTTTATACACAAACACTATTTTGCAACATATTTCTTCGCAGTTATATATTAATATTTATTTCTTCGAGTTGCCACGCTGTATCGTGCGGCTGATTCGGCCAAAATACGAGCCAGCTCTTGGCTCACCAGAAACGGTAACCAGGCACGAGCACATATCTTTGTACAAACGTTTCGCGTCTGTTCCCGTAAACGCCACAAATATACAGCGTGTCGTTACCATCGCGACAATAAATGAACACACGTCTAACGATACTTGCCAATAATCATAAAAAAATGTTAACGTTAAACAAAATCCATAATTAAAAAAAAATATTTTTCAAAAACAAACTAATTAAGTAAAAAAGAAACAAAATTTGTAACATCCTATACAACTCGCGCCACAGCGTCGTATTACAAGCCTCTCCTTCTAACAGTATGTTTTGTCTCTTTTAAATTCATTCAACCCATTCATATGCTTTGTGACCTTTACAAATGAACTTTACGTTACGCTTTTATAGGTAAGGGTGTTCTAAAATTCTTTGTTTTGAAAAATTTAATAACTCTGTAAATATTGATGTTTAAAGAATTTAGATGTTTAATACAACTTTAAAAAGTTATCCCCTATATGTGTGAGAAAAAATATTCACTTCTTTCTTTTCTTTTCTTTAAAAACATGGCCCTTTGGTACTTTAGGATAACATTATCCTGTGTTGTAAGAGCATTTACACAAATAAATTTCACGGGGACAAATACCCAGATCCCAGTCAATCTGCGGGTCACACAAATAGTTGACATAGACATCTGCTACACCCGTGGGTTACAGATGCGTTAACAACCTTTTGAAAATTGGGCTCCGGCCACCCCACTCACGACACGAAACGCGAAAGTATTATACTTCCACTTTACGCCGGTCTTCTGTGAGGTCGTGGTACTTACCCGGACGAGCCTGCCCATTCGTGCAACAGCCGAGGCTGCTGCGTGGCCTGCCACCGTAAATAAAAACATCAATAATCTGTGTGCGAGCAGAGTGCAAGCCGGCGAGCGAGTGCGAGCCGATCCCGCCTGACAGCGAGGTGGAGATCATGGAGCCGGGCATGCAGCGCCTGGTGGACAGCAGCGGCTGCTGCCCGCGCGCCCAGATGGTGTGCCGCCCGGAGAGCTGCCCCACGCCGCCGCAGTGCGGGAACTTCGAGACGCTCAACCGGCGCAACGACTCCGCGCGCTGCTGCCCTTCGTACGAGTGCGGTAAGCCAACGGAACTTACGCCTCTACGTATGTATCTATTGCGGTAAGCCAGGACTTCAATCTCCCAGCCCTCTTCCACCCCCACCTGCCCCCCGATCGTGTCCCCTGGCCTTTCTTAGCCTGTCGAAATAGTCGATTTACAGTTATCTTTTGTACATTCCGCTTGTGTTCCTTGGCCTCCCTTAGTCTCACCTAGTCTGACCATCTGCCACTCTGACTTCACTATTTACATTAGCTGACTATCGACACAATTGTCCAAAAACAATTGATTGCGTAAATGTAACATACTTGCATTCATAAAGCAAAATATTTTTTTTTATTTGTGATAACGTGGTATTTCTAGCAAGTTCTCCCCCAGCCTCATCTGAATACGAAAGACTCTTATTTTATGTTATATTTATTACATCGAAAACAAGTATTCTTTTCTAAATTAAAATCTATTATCATCAATTTGTAAGCGGATCGAAATATGAACGTCACGAAAACTAATGTTACAGAACTACCAAAGGACAAATGTGTTGTGACTTTGGAGTGGGAGGCGGCTCCAAAGGGAGGAGAAAAGTTACGCAGCGAACCCCAAACGATCCTGAAAAATGTAAGCATAAATGGGCGACAACTTGTTATATTTTACAATTAAGAAATTAATTTGCACATTGTGCCTCAGAGCACGAAATCCAGATCGCGTCCTAATAAGTTTAAAAAATACTAATTGGCTTCGGAACTGAGAGTCGTGGTTTCCATTCCCACACGGGACAAATATTTTTGTGACCCACAGTACAGATAGTTATTTCGGACCTGAGTGTTTATCGACGTAAGATTTATGTATCAAAAACGCCCTAACCATACAGGATAATGTTATCCTACAGTGTTTTAAGAGAATAAAGAAGAACAATCTGTTCTATTCGGACTGCATCTTACTGTATCTGAATCTGGGCAATGGGTTAATATTATCGAAGAGTTTGCAGTGCTCTTTGGGACTCACTTTCCAACCACTTCCACAGAAAATACAACGCGGATCTGGAACTATATCTGGGCAATTACCAAACTCTTTCCACACAAAATACAACGCTGTATCTAGATCTGGATCTATACCTGGGCAATTTACTACCCAAACCCCTGCCACACAAAATACACATGCCGTATCCGAATCCGGATATGTATCTGGGCAGTTTACTTCCCAAGCCCTTCCACATAAAATACACACTGTGTATCTGGATCAGGTTCTATACCTGGGCAATTTACTACCCAACCCCTCCCACACGAAATACACATGTCGTGCCTGGATTTGGATCTGGGTTATTTACCATCCACACAAAACACAATGGCGTATCTGTACCTATGCGACGGTGCAGGTGGACGAGGTGTGGCTGGACGGGCCGTGCCGCTCGTGCCGCTGCGTGGGCGGCGGCAGGGGCGCGGCGGCCCAGTGCGGCGTCACCGAGTGCCCGCCGCTGCCCGTCAGCGAGCAGTTCGTGCTGGAGCCGAGGCCGGTGCCCTTCAGCTGCTGCCCGCAGCCGGTGCACGTCGCCTGCCGCCACGGCGACAGCGTCTACAAGGTAACACCGCCTTCTCCGTTTTCCACTCTTGTTCTTTTTGCTAAGGGGACATAAAGAAATATGTTGCTAAGAGGACATAAAGAATCTCAAGGGCTGGTGACAGCGTGTAAAAGGTAACAGCACCGTCTCCGTTTTCCACTCTTCTTTTTGCTAAGGGCACATAAAGAAATATGTTGCTAAGAGGACATAAAGAATCTCAAGGGCTGGTGACAGGGTGTAGAAGGTAACAGCACCGTCTCCGTTTTCCACTCTTCTTTTTGCTAAGGGCACATAAAGAAATATGTTGCTAAGAGGACATAAAGAATCTCAAGGGCTGGTGACAGGGTGTAGAAGGTGTCAGCACCTTCTCCGTTTTGTACTCTATTTATTGCTAAGGGGACATAAAGAATCTCAAGAGCTGGTGACAGCGTCAAGGTAACATCACCTTCTCCGTTTTCCCCTCTATTTTAAGGGACATAAAGAATCTCAAGGGCTGTTGACAGCATGTAGAACAGCACCGTCTCCGTTTTCTACTCGATTTTTGGTAAGGATAAAGAAGGAAGAAGGATAAAGAATCTCAAAAAATTTAGCATAACTATTACTACGATATACGAGCAAATGCAGCTAGCGTTCTTGGCACCATGCCGCGTGGACTTATTAGATAACGTGTAATTACTTTGTGTTTAATATTATATTATAATAGTAAATTTTTTTTTTTTAATATTGAAAATTGTTTATGAAATATTCTCTTCTCTGGACTGATTTGAATTTGGTCCATTTTGAACCGATCAATATTGTTATATAAGCCATCTTGTTCTATTGGTATAACGAGATGATTTTGACTTCGACTAAACCATTCTGATGCAAAATAATAACTTTTTATAAATGGTTGAACTTCGTAAAGGTCAACGAGACGTGGTCGTCGCCTTCGAACCCCTGCGAGTCGTACAAGTGCGTGCGCGTCGACGACAGCCAACTCGACATGGTCACCACAGTACAGGATTGCGATCGGGACTGCCAACCAGTAAGTTGTCGCAAGTAACTTTATGGCCAACTTTGATAATAACTTTCATCCTATTTTTCACTTCAAAAGAAATAAAAAATTACATTTATACTTAACGCCCATATAAATTAAAAAAAGTCGAACAGCATCTTGAAGGCTTGTCTGAGAAGTTGCTACGACTTTCTTCTTATTATACGATTATTTTACGAAGTTTTGCGTTGAGCTGGTCATTTTATTGTACCTTTTGTGTTTTATACAATTGAAATAATTAGTGGAGAATGCGAAAGATGTTATAATAGGTAATATGTGATCTATTTACCTATTCACTGGAGATTGTTGGAGTATTGTAATGGGCCAATATTTTTTTCCTTAACGTGGGGTTTATCCGTTACGGATACCTGGCTCTTCGGATAGAGAAAAACGAAATTACGTCGAATTCACATCGAGTAAGAGCTCACGGTGGTCACCATGTGCTCTGATGAGGCATCACGGGGATCTCCATTCGGAACACTACCGCGGCGCCTCCTTAAGCTCCCGTTCGGAGGCAGTATTACGCATGTTTTTGAGACTTAGTAAATATACTATTTTATCAGTATATATAGCTATTAGTAAATTATAGCCCTGTTGTTAAAATAATAGGATCTGTCAGTGGATTATTTTTTGACCTAATCTACCAGGGTTGGGAGTACGTGCCGGCCGAGGAGAGCAGCGGCCAGTGCTGCGGCAAGTGTAAGCCGGTGGCGTGCGTCTGCGAGGACAAGATGCACCCCATCGGCGAGACGTGGACCTCGGCGGACTTCTGCGCCAACTACACCTGCGTCGACCTCAACGGGACCGTAAGTTTATGCACTTAGGCCGGGGCTTCTCAGACTTTTGGCTCCACGAACTGCCGTTGAAGTTTCCAGATGACGGAGAACCTTTCAAATTAGTAATTTAATCCCCAACCCCAAAAGGAAATAATGAAAGTAACTGTTGAAGAAAATAAAGATTTTATTTCAATGAAATGTGAAAAAATTAGGAAATCACCGTTTTGCGTGAGAGCTCAGCATAGCCACCAGTACGTAAATCTTGTCGCAATTCCCTACCGTTCGTACCGTAAAGTTTATCAGTGATAGTTAGTCTAGTTTTCATTATATCTTAAAATAACAGTTCTGAAGAGATAATGATAATGATCAAGATAATGAAAATATCCATGATCTGAGAAAACCGAAAAAATTATTAAACTTTGTGTTTTAAATGTTTGTAGTCCTTAGTTGCCACATCATCATCCTCCCTCATCCCATCTAGGCGGCGTCGGCACAACATGTGGATTAAGTTGTTCGTGGTATTGCCTCAACCTTCACGTAAACCCACGCAAATACTTGTCTCTTTGTAAAATCGATAGCAACGGTTGCGACATAGATTTTTCAATAGCGGATTGATTCGATGGATACATTGTCAACAAAACGGATGGACAACGGTAAATGATCTGAATTGTAATATCCTCACCAGCTTCAAGTGCAAAGCTCGAACGAGACGTGCCCGAAGGTGTCGGAGAAGATGCAGAAGCAGTTCGTGCTCACAGAGGAGAAGATCCCGGGCAAATGTTGTCCGAAAGTCGAACCCGTCGCCTGTCGCGTTGACGACAAAATCTACCAGGTAGAATACAGCGCTTCCTCTATATTTTAGTTGTGTTAATATTTTACATTTATTATTGTCTTCTTCCTATAAGTGTCCTTCGCTGTGGCCTTCTAAGAGGGAGAGCTATGTTCAACAGTTGACGTCTTACGGCTGATGATTGTAATGATGGTTATTGTATAACTATTAACTAATAGTGTATTCGCCTGAAATCCATGACTGACGTTGCCCATCGATTTGGACGCAACGAAGACTATACCAAATATTTCCACATGATTGCAGTACTGATAAAAAAATTTACTGTGGTAGAACCACGCAACAGTCTTCGCTGTTGCACGAATGGGCAGGTCCGTCAGTACCTATCAGAAGTACGACCTAACAGAAGACCGGCGTGAAGTGGAAGAGTCTACTTCCGCGTTTTGTCTGGTGACTGAGGTAGCCGGGGCCCATTTAATTAAAAGGTGGCAACGCAGTCTGCAGTAATATCCGGCTCGGTTGTCATCTTCTCACATAGAAACATGTTCCTTTATTTTTGAAGGAGATTGAGATTTTGATCGGCAGTGAGTCGGAACTAGTTCATAAAAAATCTATATTTTTTTGTTCAATCCTTACGATTCTCTCTCATCTCTTAAGATCAACGAGACGTGGAAGTCGGCTACTGATGCGTGCGAGTCCTACCAGTGCTCCCAAGTTGAGGACAAATTGGAGAAGGTCACCACCGTTCAGAACTGCGATACGGACTGCCAACCGGTGAGTGGCGTTTGAAATACTGTAAACAGTTGTGTGTTTGATATGCAAGAGTCTTGTTAGGTATAAGACATTAAATTTTTTAGAAAAAAGGAACGAAAAATTTTTCGCCGCTGTGGTAATTGAACCTATGTGTTCGGGATTCGCGCCCTGACGTTCTAGCCACTAAGCTAAACGGCTGATTGCTACACCGACGAATTTCTCAACGTCCTTATCTACATTGTTTTTTTAGCATTTGTAGCATTTGAAGGTATAAGACATTTTTAATTAGTAAAAGTTACGATATTTATGTGGGTGCAAAGCTTGTATCAGAAAAATATCTTGTGATATTTGACAGCTGCTCCAATCAATCTATCGAAGTATGTCAAGATGTGACGAAACTCATTGTCGACTAAACGGGCGAAAAGGTTTTCGCCGCCGCGGGAATCAAACACACGTCTTCGTGATTTGCGCTCAGGTGCTGTAACCACTGAACTAAACGGCTGATTACCACACCGGCGATAATCTCATCGTATTTTATCTAGATTGCTTTTTTGCATTTTAAGCAATGTTTCTGTAAAGAGCCGTGATAGTTCAGTATCCGGGCGGCCTTTAATTCATTATACTCGAGCAACCTGAGTGCGACCAACGAAATTGTTAATTTTAAGTGCTGACTTTACCACGTGCTCAACGGTGAAGAATGAGGAAATTTGCATATTTTCGAAATAACAAAAAATATATTTCGAAGATATGTGAAGTCCGTCAATCCGCAGTAGGGCCGCGTGTTGGTCTATGCCCTGATACCCTCTGTATAGAGGAGGCCTTTGCCCAGCAGTGGGACATGTATAGGCTGTTACTTTACTTTTTTTTTACTTTAAGCAATATCTGGCGTGTCTACTTTTATGAAAAGTTATTTCGTCCATTTTTACTACAAATTCTAATGTTTCATCTTGAGTGCGGAGATTAGTAGTATTGGTGACTATAAAAAAAAAATCTAAAAAAATCTCTAAGTACTCGTAAAGCCTGACAGGGATTACAAAGTGTCAGAGTTTCGGGACGAGTTTCTGGAATTTTCCTCACATCAGGGCTGGGAGTACGTGCCGTCCGCGAACAAGGGCGAGCAGTGCTGCGGCAAATGCAAGCCGGTCGCGTGCGTCGGCGAGGGCAAGCTGCACCCCATCGGGGAGGTGTGGACCTCCACCGACTTCTGCACTAACTACACGTGCGTCGACCTCAACGGCACTGTAAGTCGTATTCTTTGATCCTGTCACGACATAAACATTCAAAATATCTTTATTCACATAGACGCTTGCGAAATGAAACGTAAAATTTTACATGAAAATTAATACGTTCCTAAGTTACCACCGGTTCGGAAAGCAGTTTCTGTTGAGAAGAAACCGGCAAGAAACTCAACAGTTGCTCCTTTTTAAAACGATTAGTTTACAATATAATAGAACGAGTATGTCATTTTAGCCTACGTGAGTATCAACAGTATTAACCCCACACCTTGGCGTCGTCAACATATTCCACAATGGTATAATATGCCTTAGCCATAAGTTTCCTTTTAATTTTGCGTTTAAATTGATCAAGTGGCATATCCCAACGACGTAGAAGTTTAGGCTAGCACCTTCCCTTATACGTGTCACCAGAAAATCAAGGAACTTTAAGTGGTACCTAAAAGTTGTTACCTGTTGCACGAATGGGCAGGTCCGTCCGGGGAAGTACCACGACCTCACAGAAGACCGGCGTGAAGTGGAAGTGTTACACTTCTGCGTTTCGTCTGGTGAGTGAGGTAGCCGGGGCCCACTATTAAAAGGTGGCATCGCTGCAACCCAACGGGCGTTGCGAATATCCATGGGCGACGGTCATCACTTAACATCAAATGAACCGTCATCTCGCTCGCCACCTTTACACATGAGTTTACAGAATATATATAATACTAATTTTCAATCACAAACCCTGACCTAATCCACTTCAAAATACAGCGTGTCGTTACCATCGCGACCATAAATGAACACACGTCTAACGCTACGGGCCACTAATCATAAAAAAATATTAACGTTAAACAAAATCCATAATAAAACAAAAAATATTTTTCAAACGAACTAATTAAGCAAAAAAGAAACAAAATTTGTAACATCCTATACAAATCGCGCCACAGCTTCACATTACAAGCCTCTCCTTCTAACAGTATGTTTTGTCTCTTTTAAATTCATTCAACCCATTCATATGCTTTGTGACCTTTACAAATGAACTTTACGTTACAGTTTTATACGTGAGGGTGTTCTAAAATTGTTTGTTTTGGAAAATTTAATGACTCTGTAAATATTGATGTTTAAAGAATGTAAATGTTTAATACAATTTTAAAAAGTTATCCTCTATATGTGTGTTCATTTATTGTCGCGGTGGTAACGACACGCTGTATATACGGTTTTTAGTTATCTAAACAGAATTCAAATGATATTCATCATCAACAGCTGCAAATTCAAAGCTCCAACGAGACGTGCCCCAAGCCCAGCGAGGCGATGAAGAAGCAGTTTGTGCTGAAGGAGCAGCAGGTCGAAGGGAAGTGCTGCCCCGTGATCGAGCCTGTCGCCTGTCGCGTCGGCGACAACGTCTACCAGGTGCGACAACTCCCAGCAGTTGCTATGGCCTTTTCTCAATAAATTAAGCAAGTAAAAGTAACCTAAGTAGCATTGTGAATATACGAAAGATTTGGCAGTCATCAGAAGTATTGTAAGTTATATAAGTGGTTAAATGTGATGATCTCTAAAAAAAACAGAAACAAGTAAATAAGATTAATACTTGACAATTGTTTAAAAATTTTAAGTATAATAAAGTCCTTCTTCATAGTTGAGCACGGGAAAAATGAGCGCTCAACATTGCATTTCCTTCACACAGAGGTATATTTGAAATCTCCTAAGGGGCTGATGATATTGTTCATTTTAAGCGCGGAATTATCAGGTGCTCAGCGGTGAAGGAAATCATCATCAATCAGGATCGTGAGGAAACCTGCATATTTTCGAAATAATAACCAAAAAAATATTTCAAAGATATGTGAAGTCGCCAATCCGCAGTGAGATCGCGTGGTTGACTTTGCCCTAATACCTTCTGCATAGGGGAGGTCTTTGCCCAGCAAAGGGTGGCTTTACTACAGGTGCCCAAATTCACACAGGAGGTTCAGATTCGGTAGTATAATCGTTTATTGAAATAAAAACAAACCTTTTTTTTTTTCAAAAAAAAATGCCATTCCATTCCTTAGAAAACAGAACTTGTTGACAATGCGGTAGTCATTCATAACTGCGTCGTATACTTTTTGAAACGATTTGTTTGCGTGTTAGTTATGAATGATGATCGCGCGTAAAATAAATGAGTTGCCCATATATCACGCACTTTTTGAGATAAGTTCAAATGAATGTGTTTAATTTATTACGAGTGATTTTAATATTTATCATTTTTATATAACATTATTTATGTCTAGAATTAATAAAAAAATAGGATACACTTAAAAAAGCCTCCCTGTATAGGCTGTTACTTCACATTACTAACATGTTCAGTTGATTGCTATACTCTTTCCTTTTATTACTTTTTATATTTTTTTTAATTTACAAGGGGCTGATTGAAAAAAGGGAATAGTAGACATTAGTTCATAAATGTTACAAAGGGACTTTCTGATTTCGGTCCGAGGATTTGACTGGACTTTAAGGTTAGAGGGCTAAGTTAGAGGAACGCACGAAAGGTTTCGTACAATTATCTATGAAAACGGCAAAAAATCATGTCTGTTTTATGGGAGTCCTTCTTAAATATATTTTTATTGTATTTTAGTCGTTATAGCGGCAACCGAAATATCATCAATCATCTGTGAAAATTTCAACTCTCTAACTAAAACGGTTCATGAGACAGCCTGCTGACAGACAGACAGACAGACTGCGGAGTCTTAATAATAGGCTCCCGTTGTACCCTTTGGGTACGGAACCCTAAAAATGACTATCGATAGATGTATTGTATAGTTCTCACTTCGATGAATAAACCATTTGATTCGTAACGCCGCAGGTGGGCGAGAACTGGACATCGCCGGTGGACGCTTGCGAGTCGTACGAATGCGCGCCCGCCGAGGACGGCAAGCTGCACAGGGTCACCACCCTGCAGGCGTGCGACGACGACTGCCAGCCGGTGAGTGGCAGCCACAAGGTCAGGGAAACACGTCATACAGCCGCTGACCCGATTGCTGTAGCGGGTAGTAAACGCCTTAAGCCAGGAGTGGGTTCGATCCCCACTACTGGAACGATACTGTGTGATGGACATGGTGTTTTTTCCAGTGTCCGGGTGTTTATACAGCGTGTCGTTACAACCGCGACAATATATGAACACACATATAGAGAATAACTTTTTAAAATTGTATTAAGCATTTACATTATTTAAACATCAACGTGGTAGGGCCACGCAGCAGCCTCGGCTGTTGCACGAAAGGGTAGGCCCGTCCGGGTAAGTACCACGACCTCACAGAAGATCGGCGTAAAGTGGAAGTATGACAAATACTTTCGCGTTTCGTCTGGTGAGTGAGGTAGCCGGAGCCCAATTTTCAAAAGGTTGTCAACGCATCTGTAACCCTCGGGTGTGGCAGATGCCCATGGGCGGCGGTATTGACTTAACATCAGGTGAACCGTCTGGTCGTTTGACAACTTTTCGCATAAAAAAAAATCAATATTTACCGAGTTATAAAATTTTCCAAAACAAACAATTTTGGAACACCCTTACGTATAAAACGGTAACCTAAAGTTCATTTGTAAAGGTCACAAAGCATATGATGGGTTGAATGAATTTTGGGTTGAAAGAGATAAAACATACTGGTAGAAGGTGAGACTTGTAATACGACGTTGTGGCAACGAATTAAAAAATCTCTGAATGTATGAATCAGTCAGCTGTAGTCGTTTAGGGTGTTACAAATTTTGTTTCTTTTTTATTTAATTAGTATGTTCAAAAATATATTTTTTTAACTATGGATTTTTAACGTTTTATATTTTTTATGATTATTGGCAAGTAGCGTTAGACGTGTGTTGATTTATTGTCGCGGTTGTAACGACACGCTGTTTATGTTGCAACCCTGACGCAAAAAAAAAACATATCGATCCCGTCAGCTTTCAAACAAAAAAATACCGCACCATACTCGGTCCATTCGTTTAGAACAAGGGTTCTCAAAGAGGGTGGTACCGCCCCTAAGTGGGCGCTGAATCTATCTGAGAGGGTGATTGAATATTTAAATAATATTGGGAACGCTAAATAACAATCAGTGGGCTGTTAAGTGTAACGTTACGATGAAAATTGGCACATACAGACACACAAATACCCAGACAGACACGACAAACTTACAACTCCCGTATTTATATGTAGCGGGTGAAAAACAGTAACATAAACCGTTATATTTGTTTTCTAACAACACTAAATCTCTCATCATTTCCTTCGCAGTCGCAATGATTAAAAAAAATGATGTCCAGGGCTTATATAATATTATGGACTGCAAATCATCTTCCGGGCCGCTACATGATATTACGGGCTTGCTTCGAAACCATCTGTTGCGTGTTCTCAGGGTTGGGAGTACGAGCCTTCCGCCAACCAGAGCGAGCAGTGCTGCGGCAAGTGCAAGCCGGTGGCGTGCGTCTGCGAGGGCAAACTGCACCCCATAGGGGAGGTGTGGACCTCGGCGGACTTCTGCACCAACTACACGTGCGTCGACCTCAACGGAACCGTGAGTACTGGCAATATTTTTTTTAATTCGAAACTGGCCAGCGCTTGATTGCTATCACACCTGATATGGTAAGAGGCGATTCGGCCGTTGGTGGTAGGCGCGCTAGCTCAGTAAAAACCTATTCACAGTTGCCTTGAATATAATATAAATAATAAGTCTCGTATGCATCATAGTATGACACAATTCACACAATTGAAGTATACTGGATCCGACTATAGGACAACATGTGTTGTGGCGAAACTAGGCTCTAAAACATAATTACACCCCTGATTATATAAATTATAATAAAGATGTAGTGGAACAGAAACAAGAAACCATGTCGCTTTTTGTGGGTCGGTGTGCACGCTCATGGTAAGAATTTTACTCTCATTTTTCTTCCAAACGCGCCAAAAGAGGGATGACTTCAAAAGTTTATTTTAGAATGCTATAAATTTTAATTCTAGCTCAATGAGATGATGAAGCGGAACTGGTTTACATCAACTTATCCGTTGCAGCTGCAAGTGCAAAGCTCCAACGAGACCTGCCCAGAAGTGACCAAGGCCATGCTGAAACAGTTCGTCTACTCGGAGGAGAAGATAGCGGGCAAATGCTGTCCGAAGCGCGAGCCGACAGCCTGTCGCGTCGGCAATGAAATTTATCAGGTCAGATTTAAATATTCTAGTTCTATGAACACCATCAGATCGCAGACGCAATGCTTGTAAAGTGTATTTTCACGCTAACAATAAATAAAAAAGGTCAACGTTGTTTTTTGCACCAGTTAGAGACGAGATGTTTAATAGATTTCGGTTCAACGTCCATACGAGAATCGGGAAGTATGGAATGGCATTTTACGACCACCAGCTCGCTTGCCGCCTTCTCACATAGCGAAACCGCAGGAGGGCCAGAGCTGGCGGACGGCCGACCCATGCGCGAACGTGACGTGCGCGCGCGACCCCACCGGCGCCCTCGCGCACAAGGAGAGCGCCGAGAGCTGCGTGCGCGAGTGCCCGCGCGGCTGGCACTACGCGGAGCCGCCGCCCGGCCGCTGCTGCGGCCGCTGCGACCAGCACGCCTGCCTCGTCGACGACGCGCTGCGCGCGGCCGGTGAGTGGCGCCGCGCGCGTACAACTCGCACACGTGCTACCAATACGCGCACACGCGTGCAACGCGCGCGCACGACCGACACGCGCGCGTACAACTCGCACACGTGCTACCAATACGCGCACACGCGTGCAGCGCGCGCGCACGACCGACACGCGCGCGTACAACTCGCACACGTGCTACCAATACGCGCACACGCGTGCAACGCGCGCGCACGACCGACACGCGCGCGTACAACTCGCACACGTGCTACCAATACGCGCACACGCGTGCAGCGCGCGCGCACGACCGACACGCGCGCGTACAACTCGCACACGTGCTACCAATACGCGCACACGCGTGCAACGCGCGCATACGACCGACACGCGCGCGTACAACTCGCACACGTGCTACCAATACGCACACACGCGTGCAACGCGCGCGTACGACCGACACGCGCGCGTACAACTCGCACTCGTACGACAAACACGGATACACACACACACGCGCACACATCACGCACAAGTACGGCTAATTTGGAACAATGCTCATCTTTAATGACCCCCAGACTTTAACCAAATTAAGCTATTACAAGTAGGCTAGAATTAAAAAGTAAAAATAACCTGACTACAATTTTTGTAACACCTTATGTAGTACAACAAAGCAACAAATTTATTTGTTTTATAACAATGTTACATTAAAATTTATTTGCCATATAATGGCGTCTTATCTTCACCATATTGATTACGCCCATGGCTTTAGACTTTAGAGACTCGTATAATTAAGACAATTCGATAACCGAAAGAATCTTAAAATGGGCGTACACATTTGATCTTCGAACGCAATTCGCACCACAAATAATCACACTTTGAAACATACATTATGTTGATAAACATATAACCCTCCTTTGCATCGCACAGGAGGGTAAAAATAGCAGCCGAAATATTTTTGGTTGTAGGACATTAAATCACCATAACCTACATTTATGTTAAGATTTTAAAGGACTCAATATGGCTTGTCTATCTACATGTCCTGTCATAAACACATAAACAACCTCGTTGTTTCCTCGAAATACTCGTCGTAGCCAAATATTGAAACCAAATATTTAGAACCAATTTTTTTTATTGCAATATTTATCAAAATTTGAGTGCCTTTAAAGCCGTGAGTTTAAATTTCTAAATACCCTGTAACAGTTTGAGTCCACTGCTGAACATACGCCTCCCCACAGACTGCCAAGCACGATCCTGAGCCACCCGCATCCATCGACTTCCCGCACACTTGCACAAGTTGTCACTCCATCTAGTGGGAGGTCGTCTTTGTGATAAATATGTACAAACACGATTTGGCCCCCAGGCGAAACCTGGCAGTCGGCCGACAACTGCACTACGTACTCCTGCGAGCGTGACGGCAACGAATTCTTCACGACCTCCTCGAGGAGGCCCTGCCCCGATGTATCCGACTGTGCACCAGAAAACCTGGTGAACGAAACCTGCTGCCAGGTCTGCAAGCTCCAGCCGTCTCCGTTGAGTGAGTAAACTGTTATTCGAAGTTTTATTTGGCTCAAAAAAAATTAATTAATTCATTCATTCGTTTTAAAATTACGAAAATCACCTAAACCTTCGTACACCAGCAAATTATGTGAATATATCGGACTTTATATAACAGATAAGGTAATTGCAAATAAATATGCATCGTTACAGACTGGCAAAGAAAAATAATTATTAATTTCTTTTTATGTCAAATCTTACAAGTGAGCGGGGGTCCACCTGATTGCGTGATAACCGCCGCCCATGGCTTTACCAGATATGATGCTTATACTTTACGAAGCTTTAAACACTGTGGGCCCCGGCTACCTCACTCACCAGACGAAACGCTAAAGTATAACACTCCCACTTCACGCCGATACAAGAACGCATATATAAGAAAACGGAAAGAGATAACATTCAATAGAATTGCATTCTAATTATACCGATTGGCGTAATTTGACCGGTTCAATTTCGGTACTCCGTCAGTGTCATATCTAACAAGTGTTCGTATATAATATCATTGGTAGCCACGGTTCCGCCGTGAAGTCTACCCGAACGCGCCGAAAGGGGTACAACTTCAAGAGGGATCTTGAAGTAGTAACCCTTAAGGGCCGGCCGTTAATCACGTGAAGCTCGAAAGGGGAGGAGCGGGCTAGGCAAAAGTCACGGAATATCACAAGGGGGAGGGGCGGTGTGGTAAGATATCACGTGTATTCATTTTTTCGTCAACGAGCGATTTCTAAAACGGAAAAGCGGCGTATAGTGACGTGTGACCTTGACTCGCCGTTGCATTTTTATAATGGTCATTAATTTCGGAATAAAACTAGATAGACTATACTTTATACCTGTAGTTAAAGATAGCATTCAAAAAATTTTGAGACACTTTGTGGGTACTAATAAATGCACGTGATTTTGGGTGGGGGTGGGGGGGTAGTCTTAAACCTCACCACTTATAACCAAGGGGCAGGAGGGCGGTTAAAAATGCTAAAAAAAACATCACGTGATTAATGGACGACCCCTTGCAACTTCAAGAGGGCTATTGAAGTTGTACCCGTTACAACTTCAAGATTGACCCCTTTCGGCTTGTGGATGAAGGCGGTTGTGCAAGAGGTTTGCATTTGCAGGCACGTGCGTGCCGACGACGGTGCCAGCCGCTGAGACGGTGGGGCTGGTGCGCTTGCCGACGGGCCCCCACGGGCTGTGCGTCAACCGGCTGCCCATCACCGGCTTCAAGGAGTGCCACGGCAGCTGCGACTCCGGCACCGTCTACAACAACCGTTAGTGCAGTGTTGCCAGCTGTTCAGAAATAAAACTCGCTAAAGCAATTCATGAACCCACTAAAATTCACTACATTCACCTATTCACCTATATGTCCCACTGCTGGGCAAAGGCCTCCGCTGTACAAGGGGTGAGAGCCGTGATAGCTCAGTGCCCGTTCGCTCGCCTTTTATTACATTTACTCGAGCAACCAGACACTGACTCCTACCCTCAACCCTGCATTCTACAATCCACAACACTCATCACAGATTTGTTCATCTCCTCCACCCTTTCACAGGGTTGTTCATCTCCACCCTGTTTGTCTTCGCTTAGTGTCTCTCCCACTGTAGTTGGATTACTGATATGATTTGTTCCAGTGTGCAACAGTCGTCAAACAGCATTACTGTATGCCGACGGGTTTTGGCTGTGTCGAAATATTATGCATTTGTCTTATTTGTCGCAGATGTTCTGGTTTCCTCGAGATATTTTCACTAGTCATGCATCGGCAATTACCCGTATAGCCTAAAAATCGTAACAGAAATGTATGAATCACGAATGAACTGTGTAATGACAAATTAGAAAACTAAAATACCCTGAAGACCACAATCGAAATATGCAGACACTGCCCGTACAATCCCAATGCATTTTAACCCTCTGATTGTACTGCAACAGTCGAAAATTCTCATTTTACGTTGCCTTATTATTATTCTATATCTTTACAATACGTGGAACAAAAACCTTTGTACACCGTTTTACGAAAATTGCGCGGACGTGGAATTATGTAATTTCCCACACTTATAGTTTATATAGACAAGGAGTGCAGGACAATACTATTTTTAAAACTATGCACACACTGCAATGTATAATTATGTTCGAATTTCGACCGCTAGGCGGCCACATGTTTAATAATAATAATATAATAATAATAATATTTATTTGTAATCAAAAACACATCTGCACATTACAATAATAAAATAAAAATAGGTATTATACAAACAAAATAAAATAAAATATTAAAAAGTGACAGATATATTAGGACTTTTTTTTTACTACTACGTACGTTTTACGTTTTACGTTTTACGTTTTACGTTTACGTACGTTTTACGACTACGTTTATTATAAACTCGTTAATTTGGGCGCGGACCGTTCGCGCAGAGACGGGCGCGCACGACACCAGGTGCGAGTGCTGCGCCGCGGTGAAGTACGAGCGCGTCCTGGTGGGGCTCGTCTGCGAGGACGGCACGCAGCGGTTCCACACCGTGGCGTCGCCGAAGCGGTGCGCCTGCGTCGGCTGCGGCGCCCACAACCGCGCCGCGTCCAAAACCGGTGCGAACACCACGAACCACTAGTCGCTACCAACCCCATCTATCACTAACACCAACCAATCATAAAGCCATAACATCTATAAAATTGGATTCATAAGGTTACGGAACCCCCATCTATCACTAACATTAACCACCACCTCCATACATAAAGCTACGGACGGCTAATAATATTTATAAAATTGGATACATAAAGTAAAGGAACCCCCATCTATCACTAACATTAACCACCACCTCCATACATAAAGCTACGGACGGCTAATAATATTTATAAAATTGGATACATAAAGTAAAGGAACCCCCATCTATCACGAACATCAACCACTACCTCCAATAAAAAAAAATTAAATTGTTTTTTTTTTAAATAATTACACTACGTTCTCGAGGTCCGTGCCCTTACTTATGTTTACTGGTCTTATCTTTAAATGTTATGTGTGTACTTACTGGTCTTATCTTTAAATGTTATGTGTGTACACTACAACCGAACATCTTCTTTCTTCATGTCATACTGAAGTCTTGCTCCAAAGTTACAAAACTTTTCTATCGCTTCGAGTATTATTTAGGCACTAAAATTATGTTGAGGTGGAAGAAATTATGCCATGAGTATTTACTTTTGTGATACAATTTGTTGTGAAGCATTCACTTTGCCTACTTCCAATGCTCTTTTGGATAAAAGGATTCTTTAGGATAGTTTAAAAAAAAATATATCCAATTATTTCTTTTACCTACACGAATGCTGCACGTGTTTATGAACACGATTTATAGATTTCTATCGCGTTGCATGCGAAATCCGATGTTGAATGTGCCGACACCGTAGGTTAACTTTGCCTAGAGCACATTTTTATAACAGAATCACTGCGATTTCAGGTTACAAGGGGCACAGGTACAGTTCCCCGCCCCCCTACGAACGCACCATCAAGGACGAGGACTACAACATACCAGAGATGTTTGCGCGCTACGGCGAGACTTCGCCCAGACCGCGACTATAAAAAAATTACGTTTTCAGACTTAACCGTCGACGTCCACTGGGGCAATCGATTTTATGACCTCTGTGCTGGACGCTGGAATACACATGCTATTAAAACAGCATAAAATAAGTATTATTATTTATAGCGCGCTCTAGAAATCTTAGCGTTTTTTACTTACACATTAAGAGCACAATTCTTTTTTCAGAACTATTAATAAAGTAGCATACCTGAAAATGCTCAGACTTGCTATTGACCATGCCCGCCCATCCGCGCCTTAGTTCGTCTATAAATCGAAAGAGTATTCGACTTCCAAAGCATGCTTTTTCACAAGCATAATTGTTTATCAACATGCTAAATATGGGCGGCTAGGTTACACGTGTTGTAAGCACACTTTTGAACGATTAAATAGCATGTGTGTACCAGATTTAAACTGGCAGGTATCTCTAATCGCCGATATGATAATTTTATACCAAAGAAATGTGAACTTATTGAAACAATCTTTGTAAATATACGTAATGAATCAAATGCTTGTATCATTTCTTGAACTGTTATTGGCACATTTCTAAACTGCTATGTCGAATTCTTGAGAGTTAAAGCCCTGTTCAATAATATAATTAACATTTTCAAAACGTATAAAAGGTGTTAATTTTTAGGTGACAGTAACCTGCCAATGGATAAAAAGATCTCGATTTTGATCTCAGGGTACTACAATCAATATGTTATTTTTATGAATCGCGTTTAAGAAAACTTTTTAAGTTTTAGTCATTGCCATTTGAGCCACTGGATAGTGGATTCTTTAAGTAGATGGTGCTGAATCCACGCGTACATCGCGTACCATCGTAAAAATTATACAAATATGCCTTCTGAATTGTCTCACTCACATCAATCCGCCAAGTCATTTGGAGGTTATAATGTTAACTTAAAGATAAAATTGTTGACGAGTTTCAATATATGTTGTCATCAACACAATGGCCGATTTATTTTTCAGAGTGCAATTACTTCAGATGTCTTTGGGAATTGTTGAAATAAAGCCACAAAACTCACTAATAATACAAACTTAAACAGTTTTTATTTCCATAACACCGAATAAATAATCAAATGCCAGATCTTGCGCGAGTAACAGTTTGTCCGTTCCAAATAATTTACCCAACATGCCTTTGGCAGCAATCGCCACGAGAATATTGTAGCAGAGCCGTGTTCTTTCATCTTTACGAGACCTCTCCGTCTTCTGGAACCTTCTGTGCCTCGTCGGCGCTCTCCATCAACGCCTCCCTCTGTTCCTCTTCTTCTTTCTGCTTCTGCTTTCTCACAACCTCCGATAAGTACTTACACCTCTGCATGCATTCCTCCTGTAAGAGTGACAAAACGTATAGCAGTTACGCAATCTGAAATTCGTTTAACTGGGAGGATGTATTATCATCATGGAGCGATTTCACTAAGAATGGAAGTGAAAATATGGCTTTTATGGACTTCAACCGTCTTTGTCTTCTTTCTCCTGTCTTTATCGCACCTAGTGGGGTCGGCACACCAAATGAATCATGTTGTTAATGGTATTGGCATTTTAATACCGGCTAGGCTGGGTTTTTAAAATATCCTAATCCGGAACAATTATTATATATGAGTCACGTGTGGGAATCGTACCATTGATACCGATGCAAATAGCTTAACAACTGCGCTGCTGATCCAACCGCCTTACATACGGTTCAAATTACTTTTTCCGTCATTTGTCGTATTTACATTTATTACATTTTGTATTTATTTACATCGTATTTTAAAAAATACGAATATTTACGAATATTTTTTTTTTTTTTGGTAAAACTATAACCGAATAAGACAAGCATCTACATCTCTGAATAAGTATTTGTAGCTCGTAAAAAAGACTTTCCTTAGAATAAAACACGAAACTAAACTATGATTGTTGTAGGTTGTCATTGGTTTAGCTTTGTAACTCAGATCTATTTTTCTATTTTTCTATTTAGTTTTTTGCGCAACTTTAACTTGTATAAATAAATTGTCAACTTGGCAAACTTGTACCAATAGAAGAAGTAACAGGTACTAGGCGAGAAAAATATTTCCGGGCAACGAGATTTCGTTACGAAAACCGCGCAGTCGTGCATGAAGATCAATGATTGGGGACTTTCTATTGAAAGTCAACGAAACGTATTATACAACTCCGCGATAAATATTGCTTCAGAGAGAGACATACAACTAATTTCTTAAAGCGTTAATACTAATGTAAACTGTCCAGTCATACATACGTCTTTCAGTCGGACAGATTTTGATGTCTCCAAGGCTAGCCGAAATAGACCAATTGGCTATTTCGTTTTTTACCTAAGAGTAGTGATGCAATGGAACTCTGTTTCACTTACGTACTGTTCTGTCCGGGATCCGTTTAAGCTTATGTTTCCGAAAATTTAAACGAAAATATTATAAAGGGGCGAAGCGCGGCGCGTTGGTTTAGGGTATAATTATTTATGTAGAACACTCCGTGAAGCTTTCTGGATACAGAAGTGGCCAGAAAAATCACATAAAACGTAACATTCGCCTCCGTTAATAGGGGCTCATTTTATTTAATGGTGGCAACGGCGGCTATCACTTAACATCGGGTGTGCCGCCAGCTCGTTTGACATAAAAAAGACGATGACTCAGTGGCCAAGGTATCAGCTTCGACGTCGGGGGTCGTGGGTTCGATTCCCACACGGGACAACTACTTGTGTTACTCACAAATGATTGTTTCGCATGTGGGTGTTTGTCCACGTGAAATTTATTCAAAAGTCAATTTTTATTAACGAAAAACAAAACCGACTTGAAATATATCGCTCTGTTATCATTTTACTATCGAGTCTTCTAAGTATAAGATCCAATATCAATGAAATTAATATGGGACCACATGGGGGTCACCAGCTTTAAAATAAAAAAAAAGAATAATCAAAATCGGCTCACTCGGTCGAAAGTTCTGAGGTAACAAACGTAAAAAAAATATACAGTCGAATTGAGAACTCCCTCCGCTATTGAAGTCGCTTGAAAACGTCCTTACAGCGTTGTCCTAAAGTAAGGGCAATGTTTAAAAAAAAACTGGGGGGGAAAAAAAGGACCCACCTTGGTCTTCCCGGGCACGGAGCTGGCTATCTTCTGCCAGCGGTCGCCTACTCCACCCTTGGGGTATTTCGCCAGCGCCAGCTCGAGCGCCTTCTGCTGCGACTGGGACCAGTTGCCGCCGCTCACCTCCTCGGTCTTGCGCGTTTTAACCTGCTCCGCGAGATTGTATTCGTTAAATGAATTTAAGTACAGACATTTCAGGACACATTTTTTACGCAGCGCTCTCTAGACCCCAACTAAGCAACTCTTGTAAGTACTATGGGTACTAGAAAACTGATAAACATACTTAAACATACTTTTCTTTTGTAAATAAATACATATTATACATATAAAAACACCCAGACACTAGAAAAACAATATGATCACACCACACAATATGAGGCAGTCACCCCTTTGGGTCGTCAATTGTATTTGTTTTTATTACTGTTAATTTCGTCATCTATAGACCTCTCCATGTTCCACTGAAAATCAGTGATAGCGATTTTCGTAATGCCGACTGGTTTTGTGTGTGCCTTTTTGGGGCGTCGATTGCTAAATTTGTCATTTTAAGAGTTTTTTTCATCCAATAAATAAACATTTCTGTTTCTTTCTCTGAAATCAGTCAATTAAGTCTATTGAAGGTGTGGACAATAAGTTGTGTTCTGCGATTGAGCACAGACGGGGGCGGGAGGGTAGCCTGAGTCAGAAGAACGGCGTGTTAATTTGAGCTATGTAATTATACTATTGCGTTTTATGACTGACGTTGCCTATATCAGTCGAAACGAAATAATAACATCAATAATCTTCAAGTGACATCACTAATGAGCCACTAATGAATATTGTGTTATCTCAGTATTAATCCAATTAACACGTGGCTACAATTTATAAATGCCAAAGTATTCAAATACGTCGGTGTAAGGAAATCTCACAGATTCTGTATAAAAAATCTATAACGCAACAGAGTTATCAACTTCAACAATAAACAATGCAACCCTACGGGTGTTGCAAATGTCAATGGGCGGCGGTTATCACTTAACATCAGGTGAACCGCCAGCTCGTCTGCCACATTCGGGTAGCCACTGCCTGTTTCTCCGATGGTAGGGCCACGCAGCAGCCTCGGCTGTTGCACGAATGGGCCGGCTCGTCCAGGTAAGTACCACGACCTCACAGAAGACCGGCGTAAAGTGGAAGTATAATACTTTCGCGTTTCGTCTGGCGAGTGGGGTGGCCGGAGCCCAATTTTCAGAAGGTTCTCAACGCATCTCGCATGACAACTTTTCACATAAAAAAAAACTCACCTTCTTGGGGGGTTCCGGGGCCGTCTCCTCCGGCGCCTCCTGGCCGGGTATTTTGTAGCAGTTGTCCTTCAGCCGGGCGGCCACGTGCGTGACCTCGGCCACGCTGCGGCCCATCGCCTCGGCGATCCGCTCCCACCGCTCCGCGCTGCCTCCCGGGTACTTCTTCACCAGGCGCACCAGCTCGGCGAGGTCGTCGTCCGTCCACAGCCCGCCCGTGATCACGGGGGGCGGCTGCCGTCCGACGACAGTAATAACAAATAAAAAAAAACATTTCGAAGACACGTAAAGTCCGCCAATCCACTATGATACCCTCTGTACAGAGGTCTTTCCAGCAGTGGGACTTTTATATGTTGTTACTTTACTTTTTTTGTAGTTAAACATACTTTTTCATTTGTAAATAAATAAATGTTATATAATATAATAAAATAATAAATGTCGAACACATTTTTACCCAAAGTTCTCTAGTCCCAAACTAACCAACGCTTGTACTATGGGTACTAGAAAACTGATAAACACATACTTTTACGAAATACATTTGTATATAAATACATATATACACTGGAAAAGCACTGGAAAAGCACTGTGTTCTTCACATAATATTTCTCAAGTAGTGGAGATCGAACCCTCTGGCGCAAGAAGCAGGTGTGCACTAGGAAATCGCATTCTTAATATTAAGCATTGTCGCAGAGCATACACAGCGGCTACATTTCGCGGGCTTTTATTGACAAATGTATGTTTGGCCTATCCTATCTTCGGATCCTGACTCTCACGTATTGTCAACGTTTTATTTGCTTACGGAGACTAAGTTGGGAGCAGTTTTGCCCACAACATGTTACAGTTTTTCGTCTCAGCTTGTTTTCAATTTCTCAATAATATTTATTAAGTATCAAACTATCATATAAATGTGTATCAAAAAATACGTTCGCTTGCCGTTTCTTCTATAGCCTCGTCAAGTTAACGATTTTGTAGCAAGAAGTAACTTTCTAAAAAAACTCCGGAAAGCGAAATCTCATCGGTGTGTGCCAATCATTCGTAACCACGACCTAGATTGAGGCCGCAAGGCGGTACGAGTGTCCTAACCACTCGGACAGTCATCTATGGTCTAAATAAAAGTTAAAACCGGCCAAGTGTGGGTCGGACTCGCGCACGAAGTTTTCCGTGCCAATATCTATAATAACGGCAATATCTATAACAATCATCTCTGTTGTATGGGAGCCCCTTAAATATTTTTTTATTCTGTTTTTTTAAACAGAAATACATCATCTGTGAAAATTTCACCTGTCTCACTATCACTATGAGATACATCCTGGTGACAAACAGACAGCGGAGTCTTAGTAATAGGGTCCGGGTTTACCTTTTGGGTACGGAACCCTAAAAATGTGATAGTACAGAAATAGAATAAGGCTCTGAACCTCAGAACTTCGTAATATATCAAAAGCGACGATTTATAATTATTACAGTTCCATGTCTTGGGATTCCTTCATACAGCCTCTTCATCACCAGTTATAGGCCACCATTTCTGTCACACACGAGGTAAAATAAAATGTCCAACGTGGTAGGGTCACGCAAGTCTACGCTTATGCACGAAAGGCCAAAGTCCTAACAGAAGACCGAGCGCGAAGCGGAAGTGTTATTACCGCGTTTAGTCTGGTGAGCGAGGTAGCCGGAGTACGCTTTATCAAAAGCTGCCAACGCATCTGCAACCCTAAGGGTGTTGCAAATGTCTTTACATTACTTTGCACATATCTTCAGATAAACCGCCAGCTCATTTACTTTTTTCTCTTTTTTTCCGTTCCTTGTGTTCAGTGAAAAATCCATAATGGATTTTTGTCACTGAAAAAAAAAAGAGAACGGATTGGGGGAGTGGCAGGTGAATGTGGGAGTCCCGGAGACGGGTACCCACTAAAAAACAACGTTACACCTGTCTCTGTCGCATCGGCCGGGGACACGGGAACACCTAGACGAAATCTTCCGCGGCCCCGGCGCGGCTATGGCCTTTTTGGGCCTCCTCTTCTAACGGGGTTTATGCCAGTGCAACTGACACAACACCCCTCATGAGCCCAATATTGAGCGACAGACACCCCCCTCACACTCACCCTCGCTGTCAACCGTAGCACGAACCACGGCCGGCAGCGAGAGCTCATTTACCACCTTCTCACATAAAAAAATGTCGACTCACCGCTTTGGCGGGCTCGAGCGCGGGCGCGGGCGCGTGCGGCTCGTCGGCCGCGTCGAGCAGGCAGCCGTCGCGCGCGGGCGGCACGAAGCCCCTACGCCGCCGCGCGCCGCCGGCCGCCGCCCGCGCCTCCGCTGCGGTTGCCTCGCGCTCTGCCCTCGCCCGCTCCTCCTCCTCCCTGAACACCCCCGCGTGCGTAGAACGTGTTATATATATATATATATATATATATGTTATAACATATATATATATATATAACATTCCGGCAGGCCTCCCGACAGATTCGAGCTCTGAACTCGATTGATTTGACTCGAATTCACGACAGTTCCACTGAATCTGACGCCAGCGCACAATGAAGGGGTGGCTCTAAATAATTTTTCGAAAAAAATTAAACAGTTAAAGTTTTATCTAAGAAAAGTATGTAAGCGTAAACATGGAACATTTTGTCTGTGATGTAATAGGCCGGATACAGTTATCGGATTTGATTTTGTACGATCTTGTTTCTAGTTTCAATTCGGTCCGGGAGTAAACTTTTCAAATCGAGTTCGGACCAAGAGTGAGTTCGAGTCGAAAACAAAAACAAATTCGAATCAAATTTGGGGAGTAAGGCGGCTGACGCATATAGGCAAATTCAAGAATGAACTGGCATATCAAACTCAAACTAACCCAAAATTTACATAATCTTTAGATTAACTGCTTTATAATGTCATTGTACCATAATATACACAGTATATTGATTGGACACAATACAAATGATTTCGATTTTAGAGTAAAAAAATATAGTTCCTGTTATAAAATGTATACATACTTCTTCTTTTGTCGCTTTGCCTCTTCTTCTTTCTCCTTCATTTGCCTTTTCATCTCCACAATACTTTGAGGTATGGCAGTTACAGACCACCATAGAAACCTTGGTATTTGAAATGGAAGTGTATCTTTTATACTTGGCTTTGGGAGCTGATCTAAAATCTCTGCTAATCCTGTGTCAAAACCTGACTTCTTTTGTTTCTTCCCCCTGCTATTTAATATTTGTTCCTGGGAATTAACATTATTTAAGCTAAACATTAGATTAATTTTCGTACCAAAAGTTGTGTGTATGTTACAAAGAACTGGTTACTTAAAAAATATTTAAATACAATATGAATTAGGATATACTCACAGCTGTAAACCTCTTTTCAGCGTAAGCGGCCCAGCTAACTGCATACTGACAAAATGTGATAATTATGAAAAGGATTACTGAGCCCTCTGCTAAGCCCATTTTTCTCACATGTCGATAGTAATACACGGCAGAACGCCAGTTAGGAAGACCATTTTTAAGAACTTCATTGTATCTGAAGAGAAAGACAACATTGTAGTATTAACCAATTTTCTAACAAGAATTTAAATACAACAATTATGATATCAGCCAGAAATCTTAACCCAAAGCTTTAGCTCAAATTAAGGTTACAAATGTGATGCATAATAATAAAATAATTATTATTAAAACACCTTATGTTCATTTAAAATTAATGCAACTATCGAGCTCTGAATTATGAAAACTGAGGTAATCACAGTCACAATTGCTTCAGAAATAACATTTTATTATATTTGCAAGTATTGCCCTCCTTTAATCTATATTACTTTAACACACTAGAGACAAAAATTTGGACAACTGTATACTTTTCTCTTTTTCCTGGATCCTTAAGAATGTTGTGCACAGACACCAAGTTTCTAAACTGTACATCAGCATCAGGGGCATTATTTTTATCAGGATGCAACTTCAAAGTAAGCTTTTTAAATGCAGTCTTTATCTCTAATTGTGATGCTTCCTGAAAGAAAGGTATGTAATTTAATTGATAATTAAATTTTAGAACTACATGGCACTCATTTAAATAATAAGCTTATATCCCCAACTCATGTAAATGATTGTTAGTATCATGTTTTTCTGATCAATGTGGCATTGCTACTTGTTAATGTGGCATTTTAATGCAATAGTTCTAAATCATGAAATAATTGAATAGTAACCAAAATAACTGCGTCATACTAGTTGAAAGCATACTTATTTGTTTATTTGGCTGAACTTATAGAGTCGTAAGGGTCTTAAATTTAGTAGTTAATGTGTTAACTATTCATTTAAAAATCATTTGTATAGTGCTATTCTCTATTCAATTAACATTTTTTTCAGCAAGAAACCTTGAATGTAATTAGTAATAAGTGAATTAAACGTTAAAATCGTTAATTTACCTGCGTTACACCTAGAAGTTCATAAAAATTCTGGTTTACTTCTTCCACCACGTCAAACACTTCAAAATCATCATCGTCCCATGCAGCTGCACTTATAATGAAAGCCAAAAAAATTATGACAATGAAACGCATGTTTTATTATCATATATTGCTATCATATAATATATAATATTTTATAATTTATTATTTCTTATTCTTTAGAACATTTTAATTTACGTACTGCCAACTGTCACTTTCACGTCAGTGTCACCGCTTGTGTCCGTGTGGCGTAATGTCAGTGATAAATGATAACGATAATGATAACATAATAGGTAGAAAACATTAATTAAATAATCTTCTTTTCTCGCTCAAAGGTTAAGCATACTATTCTTCTTGTCTGTTCTTTTTTTCGAATTTTAAATAGATTTAATGTTGTAAAAAATGTTGGATAAATAAATAGGTAGACGTAAATAATTATTTCATAATGATAAAATTTTTTAGGAAGTAATAAGGTCAATTTGCAATTTAATCATGAGATATAAATCGGATTACTCAATTAATCGCTTATGAAAATTAACTAATTTCAGTTTATGAATATTAATTTAATCGCTTCAATTTAGTTTATGAATCAAATACTGACATTAAACCTTAAAAAAAATTACATTAACTATGACTTATTGCTTACGAAAGCAAAATAATTCCTAATAATTTACGCTACAAATGAACAGTCGCATGAAGACTCACTATTAAATAATGATACTAACTCGAACGTTAGCAGTTCAAAAGTACTCAGCCACACAAGGAATTCGTATGTAGGTTGAAACTCGGGCACTTCACATTCGCCAGCGTAAATGCTGGGGCATGAGTGTCGTTAACTTGTTTGGGTTCGTGTCCCTTGAGGTGACATCCTGTTGGATACTGATAGAATAATCAAGTTACTCATTGCGCACGCTTATAACGTCCTCATAATAATTTTGTGGCGTATTACAAGTTTGTGCAAGAACTGTTCTTAACCCAAAAGAATTATTATAAGTTGTCAGTGTTGCCAAGAAATGGGCTAAAAGGAACGACCTATATCGCTTCTGGTGGAATAAGGTATGCAGGATCCGATGCGGTCGTGGATTTAAACATGCATTCTTATAGTTTTTTTTTTAGTTTAAAAAAAAGTTTTTTGTTCTCTTTTTGTATATAATTGGGACCTTTGCAAATAAATCATTCTACACTACAAGGAGTCAAGATCATTTTCTTCTCAAGATTTCCTCCTGTAAAATTTAACAGGTTAATAGATCGGTATTATACGTAAGTAAGTTATGGTGCAGGAGATATACGAAAACCAGCCACCGAACTTGTTGCTTTCTTCATGATTCTTTCTCGGTCGTTGATCCTTTTGTAGTATCTTATTCACTCTTCTTTACAGAAGGTGAGATGGCGACGAAAATAGCTTAGATATAATCTCGTAAAGCGAAGTCGTGGGTTCCAATACCAGTGGCATGTTAGTAATTTTTCATCAACCGACTTCAAAAAAGGCGGAGGTTCACAGTTCCAGTTTTTTTTTTTTTGTTACCTCAGAACTTACGACCGAGTGAACCGAATTTGATGATTCTTTTTTCATTTGAAAGCTGGTGCTTCCCATGCGGTCTCATATTAATTTACTTGGTATTGCAACTTAGGCTCCGGAGATGTTAAAGAAACTCCTGAAAAACATTTATAAAATGATTACAGAGCGAGATGTTTGAAGTCGGTTTTGTTTTTTTGATAAAAAATGGACTTGTTTTCCGAATACTCACGATTAAGACTCGAAAGTGGCCTTTCATTATTGATACTTTGGATAGTTGAAATCTTCGCCATTTTATAATCACACAAAATTAGTAATGTTTATTATAAAATGTGTATATGTGCATATAACACTATACTAATTATTATCTTAATTAAATACTCTTATAAATTTAGTTCATCTTATTATCTTAAATATGTGCCACAAGTAATAAACAATGAAAGATTAAGCTCTTATATTATTATATATTTTCGGCACATCTAACACAAATAATTATTCGTCGTTGCGGTTTTTAAGGGTGTTTACTCGTACTTATTGCTTTTTGGTAAGCGTTGGTTAGTGGCTTACGTTACTCACTAATAATACGTTATGATAAACGACTGAAAAAGTATATTTTAATTTTGATAAACATATCTATTAGTACATTATTATTATATTCTATAGACCTAATTACAACATATAAAATACTTCACACGTTCAAAGCCAAACAACTGCAGTTAACTAACCTAAATAATTATTGCCGTAACGTTTCTAAGCTTCTGAAGTTTCGTTTCGTTTCTAAGCGAAACTAGACAATAAACTAAAGAAAGTCGTGACGTAAAACAATGATTGCTTGTTAGCATACTGAGGATTCCTCAGGGTCTGGCTATTTTAAGGGCTTGATTACTGGATAGGCACATACATGGCTACGATCTGTGGGGAGGTGGAGGAGATCCAATACATATGTCTTATTTTCAGTATATATGTCTTATCTATGGGGAGATCATTTTATAATGGTTTCTCAAATCTATGAGTACGTTTGGCGCACGCCCGTTCAGTACCGCGCTGCCCCGCGGGGCGGATAGTTCGCGCGGGGATGTTTTTCCTGATATAAATTTCACTAAAGGTCTTGTCGCAGGGTGCACATGCACTTTGCATCCAGTTTTTAGTATCTAAACATGTGAGCCATATAGATGTCGTGTCCGACATCGCTTGTGACAGTCACCATGATTTTCGCTTTTCTTATAGTGTCGTTAGTAGGAGTTATCTTTGACCGACCGACCGTAAGTTATTGAATATCGATTATTGTCCCTTTTCGTTCTTTTTAATGTCACAGTTCTTGTCGAATATTTTTGATAATTCATATTGCAATTATTATGATTAATCGTGTATGTGTGTTAAATTAAGTGTAATGAATAACTTCTCTTTTATTTTTGTCTTTGTTATTTGAATCGGCCTTTATGAGTTTACCATATCTAATGGAATGGAAAACATAAACTATAAATATAGTTATCATTTATGTATTGTATTACACTTTATATTAATAAATAATAACAAAACTCCATAATAAAATCGAAAGCAAACAGATTTTCTAGCTAGCGCTTGGTTTAACAGAGCGATCGATCCAGCGAAACATGCGCCGTGCAGTCGGCGTTTTACCGCGAAAAATCTATTCATTTCAGTTCGTACCTATAACATCTCTATTGTTGACGTAAATATAATGATTATTAAGTTTTCTTTAGTCTGTCGTCTATAAACTCTTGGGTTACTTCCTCTTAGGAAATCTTTGGTAAATTAGGAAGATGTACCAAAAATAATGTATCTTTGAATATTTCACAGAAATATTCTGCAAGACCTGCTTTTTATATTGAAACTGTCATTTTAACAACTTTTTGTTTGTTTTAAGTTTCTCTTAAAATTGTAAATTCCCCAGTAAAGGCCTAAACACAATAATTTTAACATTCGTCTACTACCAATTACAATAAAAAATAGAGAACACATTGCAACCTAATATCAATTGTTTCCATTTTGGAAACAATTGATATTTTTCATTAGAATATCTTTAACTTTTGCTACAAAATCGTCGTCTGGGGAAATACCTCGGTTTTGCGACCGTATACCTACGTAGTACTTTTTCTTTTCAACATTTTGCAACAAGCAATTATTCGGATATTGCCCATGTCTAAGAGTAGTGGCATCAAAAAGAATCGCTCGCTGGCGTTACAATAATTTAACACCCTATTTTATCAATGTACCACCATGGATCAATCATATTTACAAAAAAAATTATTGTGTTTATCTATTAAAACATATGAAACTTACTAAACAACCTCAACACTATCATACAAAGTTTAATTTCCAAAAAATTAATTCGTACGTTCCAAAGAAATAATCACATAGGCTCCGAGCAACTTTGACGTTGTCGTTTTTTTTTTTTCGTCAGTGCGCCACGGAAAACGCATGCGAGGACGGTCGCGTGTGCCCGGCGCACTGGCTGTGCTGCGAGCACGGCTGCTGCGCGCCGGCCACCGCGCCGCCACGCCAAGAGCCCGACGACGACGCCTTCAAAGAGATATTCACCTACCCGTGGTACACGCAGTGGTGGGTTGGACATTCACATTTATAGACAAACCAGCGGACCAGCCAGACGTTTTCTTGTACACACGTCATAAATTTAAAATTTAAAACATTTTTTGAATAGCTTTGTGCATCTAAACCATTCTCGAATCTACCTGAAAACACACAAAAACTTCATTATAATCGGTCCAGCCGTTTAGGAGGAGTTCAGTGACAAACACACGTACAGAAGAATAATATATATAAAGATCATATTAAATTAACTACCTACCCGTCCGAAATCTGCGCAAGCAAGAGTAGTGAGACTAAATATCCGTCTTACTTGTAAAAAACCATTACAACTTTCATGTAAAGATACTGTCAATAGAAGTCAATATCGTACATTCCTTATCATAAGTTTTGGTATTAAGGACTAAGTTACTATTCAATATTAGTTCCTTGATGAAAAGAATTGAAGACAATTAAAAGATAAGTTAGCATGCTCATTTTATAACAACAAATCAAGAATGTTCACAATTAACCTTCATCATCAAGCCCAGGTTGCTACGAAGCACGATCCACGCCCTCCCCCCTAAGATTCTCGCACAATTGTACTGGTCCTCACCCCACCTAGTGGAGAGTCCTAATCGATCTTACATAATAAATTAGTTTATTCGACCCCCGCGTCCTGCGGGATATCAAGAGTTCAATGATATCGCAAATACCACTGGGCGTTAGCGGCGAGGGTAAGCCATTCATAAACTCCAGGTTACAGAAAGTTTTCTTTCAAATTGCAGGCAAATACTGTTCCTCCTGGGCTGCCTTTTGGGTATTCTGGTCTGCTGCACGTGGTGCCTGTTCTTCAGGCGACCACACGGCGTATATATGTTTTCACTGTCCTGTTGCGTGCGTCGGCCAACTTCCGAACACGACTCGGCAGGCTCCGTGTATCCGCCACCCCGGTACAGCCGCTGCGGCTCTTTCCACCAGGCCCCGCCACCCTATTCGGAAGTGAGTTTGAAATTGGAACAGATTAAAGGCTTACGGGTTGCCATATGCTTTAAATATTGTTAAATACCTTGTTTTTTTGTCACTTATACTTTAGTGATGATGATATTAGTGACAAAGTCCTCATATTTTTTTTTATCTTTAATATCTTTTTTATATTTAGAACGGTTACAGATTTGTCTTTATTATTTATTAAAAATGTAGAGTGCCTAACTGTACATTTGTAAATATTGTGCATTATATTAAGCTTTATTACAAAACTTTCTGTTTCAGGTCACATCGAAGCCAGATCTTTATCCCCTCGTAATCACGTGCGCTGAAGGTGACGGGAAAAACGGTACAGGCGGGAACTACCTTATGGTTCAATACTTTAGAAATTACGTTATTCGTGCTCCTGGTAAGCAATTCAATCAGTTCAGATGTCAGGGAGCTTTTTTTTATTAAATTTATGTTTAAATATAAATCTGTACAATACAAAAACCATGCCATTTGGCTCCCTTTCTTTTAAATTCTAAATTCAAATGACCTTTTTATTGGAAATTTGATATGATATACATTAATAACTCTACTTACGCTACCCCGACTTAAGCAAACCCAGATTTACGTGATTTTCAAATCTCGTCCATTCTTCTTCCGACTATCAAACATCTTTTTGGCAACGCAAATGGCATTTGAAAAGCCATTTGACAGCTGATTAGTTGACATCTACGATGATCAGTATTTCAGAAACCGGGCGTTAATGTTGTAAATAATGGATATAGTAAAATATTATAGAATAAAAGTTTTACATAAAAAAAATTCTTTGTGCGATTTTGGTTTCTGTTATCCAAGAAATACATTGCATTCATCAGTGAAATTATACACGGACATTCGACTTACGCGGTTATCACTTTTAAAAAACCGAGAGAATATTATAGTTCGCACATAATACATTTGTTGCATTTTTGTCAAATTTTTCATTTTCAGGTTCTCTATCTGCAACAAGTACTGTAGACTCGCTGAGCTCAAGTTTTATTTGTAACGCGGCAAATGAGGTAATTTTATCATAAGAAAGGTGGTCTTTTTTATCCTTTTGATTATCTTTACATGAAACCATTTATAGATGTATATAAATTTTTATGTATACGTATCTTTATACACTTGAATATTTAGACACAAAATAGTTTAATATTATTTTTATATATTAAAAACCCGGATGAAAATGTTTGCCGTTAAGTCTCTCGCCTAAATTATGCTATCTTGTATTAATTACCCTACAAAGTTAACGTCAAACAAAAGTCAAACAGTTTGTTAATGTAAAATACCTCCTTATGTCCATAACACGGAAAATGAATCTTTACGAAAAGTAAAAAAAAAAAACGAAAGTTCTTATATAACTTACGGTGATTTGACAATTAGCAGCGTTAAAAAATCCGCATATATTTTCTCAGGCGAACTCGATAATCCCACCACCCTACTCGTGTGCGAGCAATTACGAAGAGTGTGGCTCGGGGAGGACGAGTGCGCCCCCGCCGCACCCGCCCTTCCCCCGCCGCGCAGAGCGCCGTGACACCGCCACCGCCTTCCGCGAGAACCTCATCACTTCACCCGTGCAGCCACTGGTGAGCTTATAGCCGATAAATGTACAACCATCTCCAACTTCGACTTAGGAGAGCTACAGTAGCTCTCCTATCGCCATCAGTTCCATAGTTGAACCTCCGAGTTTCTGAGTGAGGTAACCGGAGCAAAGGCGAAGTAAGAAAATAGGTTAGTTTGACATGTGTGACGACAAGATAACAAGACCAAAATATTTTCTGTACCTATCTATTTATTGGCAAATAAAGCAACTTGAAAGAAATGTGCCCCTTTAAAGGTAGCAAAGGTTCAAAACCCTCAATTACTTCGATTCAACTTGTTCCCGTAGGTAGCAATTATAAGCTACCATTGACATAAAAAGTTGGGCGCTCTTTGAGAATTAAGATAAGTCATTCCTAAGATCGTGATAAATTGTATATCATGAATTTAAACGATTTATAGTGATCCCCATGTTATTGAAGAAAAATCTTATAAATTTGCCCCAATGGCGAAGAACCTGACACACAGATATCGCTAAACTATACATGGTCCTGACTATAATAAAATATATTGAAGATATTACATCTATAAATATATGTACATATTAATTGATTATCATGCAGACTGATTATCTTATTGTTTATTTCACTCAACAGGATGCTGCGTTCGATCTGGAGTTGGAATTGATCGACTGCGAGATGTATTGTGACGGGGGTTGCAAGCCCCGTTTGGGTTCCTCTCCTCCGGCTCATCGCTCCCAGTCCAACGTAACGGACGCTATCTACGACCAAGAAGCCTACAGACTGCGGCATCTCTTCTCATGTCCTTCCCACGAAAACGCCGGTGCCTGCGAATCGCCCCCGCAACCTACAAGCCCCACTCAAACATCTGGGGAGTCCACACTCCATAGACCAACCGAAGAGAGATTTGATAGGAGGACCAGACGTTTGGATAACGTCAGAAAAACTCTTAAAGCGAGGAAATCAAGTCTCTACATGCCGCTGTCGATGGCCCACCCTGGAAGGCAATCGCGGGTGTCGCCAGGTACAAGAGTTTCTTCGCGATCCGCTCCGGCGACCCCATGCGGTGCTCTCGTCCCTAACATCCTCATTTTCTCGCAACGCGTCTCAGCATCCAGGCATAGTTCGAGATCCTCGCGACTCGAAGAAGAGAACGATCCACTACTGGCGGACGTTGAGAACGCGCGAACCGACCATAAGTTTTAAATACTCCAAGGCTGCTTAATTTTATCCAAACCCAGCCAACAATGTGATCCCATAGAGAAATAGATATAATTGTAATTTACAGTGTAAGGGCCTAGTGCGGTGAACCCCGGCGGAACCTCAATATCCCTATTTTCAATGTTGTGATTGTATTATCCGCGCTCATGAATAAAGCGTTTGCCGCAACGTAGCTAGTTAAATGTTATTCAATTATTGTGTTTAGATGTAAGGAAAGAGCTTGTTGGACCATTGTTCACTTGCGTTCTTATAAGATATTATATGTCTCAATAAAAAACTGCGTTTAATATTTCGCCTTGCCTCCGATAATTTGGTATTCAATTTCCCAAAAACCGATAACAAAAGTAATCAATTAAATTATTTCGTTATCCCATAATTAAAACGCAGTAAAACACAGCCCATACCTACCTAGAATTAGTTCCACTGCTGGACATAGGATGCTCTTGGTAGGTGATGAGACTTCATGGTTTAATTGATTACCCTTTTAACTGCAAGTCATGTTTTCGATTTCAATCCCCTTTAACCCCTTGAAACCGCTCTGATTCAAGTACTTCAAATTCGATTTTTTCTTCTCGCAACCGCGGCGCCCCATGATATTTGCGGAATGCCAAATTTTATCATAACGTAAAGGTACTCTGTTAAATTATCATCTTTCAGCACCTACAAAAGCATTGCTTATACGAAATACGAACAAACAATGTAGACAAAATACGTTACATTTTCATCGGTGTGGCAATCAACCGTATAGCTGTAACGAAACACGAAACGAACGAAAACGTAAAAGCTAGTACTTAAAAGTCTGGACGCGATTTCCGTTTGGGTTTGATTCTCGCAGCGGAGAAAAAATTTTAGACCATTAATTTTTCTTCAACGTTTCATTTTAAGTGAACAGATTAGCCAGTGCCGGATTAACCACATTGTAAGAGTAGCGATTCCTATGGGCCCCGCGCCAAAGGGGGCGCCGCATATTTAAACTCACTCAACTTGAAACTTATTAAATAAGAAAGAGTATTGAATAATTGTATAAATTAATTAAAAAGAACAAAAGTTAATTCTTTTTATTCGTTTATTAATTTCGTAAATCTAAAAATAATTTAATCTTCATAAAATAATTATTTCCGTTATTCAATTTTTGTAATAGACCTTTCGACGTTATTATGTCTAATTACTTCCTCTGTTTAGATTCCACTATCGATGATAATCCAAACCGAGCCTCCAATCCGAGGGGCTTTCTCTCTGGCAATCTTGTTAATCCGAATCGTTCTCTCATCTCTGTATATTACTTCTTTTGCTTTTTTTTGTCAGTACGCCACAACGTCCATAATTCGGCGCGGGGTCATCGCTTAATGGTCGTGCATCTGCTCTGCTACATTGTTTTCCTGAGTCGTCTCCATAAAATAAAGTCATACTACGAAAATGTGTCTCTTCGGCGTGCGGACCTCTTCCGAATTTCCTGTCAAAACTAGCTAATAACACAAAAATTAGGTAGTTAGGGATGCCCACAATCCTAAATATGTATGTTAGACCGTCGGCATTCTTGGCAGCAGTAGAACTGATTCTTGATTAAAATCTGCCACTGTCAACTAGGGATGGGTCGTATCGCTTTTTCTGAGTACCGTATCTGAATCCGATATCGATTTCAAACATCTGATTTCGAAACTATCTATTTTAATATCTAGATATTTTACGGTTTCCTATCCACATTGATTAATTGAATTCTAAAAAAAAAAAAAAAAAAAATTTGTATACTTTAAGGGAGTGGATATAAGATGAATGAAATAACTTCCCTTCATACTTTTTCCAGGCTTAGGACTGGCTGCAATATTTCATACTTATTATAAATATAAAATTGTCAAATTCACGTTTAGGAACGTAAGCTCTCTGACTTTATTCGTCGTAAGTCTTGTTCGACGATCATTAATAATTAACCCTGTCTTACTAAAAATGCGTTTTTTTTAATTGTTAAATTAAAAATTTCATTAAAAATATAAATTGAAGTAATATAAAAATGATTATTTTAACAGAGATTTATTTTAACATCTTATATACCGCTTAATAATTGACTTTAACATATTTTTAGAACACGCAATCGAGTGGCAATATTTTTATTATTTGTGTAACAAATAATACATTCAGTATTATAGCTTAGGGCGGAAGAATTTAAAATATACACACAAGGCACATAAGCCTTGGTCTGATTTCCACCAAAGCAGTACAGCACTATTAAATTATATTTTTCTTTTTGTGTACTTTTATTTTTTTCAAAAAATATGAATAAAATTTAACTAATAAAGATATTCACAAAAAATTTACCTCCTAAAAAATTTCCATTGTATATTTTTCTTCCTTAATTTAGGCAGAAAATTCTTAGTAGTAAGTTGGCATCCCTTACTATTACGTGCTAGGTACCAATGCAATCCAACTCAAGGCTAAACAAAATTTAAAGACATCGTTAATACCGTAATTCGTATTTAAATGCAACAGAGTTTTTTTCCATGCTGTTAAGATTCAAAATTACTTAACTACGCGCTTTGTCGCCCGTTACGTCTCAAGGCTAAACAAAACAATAAAAATATAATAATATCGTTGTAGTAATCGCTGATACCAAGATTAGTATTTAAATGAAACGGATCTTATTTGCATCGTGTTAAGATTCAAAATTACTTAACTTATTCATAATATCTGTTTAAAAATCTGATATCGTGCATTGCTTGCCGTCCCACTCTAACTAGTAAGTGTTTATATCTCACGCGCTTTGTCGCTCGATATCTGATATCGTGCATTGCTTGCCGTCCCACTCTAACTAGTAAGTATTTATATCTCACGCGCTTTGTCGCTCGATATCTGATATCGTGCATTGCTTGCCGTCCCACTCTAACTAGTAAGTATTTATATCTCACGCGCTTTGTCGCTCGATATCTGATATCGTGCATTGCTTGCCGTCCCACTCTAACTAGTAAGTATTTATATCTCACGCGCTTTGTCGCTCGATATCTGATATCGTGCATTGCTTGCCGTCCCGCTCTAACTAGTGAGTATTTGTATCTCACGCGCTTTGTCTCTCGAAATCTGTTTAAAAATCAGATATTGTGGCAAACGCGTATGATATCGCCGTATCGCGATTCGTGTTGGTATAGCGAGCGAGCACGGTACATCAGATTTCGGAAATATCAGATATTGTAAAATACATAGATATTGAACGAGCCAGTAAGCGATATTGGGATATTGTACTAGTATCTAGTTTTCATATCTGATACGATTTGTATCGCCCACTTCTACTGTCAACTGTCAACTGGTGTCAATGTCATTGTCGTAAGTGAGCGGCTGTGTAGAAATTATCATTTTTGTAAATTTTCTCCCATTTACTTCTTCTATGTAATTACGACTGTAAAAAATCAATATTGAAAAGCATTGAAAACATACATTCTAATTGTTACCCAAAATTGAGACACAAATGTCAACACAAACAGATTTTGGCCCCGATTCAGGTGGAAGGGTGAAGGTACATGTTTTATTTATATTAAAATGATATTAAGTATTAAAATAAATGATGTGTAAATATACATATATATATCCTCTGCGCTATCTCTTTATGCATGAGATAATAATATGGAAAAGTACAAGTAGTCAAGATATTTTTAAACAAATTATTCAATACTACCTTAAAATAAAAAAGTTGTTTTATATGGAATCACAAGTAGTTTTTAAAGTATTAAAATGAAACAATACAAAATTTAAAATAAATATACAATTCATTGTATTGATTTAAAAAATTGACATATGAATAATCACCTGATTTAATAAAAATAGTATTAGACTTAGATTGAATGTTTTGATTTTCAGTTACGATATTGCAAGATGTAATAAAGTCACTATAAATCACTCTGCACTTTTTTAAAGTTCTGTTACAATTGCAAATATGTGAACACGATTTTGTAAGGATAAAAATATGGTATTTTTTTCCATTTGCACTGGGTGTTTTTCTACTTAACAAAAATTTTATTTGCTAAAAAATCGATAATGAAATAATCAACAAGCAGAATTTGGTGGTTATAATAGTTTCGAGAAAAATTAATTAACATTAAATTAAATAAATGGTGGATTTCTTTAGTGAAAATAACAAGTTTTAAATATTTTTTTAAAAGTATAAGCAACTGTCGAATTCTGCTTTTTGATTATTTAATTAGTTATTTTTCATTACCAAATAAAAATTTTTTAGATCGAAAAACACCCAGCACTAATGGAAAATTTTACCCTATAAGATTTGTGACATGTAGCCATAGATACATGCCACAAAAATTTGTGTATAAAAAATATCATACTAAATATTCCTTTTTTTCAGGGTTTAGTAATTGTAAAACCAGTAGTATATGGTAACATAGCCAGATACTTTGGAAAGAAAAGGGAAGAAGATGGTCACACTCATCAATGGACGGTCTATGTTAAGCCATATGCAAACGAAGACATGTCCGTGTATATAAAAAAGGTGCATTTTAAATTGCATGAGAGCTATGCAAATCCAAATAGGATTGTGACAAAACCACCTTATGAATTAACGGAAACTGGATGGGGAGAGTTTGAGATTGTTATCAAAATTTATTTTCATGATCCTAATGAAAGACCAGTAAGTTTATAGTTTTCATTAAGGTATAGACCTCTATAATATCATTTAAGGTATAATCACTTTAGTCAGTCAACAGTTAAGATATAGTGTGTTATTCATGAATTAATAATAATATTAAATCATTAATATCACCATGCCCAACTAGTAATGCATTGCAAAAACAATGTACTGATATCTCATTCCTTTCCTAAAAAAAAAACAAAACTTGTTACTAAAGATCATGGGTTATTCAATGTGTTATCATTATCATTGCATCAGGAAATCCTTATTTATGACTGTAGAGTGCTTACATGTAATAATCATAAAATTATTTTGATTGTCTCTCGCTTTTTATTGCAACATTAAAATAAAATTGCTTCTTTTGGCTTGGTTGGAAAAATTACACTGATAGACAAAAATGACCTTAATGAAAGTTAAATGTAATTGAATGAGTTATTTTGTATCTACAACTATTTTGTAACAAATCTGCATTTTTAGAAAATTTTGATCACCCTCAGTTTTTTTGCAACAGCAATTAATCTTTTTTTAATTAAAACGTTAAAAAATGTTTCAAATGAAGAAAAAATAAGTAATATTTATGTTTATTTAGGATTTTCGGGAATATTTGGCGTCAGGTACATCCCTTTTGAGTGTCCAGCAGTAGGCAGTGAACATGTTTGGACTCCACTTGCGGCTTACGGCTTCCAAATTTTGAGGAAAAAAATCCAAATGCGAGTCTAAAAACTGAATCTTGAGCGACATATTGCATCCCATGTCCTTGTAAGCCGCTAAGAGGTTGTTGACTAACTCTTCATAGTTTTCGGCCCTATGGTTTCCAAGAAAATTACGAACAATATTTCGAAAACATGTCATGCGGATTTTTCGATCGGATTAAGTTTTTGTTCAAACTCTTCATCAGCCAGTAGGTCTCTAAATAAAAGAAGGAATATTTGTGGCCCTACAAATATTCCTTCTTTTATTTTGGCATCAATGATTTTTGGGAATATTTGTTTCAAGTAACAATACTATAACTTTTAAGGTGTATACATACACAAGTATAAGTACACACATTAATTAACTTTTTTTTTCTTATCTTTACATATATATAATTCTTCTGTATGAATGATCTATCTATCTGATCGTAATGTCACTGAACTCCTCCTAAAACGCTGGACCGATTTTAATGAATTTTTTTGTGTCTTCAGGAGAATGGTTTAGATTCACAATTCGTTTTGTTTTTGTTTTTTTTTTTATTTATAAGACAACGTCTGTTGGGTCCGCTAGTCGTGTACAAACTTTCTCCTGAACTATCGCTAATCTGTTTACTATCCGTAATCTATCCTTAGCTATATGAATATTATGAGTACCTATACATTATTTTTATGTCTTATCCCTAAACTGTTTCTAGGTGACACTGTACCACATATTAAAGCTGTTCCAATCTCCGATAAACGAAAGTACACCCCCCACAACAGGCCGGGCCCTTGTCAGCGAGTCGTACGAGGAGATTGTGTTCCAGGAGCCCACGCAGCTGATGCAGCATATGCTTAGCAATGTGAAACCAATCACCAATGGACCGTGGAATCACGACACTAACTGTAAGGGAGCACTAGACTAGAATGCTAAGAAAACAATGTGGAAGAATGCGTTAAGATTTTCGTCGGTGTGGCAATCAGCCGTTTAGCTCAGTGGCTAGAGCGTCAGGCCGCGAATGCCGAAGACGTGGGTTCGATTCCCACAGCGGCGACAATCTTTTCGCACTTTTTCTACATATTTTAATGAAAAAGTTAATTGAAGCGATCTTCAATAACATTTTCATGCACTTAAAAAAATTAGACAGGAAACTATTCAAGACTAACCGAAAATCCATAATGCTATGAAAACCTATATTGAATATGTGTGACGTGATTTTTTATTAAAGTCAAAATTTCTTCATTTAAGCTCTTATTGAACGTCAACAAAAACTACCACCGGTTCACTAAACTGGACCAGAACAGTTAAGAAGAACCAGTAAGAAACTCTGCGGTCTTCTGGTCGATCGATTTCATTGTTCATTTTAATCTTGCAGTCGAAGAGAAGAAAGAGAAAACCCTCGAGAGGATAATAGCGGCGCAGGCGAAGGTCAGGAACGAGATTTCCGATCTGAAGGAGAAGCTGCAGCTGGCGAAGGAAACCATATCCAGGTTCAAGGAGGAGATAGCGAAAGTGCAGAACAACCCGGTGTCCAACATCCTGTCGGCTGTGTGAAATGGACCCACGCCTGTGCAATTGTGATATTCGAGGTTTCATCGTGTAGAGTCATGATGTATGACTGAGAACGGCGTTTCCCAAACTTTCTCTGCAACGGATTGGAGTGCGTAAATTTTGAAACGCAGAATTTAATTGCAATATTTTAGATGAGACGAATCGTGTTAGGAAACGTATGTAAATCGTCGCGTTTATCCATTAAACCTCAATGGAACAATGAAGTTGCACATAACGTAGTTTGGGAAGCACTGGCTAATAAGTAGCTTATAGAAACGGCGACCTAATTTCTCATTTGGAAAACTTAGATTATAAGCGAAATTTTTGACAAGTTACACAATTTTTTTGTGTAATAAGTATAGAGATTTGTAATAAATATTTATAAGCAATGCTTGTTTGATTTATCTTCATCTTCTCGCACGATGTCGTGCGGGGTAGGTTATTTGTAATGCAATAACACAATCTTTATTCTATCTAGTTTATTCCTTTATTCATTTAACTCCGTGGCACAGTTGCCAAGATATTGGCAGGTCGTTGGTTCGATTCCCACACGGGACAATTACATATTTGTGTGACCCACAAATAGTTGTTTCGCATTTGGGTGTTTGTCCGCGTGAAATTTATGCTTGTAAAACGTCCTTACAACACTGGATAATGTTATCCTAAAGTAAGGCAATATTTTTAAAGAATAAAAAAAATTCTATTCCCGATTCCTTCCTCATGAATGTACACCTCATGTATTTTGGACTAATACCTAAACCGTGCAGCAGCTAGTTTTTATAAGTTGAAGGGATCCTAAGGTAATAATAGTCACAGTTACATAAGGTAATAATCACCATCAGGTGAAACACTTGACGGAACTCTGCTAAGAATACGCCGACGTCACAGAGTAATCGACAATTACCGTCCGACGTAAAATATTACACTCACTATTGTCAGAGCCCACTAACACAAGTTTACTCTGAACAGAAGCTCTAAGCTTGTCACCATAAACTAAAAATTAATATAACGTTAGTTCTATGATTCGGCAACGGCCAAATGTGACGCATAGAGTAATTAGACGCGAAGAGCATCGCTTGTTTTTAACCGACTTCAAAAGGAGGAGGTTCTCAATTCGACTTTAATTTTTTTTATATTTGTCTCCTCAGAACTTTTGTCTGATTGAACCGATTTTGATGATTCTTTTTTATTTAAAAGCTGGAACTTCCCATGTGGTCTCATATTAATTTCATTGGTATCGATTGGATCTTGGGCTCCGGAGATACTTGGGGAACTCCTGAAAATCAATTATAAAATGAATACAGAGCGAGATATTTCAAGTGGGTTTTGTTTTTCGTTAGTAAAAAAATGGTTATTCATTACATGCGCGAAGTAATTTCAGTCGTCAACAAAGTAGAACTGGGTCGTGTAAAGAGTGCAGCCAGTATAAGCGATTAACAGATAGCGTGAGCCCGTCCGAACGATGCACGATGTCCAATATTAAAGGCGACAGCGCATTTAATGCAGGACAATTAATCGATGAATGAAAATAAAAACAATAGCCGAACTAAAACCGTTATTATGTACGTATCGGAGGGAACATTCTAAATTTACTTTAAGTTTGTCAATGACTCAACAGTAATTTATGTACTTTAAGTTTGTTAATGACTCAATAGTGCTATCCGTGCCTCAATAGGCATTGACAACACTAATTTTCCTAAATAAATTCACAGTAAGTTCTGCATTTCGTTTTGGAATCCATAAAGAAAATACATATTTAACGTTATCCTTATAGACATATAGATTTATTTCAATATCCTTAATATATAGTGGCCGATTATAATAAAATGGATAACCGATTTCCTGTATTTACTTACTTAAAAATACGTCATCCTATCAAAGTGCTCAAAGTTAGTTTACAAACCGACTTCAAAAAATGTAGGCATTCGGCTGTAGGTACCTACTATACATTGTTAATAAATCGTGGACTGCGCATATGTATCAGGAAATCCATGTATAGCGATTGACATGTTTGAAGTCGCTTATATATATGCTACAGTTTAAATTCAACGAAAATGAAAAAAAAATACTAAGTATTGTAGGCCATGACATCCTCAAAACTACTTGCAATAGACATATGTACATTGCTAAGAAATTTTGGGTAGTTCGGTTCGCATTTAATCAGTATCTGAATAAACTTCTCGTAGAAATTTCAAGCATGGCAGCCTCTATGAGAGAGACACATTCACTTCCAAATCGTCGCGAAGTTCCTTTTATTCTAAGTATGCAAGTAAAATTCATTCATCAACACTTTTAAGCTCGGGTCCTGACAAGGGAAGCAATAGATGAACCGTCTTAGAAACGTCTCTGGGTTCGTAATAATTCTAAATCGGTCAAAATTCACACCTGTTGACCGATCAGGCCAAGGTCAAGAAGTTCTTCCTTCAACATGTTAATATTACCGCATATTTATAAACCAATAACAAATCACAGATCTACATTAGGCCGCTTATTATATAAATTTTCACATAACGGTAACATATAGCGTCCTAAATTTAATAAAATATTATTTGTTATAGTAGCGTGTAATTCGCATAAGTTTCCATTTGAAGGAAATGATTAAATTAGATTTTAATGAAAATGACTCTCTATCAAATATATTGTTTTAATTCACAGCACATAAAACATTCAAATGAAAAATATTAAAATATAACTCACTTTTATTGAGAACACACGAAAACTTTGAGCAACACGATAAATATCTCTTTTACATTTTATTTAACACTTAATATTTTAAAAATATTTCACATGTTAGCATAATTATGCTACAAAGTCTTTGTAGCTAAACTTCAGATCAAAAACCAAGTTTAACTTATTCTATAGCTAAAACCAACTGTTTTCTTTTTTCATTTGGTCTCTGTGCCGACCGTTCATGTCGAGCCTTTGAAAAATCTCGGACAACTTGTTTATCTTCCGCGCGGGGCTTTGGGGTAAGTCTTGCAGCTTGCAGGGTAAATTGTCCTCAAAGGATATGGTAATCTTTTCCCTCTCTCTCATGCTCAATAGCTTACCCGTTTCTGGCATCGAAGTTAGTTTGGCGACACGCATAGCCGCTCTTTTGAATCTCGACTTCGGGGATATCGTTAGCTGATCATTTGCGCCGTCGCCGGATTTCAACATGTACCGCGAATCGTTCCTTTTCGTCGAGTTCAAATAAATCGGTTCTATCACATCGTAAGTGTTCTCCCTCAACAGCCGGTGCTCTCTACTCCGCAAGCATTCGGATGAATCCTTCCTCTTGAATCCGTGGATGCTCAGCGGTGTGAGAGGCTTGAGAACCTCTTGAAGTTTCAGCGCCTGACTCTCGATCGTGTTTTCGCCCCTATTTAAATCGAAAACGATAACCTTGGCCTTCGGCGGGGTCTTCTGGCCGATGGCGGGAAGGGGACGGAACGGTTGTGCCGCACTCTTCACTGGCAGACCGCACTCTGGCATTCTGTTCTGGGCCGTGCGGTTCTTGCGCGATTTCTGCTTGCGCGGCGCATAGATGGTGGTGAGAGCGCGCGCTTTGCGCGACTCCAGGGACGCAAGTGGTCCGGGCGGCATGGGGCGGGTGGAGGCACGCGACTCCGCGCCCCGACGGCTGGCGACCTTGGGCGGCGTGGTCACCCCACCCCCGCCGGCAGTGTAATCGAACGGCTCACGCGCGGTAACGGACAACCGGTCGCCGAAAGCGGTATCGACGCGTGACGACGTGACAGAAGATGGTATCGCGCGGGCACTCGAACGATAAACACTTTTGACTGCGTCACCGTTGTCTTTATTTTTAATTTCAATATGAACTAAAACCTCCACTGTAGCCATTAGTTCATTAAAATTTATACACATAATTATTTTTCTAAAAATTAAAACATCAAATAATTAAAGTAATCACGATGTCAATATATTCTCAGGATTTCTTTTTATTTGTTATATTTATATTTGTAATACTTTATAATAAAAACTTATTTTTTACTACTTCTATTATTATACATAATAAATTGTCTGTATTACAGAACTCTTAATCTTGTTGTTGGAAATATTGATACTTTTTGTTGGGTATATGATGCACTACTGTAATCAATGACGATACCTGTCTGCGACTTCGGCTATAAAATAATTAAATCAAGTACCTTTACGCGTACATCATCATTAGCTTGCAGGAGTCTACTTTTAGACATAGGCCTTTCCTACGACACTTATCTAGATCTAGATTTGCAATTCCGTTCTCACCTAACACCTTGCGCAGCGTTGGGCAGATCGTTTGGGATTATGAATAAAATATTAATAAATATTAATTGGAACATAGTTTCCCAAAACAAACAATCCAGTGTAAAACTTACCGAAAAGTTAAATCATCATCAATCCTTTGTGTTTTTATTGCATTTAAGCAATTCTTCGAACCATCCTAATGTTTTAAACAAAGTCACATCCCAAAGTTTGCCTAGCCACTTTCTCAAATATCGTTTTACAATGAATATTTAAAAACTAGAGAGAAGTCGCTTTTTTTTAATCTGCATTTAGGATGAAAATTCAAAAGTGTAGATAAATTGTCGAAAAAATTTTCGCCACTGTCGGGATTCAAACCTACGTCTTCTGGGTAACGCGCCCAAGCACTATAACCACTAAGCTAAGCGGTGTATATACCCACCTCGTGAAAATCTCGACGTGCTAACAACCTTGTTTTTATTTCATTTTTAGAAATTCTTGGGAACATCTAGCCAATCATCAATACAATAGCTAACATTTGCTTGAAAAAAGGATATTATGTTTTAATTTTTTGCACATTTCTATTTTTGACTGTTATTACAGATTATATTTGTAAAATGTAGTGCTAGCAGCGGTTTATATTATTACTTTAGTACGCAGTACCAGTCAGTATGATTAATTTTTTGTCCACTAAAAACGGAACAAAGGCCATAAAGTAGTGGAAAACAAGCGTTATTATACAGCCAATCGATTTCGATGACCTTCGCTCGAAGGAGCTGTAATACTATTTGTCACCGATGCGTGCCGAAACTATCGGAAATTTACGTGAAAAATAAAGTCACGTGTTTTTGGTTGTCAGGTTTTTCAGAGGCGTTGAGGTCAATTTACTATTCTCTTGCTTGATTGTTTTTATTATGTGCATAATTGGCGACAATGCGGTTTATAATACCTTCTAATTCTATAACACCTTCTTACCTACCTACCTTCCTACCCAATTCGATAATACCTTCAGTTCACGCAGTTTTCTGTGAGGCCGTGGTACCGCCCCGGACAAACCTATCCATCCAAGCAACAGCGGAAGCTGCTACGTGACCCCAATGCTTTTTGCTGTCACCTGATTCAGAATATATGCTATTAAAGCCGAGATGGGTATACATACAGGTAAATAAAATTGGAGTGTCTGTTTGTAATATTAAAATAACCGCCTTTTACTAAATGCTTAAGGATGTATACAAGGTACATATGCCAAAATAACATTTTTTATAATTTTCTCTGTCTGCCTGTCTGTCTGTTTGTTCCGGCTAATCTCTGAAGCGGCTGGACCATTTTTGACGGGAATTTCACTGGCAGATAGATGATGTAATAAGGTGTAACTTAGGCCACTTTTATTTTAGACATTTTTTTTATTTCACGCAGACAAAGTCGCGGGCACAGCTAGTTGTAAATAATTATCGAAAACTATATACCTACCTATTTATTAAAGTTCACCCGATCCTGTTTTTACGATCATAGCAAAATTAATGCGAACTGGTTGTGACTGACCTTCTGTCCTAGAACTAGCGTGAAACTGAACCTTATAAATAGGTAAATGAAATTGACCGTTGCAAATATCAAGGTCTTGTATGGGAAAGCATGGCCTGTGTCATGTTATGTCATAAGTAGATAATGATGTACATACGTAGGCGGAAATTGTGGAAATTTCCTCATGCATGCAAGTCATGTTAAAGATAAATAGTCATTTAAATATAAATATATAAATAAAATACACTAAATAGATATAAAAAAATCAAATATCGTATCAAATAGATATAACAAAAAAGATACCACAAAATCTTAATATATCTGGTATGAATTAAGGCATTTATAAAAAGTATACTGCCCTCTCAACATAAGCGTAAATTAAAAAAAAAAAGTATCAGTTATATACACATTGTGACTGAAACTTATTTTTCTTATTCATTATTCATGCAGGTCGATCTTGTCCAATAACAAGTAATAATCGTTGTTTAGCGAAGGAAAGTTTGAATTTTCGTAAAGGCGATAGAAAAATTTAACATAGCGTATAATATAAATGAAACTAATTTTACGGATTTATCGCGTTTATTTTTAATTTTAATTCCCGACGTTTCGAACCCTTTACAGCGTTCATGGTCACGGGACAGACTGAGGTGTTAGACGTCTGATTGTCATAGTTAACCCAGGCTACCGTCAGTTTTTGAATTATTAATATTGTGTCCGATCTATGCAGAGGGAGCTAATTGTATCTTGTCTTGCAGTAGTGGTTCGTTTGGGCCTAGATTTAATTTTATTGATGACAGGATCCCAAGCTGATGGTAGTACCCAACCTTATATAGCGTATAATACTGGACCGGTGCTTCAGTTGCTAAAGCATTGATTTCGACGACAAACATTTTTTTGCGACCAGGTTTTCGAGGTTTGTTCCCGAGAAGGGTGGACATCAGGCCAGCGGCTGGTCGTAAAAAAGCCTAGACAATACTATTAACAACATGATTCACGTGCTGTGCCGACCCGGCCTAGGTGAGATAAGGGCAGGAGAAGAAAGATATAAAGCGAAGAACACAACAGATACAGCAACACCCTTTCGAAGTTATTGTGATTTTTTACCTACATTAAGTAAATTTATGTGAACACTATAGTCTTTAGACGAACTCTTTCCTATTCTGATATTATTAAAACAATTACGTAACTCTTAATAAATTAGTCGATTAGCCACCGGTACTGGTTATTATTCCAAAAAAATACAAGTTCATACAAGTCAAGGCTACATTTCAAGGGCACCGTTAATGTAGGGAACAATAAACCATTTTCCGCTAAGAAACTACTTTAAAAACGTGTAAATTAAGTAATTATTTTATTCATTAAGGCGCACATATTTTTTAGCGATTTCTCTATTCCTTATTCCTAATAATCTGTTTTTTTTTTTATAAATTATGTAATTTGTAGACTTAGAGGTAACGTGAAATAAAATTTTCAAAACCCTTAGAGCTCACAATTAAACGTACTTGCTTCCAAACACCCTGGATATATTTTGCAATGTCTTAATGAGAGAAATTATTACTTATAGTAATGAATGAAATGATGACCAAAGCCAAAGCTGACGTGTTTTTTCAACGGTCCAGAGCCCTAATTTTCCACTAAGTTGGTTGACCTCGTTCAAGTTCAAATGTCAAGTTCATTACCAATCAATTCTAGTGTCATCAGAGTAAAAGCAGTACAAAAAGTCGAATAGATTTTTGTTTAAACATTTATGTGTTACTTTGACGTTATTTCAACAAATGCACTTAATTAAGTGTAACATTTTTTTCTCAATACAATGTTAGTAATTAAAGCATAGCTCCGCTTTATTGGAAAAACCTGCGTCCACATTCAAAGTCACAGTACCAATGAAATATTTTTTAAGATGTACTAAGAGATATATGTATATACATATCTAATATATATAAAATTCTCGTGTTACGGTGTTTGTAATTGAACTCCTCCGAAACGGCTCGACCGAATTTCGTCAAATATTATGTGCATATCGACCAGGGTGGAGAATCGGACAACATCTATTTTTCAGCCCCCTAAATGCATTTTTAACTTATATGGCAAAACAACGTTTGCCGGGTCAGCTATTATACCATAAATATGTGTCTATCTCTATATAACATAAATACGAGTAGTCTATATTGTATGGAAAATCCTACTCTACATTTTTGAAACCTACATATTTTCGGGGTCACGTGGTGGACTATGCCCTGATACCCTTTGTAGGGAGGCATTTTCCCAGCTGTGGGGCCAATATAGATTATTGAATACAATTACAATTATACTATGTAAAGAATAACACTAATAAATTTCTTCATATGAAAAAACCTCAGCGGCACGGTATTATAAACATGAAGAAGACGCGATCAGTATTTTAATAATTTATTATATGTCAGACGGCAAGGTTGTTTTATAAGCGCAAAGTGTATTTGAAAGTTATAAATTATTTAATATAACTTTATTTTTATTTCTTATTTCGAGACGCCATTTATCATTACTTATTTTTATTACGTTTCGTGTTGAAAGATATGTTCTTGCATTACCTAGCAACGCACAATATGTTAGAAACATTTGTAGTGCCGATATGGCACATATAGTATCTTTGACGGTGTGAATAAAACATAAAGTATTAGTAATCGCGTAAACAGTTTCAAAATAGACCATATATTATTTTTTCTAGATTTATTTTCAAGAGTACTTTAGTGAACATTTTTAAAAGGAGATGGTCTTTAGAGTCGATACTTATTTTGTTATTTTATTAATGATGTTAAGTTTATTAATGGTAAGTTAACAATATTATTTGCAGTTTTCAACCGACTTCAAGAAAGGAGGAGTTTCTCGATTCGACTATTTTTTTTATATTTGTAGAACTTTTTATTTTTTTTTTATTCTTGTTTTTTATATTACTAGAACTTTCGACTGATTTTGATGATTCTTTTTTTTAAAGCTTGTGCTTCCCATGTGGTCCCATATTACCTTGAATCTTGTGCTCCGGAGATATTACAGAGTTCCCTACTCCTAAAAATCAATTATAAAATGAATACAGAGCGAGATAATTGAAGTCGGTTTTTGTTTTTCCTTAATAAAAAAATTGTTTATTAAATGACATTTCTTAACAGCATCGTTCGTCTTTTACTTATAACTTGATAAAGACATTAAACTTGACTTATAGACGCAAAAATAAATAAATTTTAAACGCTATAAACTATTATACGTGTTTATGAGGATTGAGTGCTCCTCTCTTCAACCCTTACAAAAATCGAGAAGGGTCTAATAAAAAACTATTAAAAACCAAAAGTAATTTAAATAGAATTGAAGTCCAATAAAAAAATCACTTCATTTGTATGACCACAAAATACAACATAACTACATCGGCCGGGGCGGCATCGGAGACAGCTGAAGTAAGTAAATGGCGCAAATATGAGTCTTTATGTTTAGATTATGTATTTGTGCCATTTGCTGTTGAAACTTTAGGCCCGTGGGGTCCCCGCACATCATAATTTTCTAAAAGTGAGCAAGAGAGCTGGTTCTTTTCTCGCTCAAAGGTTAAGCATAATTATTCAGGGAGGAAATGCAGCTAGCATTCTTGGCACCATGCCGCTAGGTTTGTTAGATAATATGTAATTTTGGATAGATTTAATCTTGTAAATATTAGATCAATAAACATAACTGCCATTACAATATATATATTATGAGATTTTTGACAGTGTTCGAAACAATATTTATGTTATAGGAGGAATGAAAACATTTGATTTCATTTATTTTAAAGTACTGTATCGGGTACTCCTTACTTCATTTTGTATATTAAGGGTCAAAGAAATGAAATCATATTATCTGCTTTAAAAATATAACTATATTCTTTTTGACATTTTTTTTGCTACACCGTGAGATGTATATTAATATAAGGATGAAAGTCTACAGTATGTAAAGTTATGATCGACTATAGACTCCCGCTTTCGCAAAGTAACATTTTTAGGTTCTTTTTGTGTTCGGAAAAGAATTGAGTCGTAATCATTTGCCTGTCGAGTTCAGTTATACACCAAGGCAGCTGACACTATTCACCTGGGAACCTGTAAAATTTATTTTTCCATTTGAATAATTTAAGAATAAGAAAAATATATACTCTAGTGGAGTACTGGGTGTACAACCCACGGTCCTAGATACAATTTTGTATTCTTAGATAGTTTTCTGTTAAATACCTAACGCTATTTCAGCGGAGCTCTTAAATAAAAGATGGACTTCGTGATCGGCGGGCTGGCGGGTGCGGGGGCGACTATATTCACAAACCCAATGGATGTGGTGAAAACCCGATTCCAGCTGCAGGGTGAGCTTCGGGCCAGGAACGAACACACTCCACGCTACAAGGGTATTTTTAACGCTTTGTACGTGATAGCGAAGAACGATGGTGTGCTGGCGCTACAGAAGGGTCTAGCGACCGCCATCCTGTTTGGATTCACGATGAACTCAGTTAGGTATATTTTTGTTACATCCCTATTCAGTTCAATTATTACAAATAGTAGTCAATTTAAGTACAGCTGTAAAAATAGGTGTATAATTATATAAAACATTCCGCTACACCGTCTATCGGATTTACTGAATTTTGCCTTTTTGTTTTATATTCTTCAACTTCATCTTCGCCCGTAAAAATAAAACTCTGATAGAGAAATAAATAGCATCTGAAAATTATGGGTACCATTTCAACTACTTTCACATCATAATTTGATGAACCATCACCGAGGATAAAAGATATCTGATATATTTTTTACTCAGGGTTGCCGTTTCATTTTTTAGGTTAGGAATTTATCACATAGCAAATGTGCAGGGCTGGACAAAGTCGAAGAACGGCGACATCAGTATAAAAAAGACCATCTTCTGCTCGAGCATGAGTGGTATAATGAGTGGCGTGGCTTCCAATCCTGCGTCCGTGCTCAAGACCAGGATCCAAGCTGCGGCGCACCCCAGTATCGCTGTTGGGCGACAATTTCGATATAATGGTAACAAAACGCCGACATTTCCCTAATAGTATTTCCATAATAGTAGCATGTCTTAACCTACGATTTTCCTAATGAAAGTTTAAGTGTAAGGCCGTGGGTTGTGATTGAGATGATTAGTGGGTTCATGATTGTAACCATGTAAGATAATCTTCTCCTTGATATAATCTGACCCTCGATTCCGGTAAGAAATCCAATATCCCAAATCATTATCGCCCTATATCCATTTTGCCTTTCCTATCAAAAACAAGCGAAACAGTGTGGTGTGGTGATTATTGACTTCTCAAACGCTTTTAATACAGTCGGTCAAGGTATACTCCTTGCCATCCTTGCTGATGATTTCAATATACCGAAATCAGCATGTGAAAGCGTAATAAAAATCAATATGTTCTTGTTCTAAATCTTAAGTTCCTTAGAATATTCAGTTAATAATGGGAGCATTAAATCTATTATTATTCGGATGCCATGTTTTATCTTCCTTCAGTAGTTTTTCACCTTAGGTATGGTGGATGGGTTCCTAACGATCTACAAGAATGAAGGTATACGGGGTCTGTATGCTGGGGTGAATGCGGCATGCTTAAGATTGTCAATAAGCAGTGCCGCTCAACTAACCACGTTTTCAACGTAAGTATGCAAGTTATTTTTCTATATGAGAATTCATTTCGCTTTATAAAAACGAAAAAAGAATCAATTATACAGCTTACAATAGAAAATAGTGATGACTCCGTGGCGCAGTTGCCAAGATATTGGCTTCGGCGTCTGTGGTCGTAGGTTCGATCCCCACACGGGACAGATACTTGTGTAACCCACAGACATGTTGATTCGCATCTGCGTGTTTATCCATGTCAAATTTATGTTTGTAAAAACGACTTTACAACACAGGATAATATTATCCTGAAGTAAGCCTTAAGTAAGCAATACAAAAAAATAAATGACACATTTTTAGGAAAAAGTTGTAAGTAACTAGCAGTGCCACAACACAAGGTGCTACAGAAATATCTTAATGCCGTTTACAGCGGACGAGATGGTGACCTATTCACACAGCAGTAGAAGCCACTGTATAGCGCCTCTGTTAATCTATTCTCTTACAGTTACGGCAAAATAACCTGTTCTATGTCCGCAGTGCCAAGGAAGTGTTGTACTCGTACGGAATTTGCCAAAAGTCGCCGCTCGGTCTCGCGTTCTCCGCGAGTGCCCTCAGCGGCGTCATGGTCGCCATAGCCATCTGCCCCTTTGACATCACAGCAGTCCGCCTGTACAATCAGGGTAGGAACGACTAACGAAATTCCGGTATCACCTACCAATTTCATTTCGGTAAAAAGTAAAGCAACAGCCTATAAATGTCCTACTGCCGGGCAAAGGCCTCCTCTGTAAAGAGGGTATCAGACCATAGTCCACCACACGACCCCACTGCGGATTAGCGGACATCACATATTTTGGAATTTCTTTTTTTGTTATTTCGAAAATATATTCTTCACGATGTTTTCCTTCACCGCCGAGCACGTGATAATTCAGGACTTAAAATTAACAATTTCATTGGTGCTGGCACCGGGTTCCAACTCGGGTTGCTCGAGTATATTGAATTAAAGGCGAGCGTCCGTACACTGAGCTATCACGGCAATATCAATCATTTCAGTGCCTTCTGACAATTTCTATTTTTGCGCTTTTTGTCGAATCGCCCCTTGACGGTGTAAAAGCACGACCTTATAATAAGCGTAATTTATGTGGCAAAACACGGTTCCATATACTTTGCCGGTTAGGAAGAGAATTATCTGTGAGATTTATTTCGTAAAGACAGTCTTGTCGACTATGTGTCCGCAATATTTAGCCTTATTAGTCAGAATATAAATAATATTCAACCAAAATATAAATTTCTTTTCTATTTATTTGTTTTAGCTAGGCTCTACTTAAAATGTCGAATCAACAGGCCATTAAAAAAAGTGAGTGTAGTTATGAACGCACTTAAGACATTAAATACAATAATGTAAATAATTAAAGACATAACATAACATGTCTTAACTTATTAGAGGTAATGAGTTGTTATTTATTGCCTTGGTAATGCGGCATGCTTGGTTGCCACAAAGCATGATGAATGGCTACCAAGCATGTCGCTTTTTGAGGGTGGGTTTGGGCGCGCATCGTAAAAATGTTACTCTCATAATATTTTCAAAAACGTCCATTCATATGTACATGTACCAAGCAAAATGAAACAGAGCATGTTGATTATTGTTATTAGTGGAAATATGTAATAATACTGAACAGCCAAGTATTGAAAGTATCACAGTGACGTCACAGTGCCTCAATCATTAAAAACCAGTGCTCCATTTAATTGCATTTAATTTACAGGCCCTGCGTCCAACGGTAAGCTTCTCTACAACGGTGTGTTCGACTGCCTAAGAAAGATTTATACAACTGAAGGTTTTCACGGCCTATACAAGGGCCTTGGACCTCTCTATTTAAGAATTGCACCACATACAACTCTATCTCTGGTTATATGGGATATGCTGAATAACCTATTCGATAACAATAATAAGCGTCGACACTAAATTTATTCATTAGTTTTTAATTAAATCATTAAGGCACAATAAACAAGAAAACAAACTAAAAAAGTATTGACAGTCATTTCTTTAGTGTATAAGTATTGAGTTAAGTGGTGACAACGTTAAAGATAATAATTAAAAAATATATTTATCTTTAATTTAGTTTTCAGTACATATTTATATATTATACTAGCGACCCGCCCCGGCTTCGCACGGTTTTAATGTATCCATATAAACTTTCCTCTTGAATCACTCTATCCAGTAAAAAAACCGCATACAGATCCGTTGCATAGTTTTAAATATCTAAGCATACATACGGCAGACAGCGTGCCGATTTTGTTTTATACTATGTAGTGACTAGCTGATTCGGGAAACTTTGTTTGCTATATAAATTATTTCTAAGGACTGAAGGCTAGAATAAAATTAGGAGTATGAGAAATACCCCTAATTTTATTCCCCTAATTTATGAGAAATACCCCTAATTTTATTCTACCTACTAAATATACATATAAAATGACATAAAAATCGAATAGCATAAAAGTCGCCGTTTCGGAGGAGTATGGCAACTAACATTGTAACACGAGAATTTTATGTAAATAGATATACCCATTTATATTAAATGCTATTTAGTATATATTTCTTCTTTTTAGGGTTCCATACCCAAAAGGTAAAACGGGACTAAGACTCCGCTGTCTGTCTCAAAGAGAATGTAATCACTACGTTGGTCTGTCTGTCCATCTGTCACCAGACTGTATCGCATGAACCGTAATAGTTAGATAGTTGAAATTTTCACAGATGATGTATTTCTGTTGTGGACGTAATGCTATAACAAAAAATAGATTGAAAATATTTTAATGGGGCGCTCATACAACAAACATGATTTTTTGCAGTTTTATAGATAATGGTACGCATCCCTTCGTTCGCGAGTCCGCCTCGCACTTGGCCGGTTTTTACTTATTTTTATATTTATTCTCATTATTTAATTTTTTTTACTGTTGCATCTTTTGCTGCACCCAACATAAACTCACCACGTCATCCTAGATTGACTGGTAGAGAATGCATTTGGACATTAATATATAAATATAAATTATAATTACATAAAATCCGTAAGAGTTTTTAATCAGTACAGCAAAAGCAAGAAGAGCTCTGAGACAACCCAGTATCAAGGTTATTTTTCACGTGCAACCGCGTAGTAACTAGGTAACCTGTTATGTTATAAATAGGCTTTACGTAATGCCACAGCGTTAAATGAGTTGAATAATCTAAAGAAAGTCATTCAAGTAAACTATAAACGAAAATAGTCTCGAAATAGTTTCACTCGTTTCTATTAAAGTTCAAAGAGCACATCTTTATTTGTCTTCATTATGTTTATAATTACCATGCCAAAACACGTGGGCGTTACGTGAACAGTGTTATGCAGTGTGCAGTATTTGGGCATCGTTTCTATTTTTATTTTATGTTTAACATTATTAATATTTAGTATATTTGATATTACACATTTTCATTGTAAATTAAATAACGCTTGTACTATGGATGTACACACTTTTCGTTTGTGACTTACACAATTTTTTATTTTTTAGTTTATATTAGACACCAAAAATCATACATTTTTTTATGTACCATGTTAATGCGAAAAAATGATTATTATTATTTATTTGTTGTAGATGTTATTTATTTGGATTTTATATAATTTTGTTATTTTTTTCTTTTTTTTTTTTGCTAAAGGGAAATAAGATCGAGGAATACAAATTTTAACTTGAACAATTGTTATTATATTTCAAATCTATTTTTTTATTTAATGTAAAACCAACCTTAGTTTACTCTATTTTTCTGTACGGAGCTGAAACCTGGAGCATCAAAAGTCGAGATGTAAGCAAAATAAGTGTTTTGGAAATGTGGTGCTGGAGACGAATGCTAAAGATACCATGGACAGCCATGAAGACAAACTCGTCAGTTTTAAAAGAGATCCGCATAAAAAATCGACTTCCCTTTATATGCCGAGAACGTCAGCTAAGCTTCTTCGGACATACAGCGTGTCTTTACAATCACGACAATAAATGAACACACATATAGGGGATAACTTTTTAAAATTGTATTAAACATTTATATTCTTTAAACATCAATACATACAGAGTTATTAAATTTTCCAAAACAAAGAATTTTAGAACAGCCCTTACCTATAAAACTATAACGTAAAGTTCATTTGTAAAGGTCACAAAGCATATGAATGGGTTGAATGAATTTAAATAAGACAAAACATACTGTTAGAAGGAGAGGCTTGTAATACGACGATGTGGCGCGAGTTGTATAGGATGTTACAAATTTTGTTTCTTTTTTACTTAATTAGTTTGTTTGAAAAATATTTTTTTTAATTATGGATTTTGTTTAACGTTAATATTTTTTTTATGATTATTGACAAGTAGCGTTAGACGTGTGTTCATTTATTGTCGCGATGGTAACGACACGATGTATAATGCGATCACAAATACTGGAGAAGCAGTTGATCGTGGGACAGATGCAAGGGAAGCGCTCAGGGGCCTAATTCCAACACGATGGAGTTAAATTATTGTAGAGGCAACAACAGAAACTCTATAACGATCCATTGAACTGTCACAGGACAGAAGCAAATGGCGACAGGTTATATATGGTCACGATCCTCATTAGTGACGGAATGAAGAAGAAGAGGAAAACGAACAGTCCTCAAAATACTTTGCGTTCAAAATACATTGGCGTTCTTGTTTTTCAAAGGCTGTTTAATGTAAAATGCGGTAGGGCTAGGACGTTTGAACTGTATGAGACATGTCGAACATACTAAAATTACTGTAGAAAAATCACACTGTGAAGTCTACCCTACGTCGACACAGTCACTTTCTCAGTACTTCCTATAATACGTTCGCAGTATAATATTTAGTTTGCTATTTAATTATTAACTTGAATATTATTTAACTTATTCAATTTTATTTGTCGAGCCCTCATGTATCATATTAGTCTAGTCATCATTTTATTTTTCAATTCTTAAATTGAAAAATCAATTTATAAGTAAATAAATAAAATATTTTTTTGTAATAAACGCTTATTATTAAATAATAATGAATTCATTAAAGCATAATTTCGACAATGTATACTCTTGCATAATCATATTCAGCAACATACGTCATTTTAGAAGTAGAAGTTACACCTATACGCAGATACCGGAGGGGATAGTATCTTTAATGATGTGAATGAAGCATGTCGTATTTTATAATAACACCAATAGTTCCACTGGGACAACAAACTATATATTGTTTCCTTTTTATTCTTTTAAGTGGACTGTATTGACTTTGTTTATCACGTGAAATTTTAAGTGTCAATATTATTAGTGTTATAATTATTGCTTTATGGTGAGTTGACAAAATATCCGTCGATATTTGATAAGGAAATAAGAGCATACCTAGTTCGCGTTTAATTTTTGACCTTGCACGTACATTTTACAATCAAAAGATACCATCGAAAAATTTCTTGTTTCTAATTATTAATGAGTATATTATGAAATCGATGATTTTAAATTGTCCAAGCTAATTTCTGCTTCTATATTTTGAATAGGAAAATTTTAAAAATAATTATCTTTACCTACGTCACAACAACTATGTATAAGGCCGTACACAAGTTTAAAAGAGCAAAACACCATAGTAGTAATAAAAAGCATGGTCGTAGAGTTAGAATCCTTACTAATATTACAGTACAATATAATTATGTCTCATCCTACCCTTGTGCCACCTAGGTGAGGTCGGCTAAACACGTGAATCATTTTGTTAGTGGTTTTGGCTATGTTTTTTACGCCCGGCCGCCTGCCTGACGTCTACCTTCCTTGTGAACAAACACACAGACACACAAATACTTATTCCTTATGGGAATCGAATCCACGACCCCCGGCGCCGAAGCCAATAGCTTAGCAACTGTGCCACCGAGCAAAAGCATATAAATATGCTACGAAATAATTTACTTACTCCAGGAAGGTCCATTTACGTTAATGTAATTTTACGAAATTCTTTGAAACTGCATTCTTAAATTTAAATTTGAAATCCTGGTTCTATTATAATCGCTTTAGTCAAATAATAAATCATTTACAAGAAATTGTAAAAAAGTTAAAAATTACAACTGAGCATCCATATAAACCGTTTTCAATTCCGTATTTCGCTATAAATTAATAAAATAAATTTACCTTGACAACCTTGCCTTGATTAGCATTTTCATGACCGCGATTCCGTTGTTATCACGCATTCATGTTATTATATTTGTACAGCTTGCAATTCCATTGTTATCACGCGTTTTTATATTTTTATGGCTTGACTAGCTTTAGTAGTCCTAAAATTACTAGTCAGAGGCTTAATGATAAGACATATCAATGATATATTTGTAGTAAACAAACAGACTCGTGATATGAATGATACAAGTAAAGTACTTTTAATATTTTCATCCGAAAGCCGCATATGTTAAATTGTAAATCGTAAGATGTTCATTTTTTTAATATAAATATGAAAGGTGCAACAAACAGTAGACAGAAGTTAAGACCGACTAGTTCTTTTATGTAAAAGTTGTCATGCGGGCAGGTTGTGTCACCTGTGGTTAGGTGATTACCACTGCTCATGAAGATATATTTGATGGATTGCAATTAAGAGTATTACTTCCACTTCACGCTGGTTTTGGAAAAAAAAATTAAAACAAAGCACTATAATATAAGTATTCACATATATAGTTCATTTAAAATCGCTCTTTATAACGAGACACTGGCAATAATGGCGCTCATAGAGTTTAATACTATATTCAGACTATTATCCACAAGGCTAAAATGGTAATACAGGCTTATCACGTGTGAAGTACATTAAATATCTCATCTTTAAGCACTTCATACATACATTATAAGGAACTATTTGGCATTAGGAACACGTTTCATTCAAAGTTTCACACAACCACACGCGAAGATGTTGATTTGATTTTACACCAACGGAGTAAATAAATGGCTAATGCTACACTCAATCCATTTTTGTTCTTTCAATTAATCTAAAACATGACAGGTGGTAAAACTTTTCTTAGGACAGTTCCTTTTAATAAGTAACTAGCGAAACCGCACGGGCTTCGCACGGGTGCAATGTATTATACATATAAACCTTGCTTTTGAATCACAATATCTAGTAAAAAAACAAGATCAAAAACAAGCATCAACTATTGCGTAGTTTTAAAGATCTAAGCATACTTATGGCCAGATAGAGAGCGGGACAACTTTGTTTTATACTACGTGTGTAAGTAATAAAGTCAGAAATCATAGTAAAGAAAAGTAAAGTAAAAGCAAAGTAACAACAACATATTTCCCACTTCTAGGCAAAGGCCTCATCTATACAGACAGTATTAGTGCATAGTGCATGGTGTTTTTCTTCACCGTTGAGCTCGTGATAAGTCAGCACTTAAAATTAACAATTTCATTAGTGCCCGCACCGAGGATCGAACTCAGGTTGCTCGAGCATATTGAATTAAAAGCGAGCGCTAGGACAATAATGAGCTATCACTATCATAAGAACAGAAAAATATTTGGGACTCACCGCTGACTCAAACTACGATCTAAAGACTGACTTTACCACCCGGTGCTGTCTATATATCCGGTAAACACCAAATTACAGCGGGGCATTTGAACTAAACATGGACTTCGTGATCGGCGGCCTAGCGGGTGCGGGGGCGACTATATTCACCAATCCAATGGACGTGGTGAAGACCCGATTCCAGCTGCAGGGTGAGCTCCGGGCCAGGAACGAGCACACTCCACGCTACAGGGGAATATTTCACGCGTTGTACGTGATCGCGAGGAACGATGGTGTGCTGGCGCTACAGAAGGGTCTGGCACCCGCCATGCTGCTGGGATTTACGATGAACTCAGTGAGGTGAATATTTTTTGCTCCGTATCCGTTGTTATCATAAATAGTGATGTTATATTGCTCAAATCAAACATTAACAGTCTTTTTATCGCAGTAGAGATGAAAATTATCAAGGACTGTGATGAATCGTTATGTATTTATTTTTTATTTCAGCGATGGAATTTATTTGGGTATACCACGAATTGATGCTATTTTTGGCTTCAATTAGCTTCATAATTTCTTGTATATACGCGATTGTAAATTATAAAAGAAACTATTTTTACGAATTGATCGCGTTTATTTTAATTCCCGACGTTTCGATCCTCTACAGCGTTCATGATCACGGGACAGACTCACACGGTGGGTTTGTCGCGTAAACAATAAACGCGATAAATCGGTAAAAATAGTTTCTAGATGTAGCTAATGCCATTTATATGTATGCCTCTTGGTAATTTCTAAAAAAAAAAATATACAGACTACACCAATTCTTTTTCAGGCTAGGAATGTACCACATTGCAGAGGTGCAGGGTATGACAAAGTCGAAGAACGGTGACATCAGTATTAACAAGACCATCTTCTGGTCGAGTATGAGCGGTGTGTTGAGTGGCGTGGCTGCCAACCCTGCCTCCGTACTCAAGACCAGGATACAAGCTGCAGCGCACCCTAGTATCGCTGTTGGGCGACAATATCGCTACAATGGTAGAAAAAAAGTTTATATCGTATGTCAAAAACATGTAATAACAATAAAGACCGAACTCTGAACAATATTTAATTATGAAAATTTGTAGAAATATCTAATTATTTATAAAAATCGTAAATAGCGATTTGAAGTTAAGGCTGTAGTTTTAACTTTACCATTATAAATATAGAGAAAAAATTTGAAGTGATATTTAAAAAAAAAGATTATTGTTTATTGTATTAAAAAACAGTATTTATTTATGTATCAAACTTTAACACGAGTCAATTCACTTTAGGTGGACTAGTATTAACTGTTATATCTAAAATTTCAGCGATGAATAGGAACAGTAATTGAATTATTCGTATTTCGTAAAAGGTATGGCGGATGGCTTCATAACGATCTACAAGAATGAGGGCATAAGGGGTTTCTTTGCGGGGGTTAACGCAACATGCGCAAGATTGGCAGTAGGCAGTGCCGCTCAACTAACCACGTTTTCCACGTAAGTTTTCAAGTTATTGTTCAATATAAATTCCAAAAAAAACTACAAAACAACCTGAAATTTTAATTACCCAGGATACTTTGAACATAATTCTAGATTATGAAACGGTTTTAAAAAATTTAGGGCGCGAAAAGAGCGGTTCCTTCGATGGTAAATAATCACCACAGTCACAGACATCCCGTAACAACAGATGCTGTAATAAATTAAACTAGACAACAGATTTAGAAATATCCCCCTTAACGTCTGACATGCCGTAGAAGAAGGTGTGTGACGCCTCACCCAAAGTCCTAAAGACCTTTCCTATGTCTGCAGTGCCAAAGAAGTGTTGCACTCGTACGGTATTTGCCAACGATCGCCGCTCGGCCTCGCGTTCTCCGCGAGTGCCCTCAGCGGCGTCATGGTCGCCATAGCTATCTGCCCCTTTGACGTCACAGCAGTTCGCCTGTACAACCAGGGTAGGAACAAGAGAATTCACGCAAACACCATTGAACCGCGTTGACACCTCGTAGTAATTTAGAGCGATTTCCATTTCAAGTGCCTCGATTTAGCTATCTGTAATGTGCGTCCGTTTATTACAGAGTGAAAGCGAAGATTCTAGAACTCGGCTTCTGCGAAAGCTCGCCCGCGACGCTCGCTTTCGCCGCGAGCCTTGTGTGCGGAGTGTTGTGTGTGCTTGTCGAAACGCCTTTGGACGTTGTGAATACACGACTTTACAATCAGGGTAATTTGTGCGTCTGCCGATGTTTATTTGCTTCGCCGGTTAGGTAGCGGGTTTTGTGAGCTTTTTTTGCGTAAAGGTAACGCTGTCTGGGAATGTGAATTAGTAATATTTACTCTGAATCAGCAAATTCTAGACAAATATACTTTACTGAAAACCGCACAATTGACACAATAAAAAAATGTTCGTGACATAAATATCACTAGTAAATGGCAAAACTATTAAACTTTTTAATTTTTGCTTCATATCCAGTGCATAAATAATTTACCACAATTCTTATAAGAGTGTTACTGAAATAACTACTTCTTAATAAATGTAAAAATCTCTCACCGTGCCAAACCTTATATATACAATGAACAATTTTTATTAACAACTGCCATTAAATGCTAACATACCCAGTCAGTCACACTGCCCCTTTTATAGACTTCACTTGTTCTTATTACTACGCTTCTTTATAACTGGCTTCGATATGTGTTTATATATATTCTATGTATGCTTGGATATGTATATCGCGACTAATTTTGTAATTTAAAAAAAATTTACGCAACGTCATACAAGTGCAAAACCCGATAAGGATTCCAAATCTCATATTGCATTTATGGATTTTCTAATAATCGTAAGAGGTTTGAGTTTTTTTTTTGTGTTGAGACTAAGAATAGGGTATGCTCAATGCGGTTCCAAGAAATTATCTAGTATAAATGTTTTAATATATTTGTACAAAATGTCATTGTTCAGTAAGTATATCAGATCAATGTGGCGCCGTTTCTAAGCTATGGGCTTCGGCGTCGGGAGGCGTGGGTTCGATTCCCACACGGGACAAATATTTGTGTGTCCCACAGATAATTGTTCCGGATCTGTTTGTTTCCCATGAAGGGTTGGCATCAGGTAGGAGGCCGGTCGTAAAACCATAGCCAAAACCGCTTACAACACGGTTCACACGTTGTGCCCAACCCACCTAGGTGGGAGAAGGGCAGGAGGATGATGACGATCATTATTCAGTATACTTAGTGCGTTTTCAAAATGTGTTGGTTTTATAGGCATATAGGCAAAATGGTTTTTTTTTATTTGAAAAGTTGCCAAGCGAGCAGATGGTTCACCTGATGTTAAGTGAACACTTGCCATCAGGTGAACCATCCCATGAACATCTGCTACACCCGAGGGTTGCAGATGCGTTGACAACCATTTGAAAACTGGGCTCCGGCCACCGCACTCGCCAGACGAAATGCGAAAGTATTATACTACCACTTTACGCCGGTCTTCTGCGAGGTCGTGGTACTTACCCCGACGAGCCTGCCCATTCGTGCAAAAGCCGAGGTTGCTGCGTGGCCCTACCACCGGAACGTTTTTAGGGGTCCGTATCCAAAGGGTAAAACGGGACCCTATTACTAAGTCTCCGCTGTCTGTCTGTCTGTCTGTCCGCCTGTTCGTCTGTCATCAGGCTGTAACTCATGAACCATGATATTTAGACAGTTGAAACTTTCACAAAAAACAGAATAAAAAAAATATTTAAGTGGGCTAACATACAATAGACATGATTCTTTTTGCCGTTTTTATGGATAATGGATGGCTTGGCCGGTTTTTTTATTCCTTTGTTGTCTTGTATTGTCAATCATATGATAGAGTGGCACTAGAAATTGCAATAAACAATTTATTTGTTGCCGATGTCAATATATGTTACGAAATGCTGCGAACATGTTACTGACTACGCTGCATTTAATTTACAGGTCCTGCATCCAAAGGTGAGGTCCTGTACAAGGGCGTGTTCGACTGCCTAAGAAAGATTTACATCACTGAAGGCTTTCACGGCCTGTATAAAGGCCTTGGGCCTCTCTATTTAAGAATTGCTCCGCATACGACTCTGTCCCTGGTCATATGGGATATGCTGAATAACCTATTCGATAAAAATAAAAAGAGTTGACATTAAAAAATCGTTAGTATTTAATTAAAATCCATTTTTTAAATAGTTTGAACAACACTGTAAAAATAACTAGGTGGAACAGTATTTAGGCGGCGTGAATTGAATCTCCCAATCAATTTCTGACGAGGTACAACTTGAACTCACGTCATTTTCAGAACAGGAGCAACTGTCTAAGAGTATATCTTGATTGTTTTCATGAAGATTAGATGGTTCGTCGTAAGAGTTCGGTAAGCCAACAGCCTGTTTATAAGCCTCTAAGCAAACATTATTGCAGGCTTTAGGGTCATAAGAGTCGGGCAAAATGTCTTTAACGGCTCTTCTAGCCAACCTCCTCGTAATTCGATCTTTCTTTCTTTTTCTATCTTCGTTATCTGCCTTGGCAATTCTATATATCACTGGAGAGTATCGTTCGGTAGTAGCATCGTTACCTTCCGCCATCGCCTGCATCTGGATTCTATATTCCCCGTCTTTCTTGCTTATTATCAGAGTCGGTTTATGTCCGTATCGTTTTTTGGTTCTCTTTGTTTGTTTCATTTCTTCTACAACGGATTTCGACCGCTTAGCTTCGTTCAGTTTCTTCAAAAGTCGTTTCGAAATCGCACCAGGCTTCCAACCATTTAATACCTAAGCAAAATAAAAATATTAGATTCATGAAAAGCTTACTAAATAAATAAAAAAACTAATAATAATAAAAAAAAACTTACTGCCATGCCTTGAAGTAACAGTTGAAAAAAACGAGGAAAAAAAAAAGCAGCCTCGAATAAATATTTATTTTTTCCTTACAGTTAAATAACGTTACAAATTTTTCTTACATACCAAAACAGAAAAAAATCTACATTTACCTACATAATAATGAACAATTCGACACAATACCCAAAATCAAGCTACACAGAATGCAATAGAAATTGAGACCCAGTAGATTTCTACTTTCAAGCTTTACGAGCGGCTTGTTTAGCTGCGCGTGCCTTAAGCCTTTCTCTCTGCTGTTTCTTCATATATTCGGAACTGATGAAGGAGTGGAAACATGGTACGTGGAAAGAGCTCAAGCTAATGCCTTGCTTAACCAAATTTGCCATTCTCTGCTTTGGGCGTCTATTTTGGTGACGCCTCAGCCGGAAATACGTCTTGTTTCCAAATTCGTCGACTGCCTCTACTCCCTTGTCTGATGGTGTGGTATGTGAACATTTACCCCTAGTTGTTGTTCCCAAGCTTTGAGCACCGATATTCTTGCGTTTCTTTGAAACTGTTACTCCAGGATACAGTTGCGGTATTTTAACCGGATCGCCTTGTGCGAGCATTGCCTGCAATCTTGTTAAAAGCAGTTTTCTATCAGCCCCGTGACCAGTGATGCCCATTTCGGACAATTTTTTAGGGCTCACCTCACCAAAACAACTCCACGTGGAATCGGATTTCTTTAAGTTATGTTCTTTTTTAAAGGCGTTGACTTTCCTCTGGTAACTTTTTTGTGGTTTATTTTGACTCATTACACTCTTTGACTTAGGGTAAAAATGCCATTTTCCCTGTAGGTCCACATATCCGTCTACACCTACAGTTAGCCATTTGCCATTTTGTGCCTGAAACTTTCCTGTCTCGGCATCGACAGTTTCTCCATTTGGTCCAGTAAATATATTGGGAGCCCAGCGTTCATCAGGCCCTATGAAACCATCTACATTAATTTCCAACCACTTATTATCCGGACTCCAAAACCCACCTAAATCACTACATTGTTGCTTACCATCGGGGCCTTTAAAGAATCTAGGTACGGGCTTACCGTACCTGTCGAGTAACTTCACACGGAAATCTAAATACGTATACTGCGAATATTTATCGACTTTCGACACCTTTTTGCTTTTGAAATTTGGATCAAAGGTGGCATTAGGTGGAGTAAATTCGACGATCCATTCATCGGAGTCCGTGTCGGAGCTTATATAACACGAATCCTCTGAGCATGAACAAGAAACGTTCAAGTTTGTTTTGTCGGGACCTGGCTCCGCCGGGTAACATGGACACTTGGGATCCTCAGCATCGGGTAGGATGCCTAAAGCTTGCTGGTAAGTTTTGAGACAAATCTCTTGGCACATATCGCGAAACGCGCTTTGAATGAAAATTCGTTGAGCCCTTTCCAGACGCCGTTGTTCCCTTTCCTTCTTCTTTTGTCTGGCGCGATTTTCTTCTTCAGTCCTGCCAATGGTGTAAGTAAGTACCGGTTTATCTTCATACGGATGTTGGTTTATTTGTCTAGGCTTTGTGTAATTCTTCATGGTTTCCATAGTGACAGTGTATTCGCCATTCTTTTTGGAAACCACTAATAATGGTCTTTTAAGAGGGCGCTTTTTCTTACCAGTGTCCCTTCTCTTCCTTGTTGCAACTGCCTTATCTGGATTTTTTGCAATTTTCAATAATCTGTACACAAATTTGTGTATGGCTCCAGGTTTCCATTGAGGGTTAAACTAGGAAAACAAAATTAAAAAAATATAAAAAATATCCTTGCAACGGAAAAAAAAACTAAAAATACAGAAATCGACCAAATCGCATAGCAATATCATAATCTTTAAGATTGAATGCTTTTTCTTCAAACTTTTCTACAGATCTGTTGTATTTATGAGAAAAAATACAAACTTTTGATATATTAGTGTAGAAAATACCTTTACTCCAGACTGATCTTGCGCAGTCCATAACCAACCCATACGTTTGGGAACTACACCCAATGTTCCACTGCAGGGCATTGCGCAATGGCTGTGTCCAATTTGTGGAGCTAAAAGTCAAATGTTACCGTATGTTGATTTATTTCCAAAACTACGCTATTACGAAAAAATTAAAAAAAAAATTATTTAATACGTACGTATACCTTTGTAACCATAATTAAATTTGAATCTGTCGTCTTTAATCTTTTTGGGGTTTTTTTTTCTGTCTTTTTCGGATCCGCTTTTCTTTTCAATAACCGACCGCTTGTCGGACGAAGTACCAGATTTCGAAGCCGTCTTCACAGTTTTCAATCCAGGCGAATCTCTCTTCCTTGAGCTATCGCTCCCAGACGTACTCAACACTTTCATCTTGTTTTTATCGAAAGTTTTATGAAAAATTGGACAGGCGACAGGCAATTCAAGCTTCGGCTTGTGCGCTAAATCCTCGCCAATTTTTCGTAGCCACCGCAAACGCCACAATAAGTAGTTTTCTTCGTGAAACCAAAAGTACATTCACATGTGCAAAAGCAAGGTTCACTGCCGAACTGCATCTTAGCCTTTACGCCACCTACAACCTCTTCAATTTTCTCGTTGACTGCACAACACTCACTGTACATGTTGTCTAAATTAAGCAAAACTTGAGGTTCGCGTGGCGCTGGCACATCCCTGTGTGTCCTGTTCTCACATTCAATCTGTTTACATTGACTTACTTTAACTTCGTTAGGTGAATTAAAAGCGCAAATGCTTTCCGAGCTATTCGCTTTTTCAGATTTATCATGTGATGCACCAACATCATTTTTTTCCGATTCGACAGTAAAATAACCCACGTAATACACTTGCTTTTTATGAGGACCATTTCCACAACCAAAGATATAATTTAACATATTTAAATGTTTCGACGCTTCTATATTGGGGCTTGATTTTGCTCTGATTACAGGTATATGTCTATTGGTATACAATTCTGTGGTACTTTTTACCAAAGAGTTCAATGCCTCGTTATTCCTAATGAAATGACTCTCAACCAATTTTTCTTTTTTTGACACTTCTTGTGATTCCTCCGATTGCAACGTTTTGTAATTTGCTTTAATATGTTTAACTGTACCAAAGTGTCTAACCATACTCAATTTCACAGAGGCTTTAAAAGAAGCAACTTTTTGTTTTGTTTTCTCATTGAATATTATAATGTCTTTTGTTGTTTTAAGTTCAGAAACCATTCTTTTATCAAAAATAATTTTTCTTACAAAATCAAGATACGGTTTTCCCCAAAAAAATTCTGTAAAACCGAACTGTTTTGCTCTTGTCATTGACCGTTTTCGAAGAGATATTATCATAGGAAAACTCTCCATCTTTAATATTAAATTACTTGTATCACACGAAAACAATATATGCTGAGCCGCCTGTAATTTTTGTTTCACATCTTTCCGATTAGCTAAACTTCTCACTGTAGACTTCGGTATTAACTTTGTCCCCTCTTTTTTCCTTGGGTCTTTTATGTTTAAAATAAAAACATCACAGAATGTACACTCTATATTGAACTCTTTGCATTTTATAAAACTTATGAATTCTTCAATACTAACTTCAATTGAAAATGTTGAATCCGAAGAAGACATTTTTTAATGAATCAATTTATAAGTAAAACAATTATTATTTTTATTAATTGAAATTGCACTTGTAATTTGAAAATTTTCCAAAAGTGATCTGTCATTATTACTTTTTCTGGGTTTACTTCACTAATAAAAACAGCCAGATAATTTTTTCTATAATATTTATATTTATTTCGTTTTTTCTCTGAATATTCTAAGACTCTTCTTAATCCGATTGATATCCTAAGCCACCAACGAGTAGAAGTAAAAATATTTCCTATAGAGATTGAGATCTGATTCCACAAATGCACTATCAAACTTTCGAAAGGATGTACCCAGGTTGTAAATGTAGGCGGCAAGATCAGTATATACGTATCATTTATAGGCAGGAGCAATGATGTATTTAATAAAGATGACGCATGTTCATACTGCGCGACGTTTAAAAATTGTTCGCTTTACTTTATTATATGACATATATCTATAAGCGACTGTAACAGATGATATAGAACGTATGATATGGAAAAAGATTGCAGTCTATAGTTGATGAGTTGCATTTGACATCAGCCAGCCATAGAATCCGACGGAAGAAGAGAAATTACCCTAACTGTCGTAATATGTGTGCCACAGTTGTGACACGCTAGTGTCACGTCTACTTCGTATTTCTATATAATAGCATTGTTCAGAACTAATTCAACAGATTAGGTGAACAACACATCAGCGCTGCTCCATTGCCACAGACAAAAAAATACTTTAAAAGTACATAATTTTAGTGCGAATATATGTATTATTTAAGGGGGTGCTTTTGAATAAGCCGTACATTTTGACTTTATCATCACAGTTCCACATTACATACCTACCTGATTAGACTTTTTGCTGAGTCATGTTTAACATAAGCTGAAACGTGAAGTTAAGGTTACTTATACACTATAAAACAGAAAAAGATCACAAAATGTTAAGGTTTATGAATAGTTAACTACTATATAGCCTTTGGCAATCTCTTATGAATTTAATAGTTAAGAATTATTATTCATGATAAATCGTAGCTCGTTGTCGTACAAACTAATTTATAGATACTTATTTTCGGAAGTCATCGTTACACACACCGATATCTCAAACGATAAAGGCCCACCATTTATCAAGTTGGTTGCTTAACAAATCGGTTAAAACATCCACTTAAGATATATTACAAAAGTGTCAAATTAATAAAATGTGTTCGTGGTCTCTTCATCAGTTTATTTTTTTCGTAAAGTAGCTTATTTCTGTTGTACATTGCAAAATTTTTAAAACAAAAAACACACCNTAATCCCACTGCGTCGTCGTACATTTGATTCATTATTTCTTGATATTTCTCCAATCTGTCCTGATCCACATTTTGCGTTATGATATTTTGCTCAAGCTTTTGATTGTTAAATTGGGCAACAGAAACACTCATTATTAGGGGATTGTTTGTTTTTGGGGAACTAAATCCAACTTTGCTTACTTTTGCATTAGCGGTTTTCGTGTTAGCTGGCCGGAGAGCGTTTTGGTCTTTATTCTCTTTTACTTTACAAGATGCAGATTTTTTACAGTCACCGTAAGAATTTTCTTTTACTCGTGCTTTATCGGTTTTAATTTGTTTAGAATCTCCCGTTGCAGCTGATGATACAGTTTTTCGATTTCACGCTTTTTGGTAATTTTTTTGTACAATACCAAGCCCATTTACCATCTTTATCTATGTAGCCATCTACTCCAATCTTTAAAGTTCGACCAGTGTTATCAGTAAAAACGCCTTCTTCTGCCGAGTAATACATACCATCGGGGCCTGTAAAATTCATAGGTACCCATCTATTATCAGGGCCTATGTACCCATCTTTATTAATCTCCATCCAAACATGGCTTGGGCTCCAAAACCCACCAAGATCACTGCATTCTTGTTTCCCATCAGGACCTTTAAAGAATCTAGGCACAGGGTTACCAGATTTATCAAGCAGCTTAACTTTGAAATCCAAGTAATTATACTGGCATTCATTGTCAGCCAAAACTGGCGAATGTTTCGCTTTTGGATCCCATCGGGCCAAGGGAGGAGTAAATTCAATTATCCAATCATCATTATCTGTATCGCTGCTCGATATTATTTCCTCCTCAGAACAGGAACATGAATCGATAGGAGGGCTCAGATTTTTCACTGAATCAGTATAACATGGGCATTCAGGCTGATTTGGATCTGGCAAAGGCAGTAAACCAATGGCTTGGTTATACGCTTTCAGACAAATTTCTTGACATTTATTACGAAATGTAGACTGTAACAGGCGACACTTTCTTCTTGTTTCTCTACGCTCTTTACGTTCCCTCTGTTTCTGAATCTTTACTTTCTCTTCTTCGGTTTTTCCGATAGTATAAATCAACGGAGGTTTTTCGTCATATGGGTATTGAAAAATCATCCGCTCGTTGGAATATTTCTTAAAAACTTCCATTTGCACAGTATAATCGCCATTTTTCTTTTTCACAACCAAAGTTGGTTTCATTTCCAACTTTTTCTTTCGCTGCAGTAGGGCTCGTTTCTTTTTTGCTATGATGTCAACGCCTTCCCTAATGGCTCTGTATCGTCGTACTAATATTTTATTCGCTGCACCGGGCTTCCATTTTGGTCGAAACTGCAAAAAGTATAAAGTATTAAAAAGCTAATAAAACAAAATATTACATATGAAAATGTTGCAAATGCAAATAAAACACAGTTTAGGCTGTTAGTTTTATTGAAAGTCGTTTTCATGGTACATGGTGCTAGTTGTTTTCGCTGAAAATTACATTAATTAAATACAAAATTTAACTGATCCGCCACAATAATTATGTTCTACACGTTGCCCTGAAACAAACACAAATATTATTTAAATTGAATTGGTTTCGAAAGAATGGAAGAATTTATTACTACTATAATAAGACTATATCTATTTTATTTCCTTAAATGAAAAAAAAGTAAAAATAAATGTAGTCTTACCATAAAAAAAAATAAAAACATCACATAAAACGATCTATTTAACAACCGAATTCGATGGAAAAAAAGAAATAAAGTACACACTAACGAAACCAACGAAGACGACAGGAGATAGCGGGGTGTTAAGGAAAAATCCAGTTTCCATTTTTAATATTTCTAAAATTAGTAAAAAAAACTATTATAAATGTGCCTCCTACGACGACGGAGTCATTCTACAAATTGAAAACTTCTCTTATCAAACTTTTCAGATTAGTTTGTGAAAAAAAAAACATAAATACGTCACGTAATTGTATCCTTCTGCCTAAAGCATTTTTAATAATATCAATATAAACTTGAGAACACATGTAGAAATTGAATTTTTAATACTTTTTTTTAATACTTTAAAAACATGTTGTATAAATATTTTATTCCAATAATTGCGTTTGATTTCGGAATTATCCAACCAAATTACGATGATAAATTAATCTTAAAGGATTGATCTGTTAATAGTTATAATAGTAAAAAATAGTTATAATAGTATACTTCAATAATAAATAGTATTCATAAAAATAACATTTTATGCAGTTATATCATCATCATCATTTTAGCTTGTGGAGGAGGAGGCATTTGGTGGAGGGCTAAACATAGGCCTCCACCATAAACTGCAAGCGAAGCACGATCCTGAGCCACAACGTGCTTGCACCGACTTCACATTTGTATTTGTATTTGCACTCCATCATTTATAATACGGTTAATTAACCGTATTATAAATGATGGAGTGACGCTCCACGGTTACGTAAAAACCTGCAGTGTTCATTTGCAAAATATTTAACTTTAAACAATTCTATTACACCTTCAGGCCTGGAATATCTTCAGCAGTCCAAAGCCAACCCATGTTTTTTGGAACTGCGGGATACGGGTACTTTGGTTGTGGCATTTTTGTAGCTACCGCTGTGGCTGAAAAATATAAAAAATATAATTTGTTATAACATAATCTTACAATTGAGTGGTTTTAATCAATAATTTCCTAATTGTAATTAATCACTGCGCATCGTACTTAATATTATTTAGGTACAGAATTTAATTTGATACTTAAATATACCTTAATTATCATAGGATTCAGTTTATCGAGTTTCCTGAATATAGAATTTGCTCACTGAAAAACGTACTCACCAATTTTTTCAACTTTAGAAACTATTGGTTTTGTTTCTTTCTTTTGTTTCGTTTGCCTTTGGACTTTTCGTGCGCTCATATCTTTGTGCTCGGACCGATCGGATCTTCGATCGTGCAAGCGCCTCTCGGATATTGATTTGACGGAACGAGTCGATTTTCTCTCAGACATCTTCGAACTTTTGGCGCTTGCGCTATCCGGTTGTTTCTGTGGCGCTACCACTTCTTCTTGTGGCCAGGGACTTTGCACCTTTATGTACTTTTTGTCATACAGTTTGTTGTATACGGGGCAAGGGTATGGTTTCGCATGATCGGGCATGTCCTTCAAATCGTCCCCAAGGCATTCATAGCCGCCGCAGACTGCGCAATAGGTGGTTTTATTCGAAAATTTAAAAGTGCATTCGCAGTCGCAATAGCACGGATCCTCGCTGTCGTCCACCTTGCTTTCTCTATTTATCCCTTGGACTATGAAATCTTTCACCGTCTCGACGACGTTACAAGATTTAACACAACACGGATTATAGATATCATCGAAGTTGATGACAATATCGCTATCGTCCGGGCTCGGGCCTCTCTGAATATTCTAAGACTCTTCTTAATCCGATTGATATCCTAAGCCACCAACGAGTAGAAGTAAAAATATTTCCTATAGAGATTGAGATCTGATTCCACAAATGCACTATCAAACTTTCGAAAGGATGTACCCAGGTTGTAAATGTAGGCGGCAAGATCAGTATATACGTATCATTTATAGGCAGGAGCAGTGATGTATTTAATAAAGATGACGCATGTTCATACTGCGCGACGTTTAAAAATTGTTCGCTTTACATTATTATATGACACATATCTATAAGCGACTGTAACAGATGATATAGAACGTATTATATGGAAAGAGATTGCAGTCTATAGTTGATGAGTTGCATTTGACATCAGCCAGCCATAGATAGAATCCGACGGAAGAAGAGAAATTACCCTAATTGTCGTAATGTGTGCCACAGTTGTGACACGCTAGTGTCACGTCTACTTCGTATTTCCATATAATAGCATTGTTCAGAACTAATTCAACAGATTAGGTGAACAACACATCAGCGCTGCTCCATTGCCACAGACAAAAAAATACTTTAAAAGTACATAATTTTAGTGCGAATATATGTATTATTTAAGGGGGTGCTTTTGAATACGCCGTACATTTTGACCTTATCATCACAGTTCCACATTACATACCTACCTGATTAGACTTTTTGCTGAGTCATGTTTAACATAAGCTGAAACGTGAAGTTAAGGTTACTTATACACTATAAAACAGAAAAAGATCACAAAATGTTAAGGTTAATGAATAGTTAACTACTATATAGCCTTTGGCAATCTCTTATGAATTTAATAGTTAAGAATTATTATTCATAATAAATCGTAGCTCTTTGTCGTACAAACTAATTTATAGATACTTATTTTCGGAAGTCATCGTTACACACACCGATATCTCAAACGATAAAGGCCCACCATTTATCAAGTTGGTTGCTTAACAAATCGGTTAAAACATCCACTTAAGATATATTACAAAAGTGTCAAATTAATAAAATGTGTTCGTGGTCTCTTCATCAGTTTATTTTTTTCGTAAAGTAGCTTATTTCTGTTGTACATTGCAAAATTTTTAAAACAAAAAACACACCAAATAAAGTGAATGTGCAATCGACTTATTTCAAGCTATTTCAGATCCAGGCGAGACACTGCTACCAATGGCATTTGATTTGACTGAACTCCACTTTTCCCATTTTTTTTGCGCTGTAAAAGGTGTAATTCTTTTTCGTGCGGTGTTAGAAGCTCTGTTAGTTTTTGTTAGCAACTTTAATCCCACTGCGTCGTCGTACATTTGATTCATTATTTCTTGATATTTCTCCAATCTGTCCTGATCCACATTTTGCGTTATGATATTTTGCTCAAGCTTTTGATTGTTAAATTGGGCAACAGAAACACTCATTATTAGGGGATTGTTTGTTTTTGGGGAACTAAATCCAACTTTGCTTACTTTTGCATTAGCGGTTTTCGTGTTAGCTGGCCGGAGAGCGTTTTGGTCTTTATTCTCTTTTACTTTACAAGATGCAGATTTTTTACAGTCACCGTAAGAATTTTCTTTTACTCGTGCTTTATCGGTTTTAATTTGTTTAGAATCTCCCGTTGCAGCTGATGATACAGTTTTCGATTTCACGCTTTTTGGTAATTTTTTTGTACAATACCAAGCCCATTTACCATCTTTATCTATGTAGCCATCTACTCCAATCTTTAAAGTTCGACCAGTGTTATCAGTAAAAACGCCTTCTTCTGCCGAGTAATACATACCATCGGGGCCTGTAAAATTCATAGGTACCCATCTATTATCAGGGCCTATGTACCCATCTTTATTAATCTCCATCCAAACATGGCTTGGGCTCCAAAACCCACCAAGATCACTGCATTCTTGTTTCCCATCAGGACCTTTAAAGAATCTAGGCACAGGGTTACCAGATTTATCAAGCAGCTTAACTTTGAAATCCAAGTAATTATACTGGCATTCATTGTCAGCCAAAACTGGCGAATGTTTCGCTTTTGGATCCCATCGGGCCAAGGGAGGAGTAAATTCAATTATCCAATCATCATTATCTGTATCGCTGCTCGATATTATTTCCTCCTCAGAACAGGAACATGAATCGATAGGAGGGCTCAGATTTTTCACTGAATCAGTATAACATGGGCATTCAGGCTGATTTGGATCTGGCAAAGGCAGTAAACCAATGGCTTGGTTATACGCTTTCAGACAAATTTCTTGACATTTATTACGAAATGTAGACTGTAACAGGCGACACTTTCTTCTTGTTTCTCTACGCTCTTTACGTTCCCTCTGTTTCTGAATCTTTACTTTCTCTTCTTCGGTTTTTCCGATAGTATAAATCAACGGAGGTTTTTCGTCATATGGGTATTGAAAAATCATCCGCTCGTTGGAATATTTCTTAAAAACTTCCATTTGCACAGTATAATCGCCATTTTTCTTTTTCACAACCAAAGTTGGTTTCATTTCCAACTTTTTCTTTCGCTGCAGTAGGGCTCGTTTCTTTTTTGCTATGATGTCAACGCCTTCCCTAATGGCTCTGTATCGTCGTACTAATATTTTATTCGCTGCACCGGGCTTCCATTTTGGTCGAAACTGCAAAAAGTATAAAGTATTAAAAAGCTAATAAAACAAAATATTACATATGAAAATGTTGCAAATGCAAATAAAACACAGTTTAGGCTGTTAGTTTTATTGAAAGTCGTTTTCATGGTACATGGTGCTAGTTGTTTTCGCTGAAAATTACATTAATTAAATACAAAATTTAACTGATCCGCCACAATAATTATGTTCTACACGTTGCCCTGAAACAAACACAAATATTATTTAAATTGAATTGGTTTCGAAAGAATGGAAGAATTTATTACTACTATAACAAGACTATATCTATTTTATTTCCTTAAATGAAAAAAAAGTAAAAATAAATGTAGTCTTACCATAAAAAAAAATAAAAACATCACATAAAACGATCTATTTAACAACCGAATTCGATGGAAAAAAAGAAATAAAGTACACACTAACGAAACCAACGAAGACGACAGGAGATAGCGGGGTGTTAAGGAAAAATCCAGTTTCCATTTTTAATATTTCTAAAATTAGTAAAAAAAACTATTATAAATGTGCCTCCTACGACGACGGAGTCATTCTACAAATTGAAAACTTCTCTTATCAGACTTTTCCGATTAGTTTGTGAAAAAAAAACATAAATACGTCACGTAATTGTATCCTTCTGCCTAAAGCATTTTTAATAATATCAATATAAACTTGAGAACACATGTAGAAATTGAATTTTTAATACTTTTTTTTAATACTTTAAAAACATGTTGTATAAATATTTTATTCCAATAATTGCGTTTGATTTCGGAATTATCCAACCAAATTACGATGATAAATTAATCTTAAAGGATTGATCTGTTAATAGTTATAATAGTAAAAAATAGTTATAATAGTATACTTCAATAATAAATAGTATTCATAAAAATAACATTTTATGCAGTTATATCATCATCATCATTTTAGCTTGTGGAGGAGGAGGCATTTGGTGGAGGGCTAAACATAGGCCTCCACCATAAACTGCAAGCGAAGCACGATCCTGAGCCACAACGTGCTTGCACCGACTTCACATTTGTATTTGTATTTGCACTCCATCATTTATAATACGGTTAATTAACCGTATTATAAATGATGGAGTGACGCTCCACGGTTACGTAAAAACCTGCAGTGTTCATTTGCAAAATATTTAACTTTAAACAATTCTATTACACCTTCAGGCCTGGAATATCTTCAGCAGTCCAAAGCCAACCCATGTTTTTTGGAACTGCGGGATACGGGTACTTTGGTTGTGGCATTTTTGTAGCTACCGCTGTGGCTGAAAAATATAAAAAATATAATTTGTTATAACATAATCTTACAATTGAGTGGTTTTAATCAATAATTTCCTAATTGTAATTAATCACTGCGCATCGTACTTAATATTATTTAGGTACAGAATTTAATTTGATACTTAAATATACCTTAATTATCATAGGATTCAGTTTATCGAGTTTCCTGAATATAGAATTTGCTCACTGAAAAACGTACTCACCAATTTTTTCAACTTTAGAAACTATTGGTTTTGTTTCTTTCTTTTGTTTCGTTTGCCTTTGGACTTTTCGTGCGCTCATATCTTTGTGCTCGGACCGATCGGATCTTCGATCGTGCAAGCGCCTCTCGGATATTGATTTGACGGAACGAGTCGATTTTCTCTCAGACATCTTCGAACTTTTGGCGCTTGCGCTATCCGGTTGTTTCTGTGGCGCTACCACTTCTTCTTGTGGCCAGGGACTTTGCACCTTTATGTACTTTTTGTCATACAGTTTGTTGTATACGGGGCAAGGGTATGGTTTCGCATGATCGGGCATGTCCTTCAAATCGTCCCCAAGGCATTCATAGCCGCCGCAGACTGCGCAATAGGTGGTTTTATTCGAAAATTTAAAAGTGCATTCGCAGTCGCAATAGCACGGATCCTCGCTGTCGTCCACCTTGCTTTCTCTATTTATCCCTTGGACTATGAAATCTTTCACCGTCTCGACGACGTTACAAGATTTAACACAACACGGATTATAGATATCATCGAAGTTGATGACAATATCGCTATCGTCCGGGCTCGGGCCGTTGATCCGGTCTGGCAAATTTTCATTTTGGATTTCGCGATTGAGCCCACCGTCTTTTGTGTTAGTTGAAAATGAACACGCGCTCTTCGAGCAGTATGTCTTCTCCAATGTCCTCGCGCTGGGACAATTCGACGCACAGTATCGATAGTTAGAAGATTTAATACTATCACTAGGGGACTTTGTAGACTTATTGTCTAGGTCATATTGCACGAAGAAATAAAAAACGTTATAAACTTGATTCGGTTGAACGTTTTCCCCGAATGGGCAACCTTTTTTTCCACAGTGACTTTTCTCACTATCACTGGATTCAGAAGAAGAAGTAGTCCCACTGGAGGTATCATCAGATTTATTTTTCTTCATGGATTCTTGCATTTGCTGTATGCACGCGCATTGAGTAGAGAGACCTTCTAATGTGTTTGTCCCATTGAATACTCCCTCTCGGCGCAGGAATTGCTGTATCTTTTCTGCTAACGTGCACTCTTTGCTCCCGCACGGGCCGATTATGTCATCTATACTTATTTCCTCGTTGTCCTCCGCAACAAGATTTTCTATGTAGGCTCTGATATGGCGAGCTATCTTGCAATCGTGTCTGCCGCAAGGCCCTCTTATGTTAGCAAGATCAAATGTTGTAACGTTTGTAATTGGTTGCCCAGGCTTTTCTTCAGCGGTCGTACATAACGGACATGGCTCGCTTTGCACCTCCTTCTTTAATCTCTGCGAAATTTCGTTATCTGGCCACTTGGTTTCTTTGCAATAGCATAGCCTGTCGATGTCCGTTGCTTTGATTCTCGGCTTGATGGTCGGTCGAGGCGTTAACATTCTCATGTTGTCATTACATGATGTTATTATTTTGCGCACATATTCTATTATAAAATCTATGTCAGGGCATGTTTCAGGTGATTTGTAAACGTTGCTTGGTGGTTTGTCGGCGTTATTCATGCAACAATAATCTCCTTCGTTGAATATGTTGTACTTAGCACCAGGTGCATTCTTATAGTCGGCGTAAACTACTTTCATCGGTTTCGGTTTGTCTATAATGTAATTGTTTTCGATCTTGTTGCAGTTCTCCTCGAAAACTTCGTCGGTCGTTTTCATAGTGCACATATAAGATGTGGTTTTAGAGTTCATACCAGTGTATAAAACCTTTTTTATTACCGGATCCTCCGAGAGAGTTCGAAAAGCTGCCGTGACTTTTTCCCCTAAGTACGAAAGTTTAACTTGAATTCCAACCTTCGCTATTAATTTTGCTGTTCCTTCTTCGAATATATTATACTCTTCGTTCAAAGTAACAGGCGGTGTTTCCTGACATGTGTAAAGTGCCTCTAAGTATTTGAAAAAAATTGGATCCCACGGGATTGACGTGGAACCAATAAAAACCATGTTATCTTCTTTATTCCACAGAGATATTTCCATGGGGAACTTTTTCATGTTCTGTGTGAGGAGCTCAGCGCTACTGGTGAATAATACGGACTGTCCTGATTGTATAACTGGTTCAGGGGGTGGTGCTTGCAATTCACCTTTTTTCTTTTTTCCTTCTTTCTTCGGTTTTGCCTTTTTTTTCTTTCCTGGTGGCTCAGGGGGTAACGGGAGTGGTTCTGGCATTACTATGTGCATCTGTTTAGGATCTTTTAATTCTAACGAAAATATATCGGCAAAGTCACTCCTAATCACCAAATTTGTAGTTCGAATCATGCTGTTGACACTTTGAACCACTACTTCGAAAATGTACATAGCATTCGTCACAGCCATTTTTCTTTACTAATATATATTGGTTTAAATGAATCTTTAGTGGCTTGACAAAAATTATCTTTACATTTAAAATTAAGCGATATTTTTAAAACTTTAAATTTTGATATGTTAAACTGACTTTTGCACTTGACAGTGACTTTGCAATATGTTTGCTCGTTATTTTTTTTAAAGTGCTTAAACCATTACTTTTTGTAAATTCGTTATCATTCTATTACGTTTAACATTTTTCCATTCATAGTGTTTTTATATATAATTTTGATTGTGACATTTACCCTCTAAAATAAGTCGTGTAATTTAAAACACTACATATATTTGGACTCATAATAAAATTATCTGAAGTAACACCAGAAGTTTAGTACTTCTAATATGACACATAGATATTAGATTGGTTCAGCATTTAGTTTACAGCTCTTGCATTATCTAGAGGTTGGTCTAGATAAACAAATATTTAGAATTATTTATTTATTAATATTATTAAAATCTCCGCATCGGATATTCCCTGGCGTCATTCAAATTTTTTTTTCATAAAGTCCTAAAAGCCGACCAGGTTCCTGACCTTATCATACCAGAGAGACTTAGTAGCCGTGGCTTGAGGACCAAAACCAAAAATTCCATAAAATTACGATAAGATAGCATGCTTTATTTAAAACTAGCGACCCACCCCGGCTTCGCACGGGTGTAATGTTTACTATCTACGATTCCGTAGTACATTAATTTGATCTATCTCGTAAGGTTTAGCCAGCGTTTGCAATGTAAATGCACAAAAATATGTTTGTTACTACATCACATTAAAAACTTTAAATTTCTCTACTATAATATGCATAAATATACTACGTATAAACCTTCCTCTTTAACCACTCTGTCTATTGCTGAAACCTAACTGCGTGGAAATACGTTGCGTAGTTTAAATGCTCTAAGCGTACAAACAGCGTGTCCGACTTTGTTTTATACGGTTTAAAGATAATTATAATATTTGTGTTATAATTATGGTCGGAAACTATGCTAATATTTTCATGAATAGTTTAAAAAAAAATAAAAGGTTCCAAGCTTTTGCGAGCTCTCTCTTCAACCGGGTTCCCGCCTTGTTGTAGCGGAAAACCACGTTGCGCTGTCTTGGTTCTTCACAGGCCAAGAAGTTTCGCAACACTGGGCTGACCTGAGAAGGCCGCCTCTAGTGAGAACGTTGAGTCCACTTTAAATGCTTGTGAGGACGGTGCAAGGGCTAGTTAATGGTGGTAGAGATAAACTCTTCCACCACTCTTCTTGTGTTTATAAACTACTCTACTATAAGCGTACTCAGGAGAGAACGAAGGAAGAGTTTATCTTCCTTCGTTATTTATCCGTATTATCCGTAAATACATCGAACGATTGGTTACGAAATAAATCAAGGAAACCATCAGTTAAAGGGAATTAATAATTCACGAGAACAAATGATTCATGAAAATAATCAATTGACGGAAACAATAAGGTTTTGGAAATAAAAAAATTCGAATGTATGCGGACTCATTTTAAAATATCAATATCAAAACGATGTATGCGACTCAATAGCAGCCTGTGTGGGCGTATCGTGCCTGTGAATCAGGGATGTTACACTCACCAAAGAGTGCGCTGAGCCCTGTGTGTATTTATTAACGTACGTGATGCGTGTTACGCTAGGTGTGGGTGGGGGGACATCGGTAGACATTAACGCGTTCGGACCTCAATCACCTTCTTTTAGAGGTGGTGGCAGTGGGATAGCATTAAATATTAATAAAAATTATTTATCGTCCGTATTGTCTATATTATCCGCGTATCATTCATAAATCAGTATAATCTGGTGTCATCCTCGAATCATACATCCGAATGCATGGTTCAAGTGGGTGCATGATAAATGACTAAAGCATGAACAAACGGACCCCATTTGGTATTGATTCTTTTGAAATGTCTTTTAAATGTTTCTTTTTTTTCTGTTAGAAAGTAAGCAAACGAGCTGGCGGCTCACCTGATGTTAAGTGATAACCGCCTGCCCATGGACATTTGCAACACTCGTAGGGTTGAACATTATTAAGAGGACCTCTTAATAAACCGGCTACCTCACTCACCAGACGAAACGTAGAAATACTAGTCTTCTGTGAGGTCGTGGTACTAACCCGGACGGACCTGCCCATTCGTGCAACAGTGAACACTGCGTGGCCCTACCGCAGTAAACCGTTCTTGAAAGAATATTTCTTATTTTAAGGTTGCAATGCTATATACCACGTAGCGCTGGTTGATTAACTAGGTGTACTTGCTTGCTAGAAACCGCTTAGAAACTGCTTTTGGATAATTTAAAGCAAGTCAAGCCTTTACTTACAATGCGTTATTGGCCATATTGCAATAATGTTCTTGAATAGGACTTTTTGATCTAGCATTACGCCTAGATATTTGCCCGTGGTTTCCCACAGAATGAATTTTCTCATTCAAAGGTAGCTCGAGTGACAATGAAACATAATATCCGCGCTTTTGAATCGCTATGTCGTATTGGTATTGTTATTTTAATAGCGAGTCTGTATCCTATCGTCTAGTTGCTAGTTCATAAATCATACCTAATTAAATATGGGACTTAATATTTTCGTAAACATAACAGCTTTTGTAAATTGATAATTTTCTAACGTAAATAGAAAAAATTCGCAGCATATGATAGAATAGAATGTAACCCAAGAAAAAAAATCGTCACATATCAACTATGTATTTGACAGTTGACACTTACGTCATGCTTATTAACACTTACGTCAAGGTTTTTTGACGTAATGTAACGTGATAAATGGAATGGAAAATGTTACGAAATAGTTTTAAATAAATTTTCCTCGTTACTGTTTACCATACGAAGATATGGACCAGGCAAAGATTAAGATGTGTAACATGAAACGTTGATGAAGAAGTCAAAAGCTTTGTAGAATGGTTAGTAAAAGTTTGAATATTAAACTTCTTTTGATTTTAAACTTTAAATTAAGTATCGAAATATTGTTTACTTAAAATGTTCATGTAATTCGTTCTCTATAACATTATATACATGTTATGTACATGAGTTGTTCGGGGTTATGTTATAATATACATATAAGACATAACTTTAAACCTCTCCTGATCTTACTGATACTCTTTAGCGTATGCATATTAAGTGCTAACAATTGATAGCGTTTGTTACGAGAGCAATTATTTCAATGTTTTAATAAGCTAAACAGGGTATAACATCGAGAACATTTTATAGCGACATGGACTTCCTTGTGGGAGGCCTTGCCGGTGTGGGCGCAGGGTTTTTTAGTAATCCGTTTGATGTGGTGAAAACGCGTATGCAGTTGCAAGGTGAACTCCGATCCCGTGGACAACATAATGTGTATTATAAAAATATACCACATGCAATGTACACCATTGTTAAACATGATGGAATTTCTGCTTTACAAAAAGGATTAGTGCCAGCACTTTGGTTTCAGTTAGTTGTGAATGGAGTAAGGTAAGCTGCTACCCTTCAAACAATTTATGCAACCTTGTTAATAAAATCTTTTGGATAAATAAGCTCAACATCATAAGTTCTGTCAAATAAAACTAATTTCTAGATTTTATAGTGGTAAATTTCACTTCCATCCCCAACATTTTCGAACACTTCGAAATCCATTGTTACTGAACAGACAGTCTCAAAATTAGTTTTATTTAGCAATGTCGTATCTGTGCATAAAAATGTTAAGGACATTGATAATGATCAAATATTTTGTTTGATGAAAATTCTATTATTCCATAATGAATTATATTTTCAGGTTAGGTATATATCAACATGCTGACGATTATGGCTTATTAAGAGATGACAGGAATAACACCAAATTTTTAAACAGCATGTTTTTTGGATGCTTCGCTGGCATGGTAGGTGCTTTCTTTGGGAGTCCATTGCAATTGGTGAAAACACAGTTAATGTCTTACTCGTCTGAAAAAATTGCTGTTGGAACTCAACATGCACATAGAGGCATGACATATGCTATAACAATGATTTATAGAAAAAATGGTGTATGTGGACTATGGAGGGGTGCACATGGCATGATGGTCCGAAACTCAATGGGTTCAGCATCGCAGATAGCTTCATATTCAGTGTATGTATTGATTAATGCATTTAAAAAAACTTCAAACATTTTAAAAATAAATCTTATGAGAAATGTCATCTATTATACACTTTTACAGAAATACTTTTTAAAAGAAATTCTGTTAAAGGACTTTTTCACTGAACCAATTTTATTGAGAATGAAGCTTGATCCCAGAATTAAAACATGCAATTAAAAAGATTCAATATTCAAAGCATACAAAAACGTTATATGTTTTATTAAACTGCATTTCAAAAACATCCAAGCAATTGTTGAAATGCATTTTATTGCCCCATGATGATACCCAGACGAACAGATGATAGAATATCTAGTCACTCTTAAGAACTAGATTTTACATCAACTGTTCATCAAAAACCATTATTTGTCTCATAGATTTACTGATACTGTGACATATATAATTATTCATTTCCAGATGTAAGGAGTGGATGGACAACAATAACATGTTTCAACAATCTAAATATCTCTCGGCGTTTGTAGCTAGTAATATAGGTGCTATTACAAAGACCATAACCCTTACACCCATGGATGTAATTATGACTCGCCTATACAATCAAGGTTGGTGTTAAGAAAATGTCTCAAATTATAATACTATGGTTTCCCTTAAGGTTTCTAAATATAATAAATTAGGGATACTTAAAAGTTACTTTCCTTTACAGCCGTAGATGCCAATGGTCGGGGTTTACTTTACTCTGGAATTCTGGATTGTGCTCAAAAGATTACAAAAACAGAAGGACTCTGGGCGTTTTATAAAGGAATAGGACCCTCATACCTGAGACAAGCACCGCACACAGTGTTACTTCTAATCTTCTGGGATATGCTAAAGGATATCCAGAAATCTCTGGAGATGAAATAAAGGAAACTTTAAAATGTCTAGTAATCTCAAAAAGCTAAACTGAGATAATAAATAGTCAATGCAATGTTTTACCGAGTTGTTAGGTCCTTGATGTGTATTTAAATTGAATAACTCAAAAAGTGATATATAGTTTTCCTTATAGAACAATAATTGCAACTTGTGTAGTGCCATATTACTTATTAGTTGTTAGTTTTTATTGTATATCACCAAATAATAATCAAATTTGTTAAACCATAGATTATGGTTACATACTCTCTGTTATAATATTGAAACAGAAACTGCAAGTTCCTAAACAACAGTATTACTGAGTTGGAAATGAAAGTATCAATGGAAATTTTTGTAAGAAATGTAAAAATTGCCTTTTAAATATGGCAAACAGATAAAATGATTCTTAAGGTCAAATCTATGCTCTTTATGTTGACAATATTTATACTAATAACTTATTAATATAATCTAATCTGAAATCATAAAATGATGTAACCATAGACATTATTATATCCTTGAATCTGATATCTTATCGTTATTCATATTTGAATTTCTCACAAAATATATTTATTTATATGAATTAGATAAAACTGTTCTGTAATAAAAAAAAACATACCTAGTGACTGATCATAATCACTATAACTTTGGAAGTTACCTTGAATAATGGAATCAAACATCTAGTCTTATCTATAAATTGTTATTTAATATTTAGCAATGGATAAAATTAATTATTGTTTGCTTTTAATGTTTTGGCTATATATTCGCTGTTTTTATGAAACCCTAGTTTTGACAGTTGTTGAAGTGAATGTAAAATGTGATATGAAATAAGTAAATAAAAAATTTTGATACACACACTAAGCATTTTATTTTAGTTTACTCCATGTAAAGTTTGCTATTTGCTTGTTAATTATTTTTATTTTCTAGTCATTATTTTAGTCGAAATTCATAATTATGTTGAAAAGTATGGGGAAGTATGAATCATGATTAATCACATGTTCAGAAAGTGTTCACTCAATAACAAAAACATACATTCATGTCAGTTACATAACATTCATCTAATGTAACATTATTCTATACAAAGAAAAGAAAAACGTAATAAAAAAAATATGACTGCACAGTTAATCGCAAAATATACTTATTTATTCCAGATCGTTAAATAAGGGAAGGCATTTAAGATGGCGAAAAGTAGAAAAGATGGTATCGGACGTGACGTCACGGACATGTCGATGGGCGGCGTATCGGCAATGTTCGCGACCCTATTCACCAATCCAATCGAAGTTGTGAAGACTCGCCTCCAACTGCAAGGCGAGCTCGCGGCTCGGGGACAGCATGCCGTGTTTTATCGCAACGTGCCCCATGGGCTGTTCGTCATTGCCAGGACAGAGGGGCTGAGGGCGTTGCAGAGTGGATTACCCGCGATGCTCGGATTTCAATTCTTCCTAAACACATTCCGGTAAGTTAATTTGATCTACATTACAAAAATACAGTGCTATGTAACACATTGCGTTATGTTCGTCGATTTACTTTTTCTATGTCATGTCTTAAACATCTTAATAATTCTGTGCCCCTATGTATATAACGCATTGCGATGTGTCCCACGTTATGACTTCTTTAGGAATTTCAAGGGAGGACTCTTAATTGAATTTAGTCAATATTGGGGAAAAAAAATTAAGTTTTGTACGCACATAAGAATTTATACTTTAGCGTAACAAAAGAAAAAAAATGTCAAATGTGCCAGTACTCTTTGTTTGTAATAAAAAAAGGATTAAACGTAATCGATAACGGTTTAATTAAATAACTTGGAGATAAGCTATAAAGCTAAATGTCAAAAAGCTGTTATTTGTTGTTAACACCATGAAGTGGCTGTCGCTTTTATGTCGCGCACCGTAAAAATTTACCCGCGTCGTTTTTCCCGAATGCGCCAAAAGAGGTTATAAATTCAAAATGTCATTTTCAGCCTAGGTGTGTACCGTATAACGGAACGTCGCGGCTTCATAACAGGGCCCGACGGACGTGTTTCCGCGGCGAAGGGTGCACTGGCCGCTGCCGCTGGGGGCGCGCTGGGGTCGGTGGCGGGGACGCCCTTCTTCCTCGTGAAGACCAGGCTGCAGGCGCAAGCGGCCAAGGCCATAGCGGTCGGCCACCAGCACCGACACAGCGGCACGCTCAGTGCCCTAGTCGGTATATACAGGAGCGAGGGAGTCAAAGGTTCGAATCCAGTTTATCGCTTCGTACTTTTGACTATCCAGCGTAGTGTTTAGTGAACCTGTCTCTTGCAAAGGAGTTTGGGTTCGATCCCCACTGAAATACATCGTGGTTGGACATGGGGTTTTTCTAGCGTCTACGTGTTTATTTATCGATATTCGATATTCTTTTACAAAATGAAAGTATGAGTTTGATGACTCCGTGGCGCAGTTGTCAAGGTATTGGCTTCGGCGTCGGGGGTCGTGGGTTCGATTCGCACACGGGACACCTATTTGTGCGACCCACCAGATAGTTGTTTCGCATCTGGGTGTTGGTCCACGTGAAATTTATGTTTGTAAAAACGTCCTTACAACACAGGATAATGTTATATTAAAGTGAGGGCAATGTAAAAAAAAATATTTAAACAGTTAAGTTAAATTTTTAAGTTTGTTTATCAGTTACCTAGTACCCATAGCGCAACCTTTACTTTTTACGACGGAATAAATCAACGCTATGTCCCGTAATAATGCTGTTGTGCTCGTGGAGCACCACGCAAGCGAGGCTTTAAAGCTCGTTCCGGTACTCGTACCCAGGTCTGTTCCGGGGCGTGCACCCGCAGATACCGCGCGGGGCGGTCGGCAGCAGCTCGCAGATGGTCAGCTTCGCCTACGCCAAGCAGCGTCTACTGGACCGCGGGGTTTTTGCGGACTCGCCGCTGATGCTGTCGTTCCTCGGCGCCAACCTCGGCGGCGTCGCGATGACCGTCTGCCTCAATCCGTTCGACGTGATCGCGACGAGGCTGTCGAATCAGCGTAAGTGTGAGGGTTCTCCATGTTATTGCTCCACGTTAAAGCCTCGTCGGACGCAGAACCGGTGGGCTGGCCGGAACCCACGGGTTCGAGGCCCCCCTCAGTGGGTAGGGCCGCAGTTAGCTAAGGAGTGTCGCCTACGGGCTATCGAACTGATCCGTAATGGCTCAGTGTCCGGGCGCTCGCTTATAATTCGATATGCTCGCACAACCTGATTTCAAATCACGGTACTGCCACCATTGAGATTTTCAATTTCAAGGGAAACATCGTTAGGAAAGCTGTATATTTTCAATATTTTTTTATGTTATGCGAGAATGTGGCAAACGCGCTGGCAATTCATCTGATGTTAAACGATAACCGCCGCCGTGGACGTTTGCAACACTCGCAGGGTATCAGATGCTTTGACTTTTAATAAAGTGGGCCCGGCTAGGTGAGGTCACACAACGGACGGAACGCAGAAGTTCTTCCACTTCTGCGTTCCGTCCGGTTTTCTGTGAGGCCGTGGTACTTCCCGCTTTTCTTTTTTTGCGATGTAATGCTGAGTGGTGACCTTTTTGGTACATTGATTTCAAGTTGTGATTTCTAAATTTAAATTGTTATTTTTATTTTGTTTTTATTTTATGTTTTGTATGTTATGTACCAAATAAATATTTCTTTCTTTCTTCTCTCTTTCTTTCTTTCTTTCTTTAACCGAACGGACTTGTCCATTCGTGCAAAGCAAACTGTTGCGTGGCCCTACCACAATTGTACCTATGATAAAAATAATATTTCGAAGGCATGAGAAGCCAGTGCCAATCCACAGTAGGGTCGCGTGGTGGACTATGTCCTATTACTCCCTGTACAGAGGAGGCCTTTGTCCAGTGGTGCGACGTATATAGGTCCATTCTTTTATTAATTAATGATAAATAGTCTGCAACTGTAATGGTGTTGCCGGTTGTATACCCAACTAGAAAGCGCCCGTGTTTTAGGCTCAACGTGCATATTTTAGCTAGCCGCCTGAAAAGAAGTAGTTTTATGTCGAAGAAGTGTAGGTCGAATAAAATACATTATCCGATGAACGCGAATAAATAACAGATCAAAACGCCTTTATCGGTTGTATATGACAAGCAAACATCTTGAAAAGTGGTTTAGAATGTTCGGTAGTCGATTTTTAGGTCCCTATAGGGACTAAAGGGATTATTCACCGTCAGGGAATATCGTATACTATAAGACTATTAATTAAAACATTCTATTATATGATATGACCTGTTATAAATAAATTATCGCTGTATACGAGTTTACACAACTGCTACGTGCTTATATAAAAGAAAGTCGAAGCATAAAGCCCTTCTATTTTCTGTGCCTTAATCAAATTTTCGCATATTATTATTTTTAATTTAAATTTATTCGTTAATTGATTCATTTGACTTTCAGCCGTCGACAGCAATAATAAGGGCACGTTATATCGCGGCATGGTCGACTGCTTCTTGAAGATGCTCAGGTCAGAAGGAGCCGGTGCATTTTACAAGGGTTTGGGGGCCAATTATCTGCGTTTGGGTCCTCACACGGTCTTATTGCTGGTCTGCTGGGACCAACTCAAAATTTTCGAAGAATACTTAAGAAGATGACGAGAAACCATAGGTGTTTTGAAATTATTAATAACTATATTAAGTTTTAATAATCTGTACGCCTATAGCACAGTTTACACTAGCATAGGCTTCAGAGTTTCCACACAATTATAAAAAAAATTATAAACAAAAATATACATATATTTAGAATAAAGAAATTATTATTTATGTATGTATAACAATAAAGTTGTTAAAATAATTTATCACTACATCTATTTTTAACTAATTCGATTACTTCAATATTTTTATATTGAAAATTAAAAGGGCTGTTTTTATCTAATATACAAAATTTTCGTGTCACGGTGCTTGTAATTTAACTCCCCCGAAACGGCTCGACCGATTTTCATGAAATTTTGTGTGCATATCGGCCAGGGTGGAGAATCGGACAACATCTATTTTTCATCCCCCTCAATGTTAAGGGTGGTTCACCGCAAAATTTTTTTTTGCCCTACAATTAATTTAGCTGGTCAGCTAGTTTACTATAAATTGTAATTTGTGTGTATCATACTGTATTTTTAAACAGTTTTTACTCTTTCTTTTAAAAAGACCCATATTGTGTACAAAAGTAGTCTGTATTTCAACTTGATGATTATACTTTTAGCAAATTGAATGACCTTTAATGTCTTGCTTGATGACTGGTTGAAGCCTACGGTAGGCAACTTTTGCGTAAATTACACTACTATGGATATCAATTTTTGTATAAAACAATTTTTTTTGCACTGAAACATAAAAGCAATGGATGTCGAGAGCGTACGCAGGGCAGTTTGTGATAAATTATTTGTGGATATTCAATATGGAGATTCATATGTTCAATGATTGATTTTTTTATTTAATTACATACAAATAGTGAATCTAAAACTGATAATGCCTTTAAGGTTGTGAAACCGATATTTAGAAGTTCTAACATGTTATAAAGGTTATAAAATTTAAAGAATTAAAGAAATAAAAATTGTGTCTTATTAATGAATAGCGTAAACATTCCGCCTCCGCCCATGTAATTAATTATACCAAAGCCTATTTTTTTCCTAACATTCTAAATGTTCAAAATAATTTTAGAATTATTATATTTAAACATATAAATAAAATGTTTATGAATATTTGTTAGCATTAGTAACCTTTGTGATGTTATTTTTTTACTTTCCTCTGACAAAGTATTTAATTATTTATACACAATTCTATTTTAGTCAATCTTAATTATTTTAGGAGAATTATCCATTGAACTATGTATATCCTTTGTTGATGATTGTTAAAAATCTATATAAATTGTTATCTACTTTAAAATTTATTACGTGAATGTAAACATTTATGTTACCAAGATGTTATTTGATTGTTTTTCATATAAAAGTGAAATTTCCCATGCATTGGCAGGTTTTAAATAAATCTTATGTCTACATTAATGATACCAATTTCTTCTTGATTTTCATTTCGCTCCTTATTTGTCCCCATTTCGTTGAGCATCGCTCTTTACGAGAAACACAATTACTGTTATAAAAATCATTTACATATTACGACAATATTAATTAGTAATGTTTTAATTGTATCTTTTCCAACTATATTTCCGTATCAGCTATTTAATGCGAAGCTGCTTATATTATACCAAAGAATCCAAGTTCTACGCAAATGATGAAAGTTTTATCTGGGGTCTGGTTCAAGTCTCTTTAAGTCGGTCTCTATATTTGTTTATGTTGTATTTATTAGTTAAAAGTATTTATTTATATTGTTGAAAAAAGAACCCAGCGTCGTTTAAGAAATATAGTATTATTTTTATATTAAGGCGACAATTCTGTGACCCAGTATTCTGAGGAAACACGACCATTTTTATAAATGTCATCTACTTTGTATAAGTATATACAGTGATTACCAAGTACATTCCATATTATATTTAATTATTCCGTTATAAATATAAAACGACAAAACCTTTCAAGTGTGGCGTAACGTTATTTTTATTTATATTTCTGTAGACAAATTTTTAACTAATGTTTTAATCAATATATTTCGGACAAATTTTTATAGAACATTGTCTAATTGTAACATATTTAAACATACTTTTCTTTTTGTAAATAAATATATAAACACCCAGACACTGGAAAAAAACTATGTTCATCACACAATATTTTTTCCAGTAGTGAACCCACACCCTCTGGTGTAAGAGGCGGTACTACTCACGCCAATGAGGTCGTCAAATAGATGGCGCTGTTCCGAAATTGCTGTGATCTCGATCACGCTATTAAAAGACCTTGTCGCAACATACTAGTTTGCTTTGTAAATTACTCATCGGTACTCTGGTTTCCCTTCAAAACGTATAAATCTTTCGCCTTTTACTAAAGATTTCCGTGGAGGGGAACACTCAAATGAGTCTTATTACTTTTTGAAGCCTTGTCTTCGGACAAGGTATATTATATCAATGAAATCTCAAGAAAGAAACTTTCAGATTACTACATTCTTATTCGTATCGAGTGAATGAGTGAGTGAGCATAAATTACTCATAGACTCATAGGTGAGAGTGGTATATATTAACATTTAACATAAGGTTGGTCCACCTAGGCGCCTACTCACATGCCAACTTTCCCATAATAATAATGCCGATGATTTGCAACTCTGCCTACAGACGAGTGTTTATTTACTGTTACCTGCAATGCAGTGGACATGATTTTCATAGACGACCAGATGAGAAGGATTGGTCATATTTGTAAATAAAAGAGAAAGTGTCTCGGAATTGGAGATAGTCCAGCTATGTACCAAACTGGTATAAAGCTTTATTTTAACCCCCTAATACTTGTCTCGAATTATCTAAGGGCAAAAGTAGAAAAAATAATTTTGCACATTATTTGCATATAACTCATTTCGTATGGGTTTTATGCTATTCGTATTTATTTTAAATATTATAAAGGATTAAATTCTTTTCTTCGATTAAAGCTTTTGTTTTTGGAAACTATTTTGTTTATTTCTTGAACCGTTTCCGAAATAGAGGGCAGAGAATGTGCAGTGTTTAGCTATTAGCAGGACTGATCTCAATTCTTCATTTCGGAAACAAATCACCGATGAAAATGACTGCGATCTGAAAGCATTTAATATCATCTCAGGCTGTATCCCTACATAAAGAGGCAGGCGTCGTCGTCTACAAATAGGGTAAGTACTAAATCTTTTAAAACCCGGCATGTGGTTTGTAGAGAGCTATAGCGTGAAAAAATCTGGGCCCAACGCCTACCCTTAAGACACCGGCTAGCATGGGGTACACAAAAGATCAATATATCGTCCACAAATCAAACTAGTACATATATAAAGTGTATCTCAAAAGTGTGATTTAGAAAACATTACCCCATGTAACAACGTCATCTAGTCTCATACAATTCATTTTGAATGTAACCTAACTTTTGATGGACGCATCAGCAAGGCTTAAAAGTTATTGATATTGTAAATAACAAATACAAGTATTAAATAATTGTTTATTGCAAGTATCAAAAAGTATAAAAAAAAACATGATTGAGCATTAAAAAAAATTTTGGTAACTATAAACAAACACGATTATGCATTACAGGTTCTAATTCACCAATATTCATATTGAGACCTAATTACAAGATGGTACCAATAAATACTAAAAACTTTAAACAGTTAAAATTTAAAATACGTCGCAAAATTTGTTTCATTACACTAGTTTACTGCAAAAACGTGCAATTATACTTAAGTAAACAGTACAAAAAAAACTACCTGTCCATCTTCCGACCAGTAAAACCATCATTATTCAAGTGATTTAAGTACATTTTTATACTAATGATCATTTAGTACATACTATTTTAATCTTTGACAATACAAAATTTTTGTGGAAGACTAAAAAAGTTGGCACTGGTCACATCACATAATTTCTATTATGTTATCGGCGTTGAAAGTTTGTGCGATCTTGACATTTTTAAGTCTTACATATAGATATTTAGCATTTAACGCATTTTTAATGGTTATTTGTCGTAAAAAACTAAATAAACATATGATATTGTTAAATACTTTCTGCATGTTATGTTCACAATGTGAGCTAAAAATAAACATATTTGATACACATACATTATGAAAGTTTTATGAAAAAAGTCATAAATTTAACCACACCACATGTTCAAAATGCATTAAAAAACACATACACACATGTTATTAGTCATTAGTTATTTACTTTATAAGTACTTTTTATTAATAACGACATTGAGGTTACAAAACAAATAGACATCATCGCTATTAGTAAATGACCGACCATCGCAACCCCACCCAACTTTTTGCTAAGATGTACGATATTTCATGATATAAATACTAGAGAATATCGAAGAAATCTAGAAATTTCTGGGAGCCAGCCAAGTTATCACATGGACGAAGTGATTGGATTTGGACGACATCGAAATCGTGGAATAAGCGTGTGTAAGCCCAACACCCTAGTAAGCCCAACAAACATGGCTCGAAGCTTGTGTGGATAGCTGAATCTAATCTCTGAATCTAGTACAAAGCGACGAGCAATACTATGCCTCGTATGGCAACAAGCAAGAAATCAGCTCTAATAAACTCCTAAATTTTAGAAACTTTAAATAAGTATTAAGTTGTAAAATTTATGAATGGTTAGTAATAAAGATAATTTCTTATAATTACGCGATTGCACATTATAAATGAAACTATTTTTTTACGGATTTATCGCGTTTATTTTTAATTTTAATTCCTCAGTCTGTCCAGTGACCCTGAACGCTGTAAAGGGTTCGAAACGACAAATCCGTAAAAATTAGTTTCGGTTAGTAATAATGTTACACCTAATTAGGATTACTGATCTAGTGAAGGAAAATATCGAGAGGAAACCTGCATATTTTCTAAATTATAAAGAAAGCATATAAAATCCGCCAATGCGCAGTGGGGTCGCGTGGTGTTCTTTACCCTAACACCCTCTATGCAGAGGCCTCTGCCCGGCAGAGGGACATTTATAGGCTGTTACTTTACTACACACATCAAATTGTATGCTAAATTAAATATCTCGTTCTCAAAACCTGGACCACATTAGTATTTTGGATGGAATTTTAATTTGTTAATTTCGCACATTTAAAACCGACGCCATATTTTAAGAGCATACTATCGTAGCCTTGAATCTCATACAAAAACTTCTCTTTAAAATGGCAGTGTATACACGATGATAATTTAAAAATAAAACCATTTCAATAAAGTTCACTATTTCTGCCACATTGCGTAAATTATTGTGTAATTCGTCTGTTTTTGAAGTTGTGGCTGTGATGGTTTACATTTAAGTTATTATTTTTTTATGAAAAAGGCGGGTAGGCCGCATGATGGTAAATGATTTATAAAATAAAAATGAGTCCCAATAACCGATGTTATGAAAATAAAGTAAGTTAGTTAGAAATTTTTGTTTAAAAATAATTAAATATTTTAGGACATATTTTTACATGTCATATAGTCCCAAACTAAGCTAAGCTTGTACTATGGGTACTAGGTAAAAAATAAAAATACTTAAACATATAAAAATACTTAAACATATTTATTTTTTGTAAACAAATACATAATATAAATGTATAAACACCCGGACGTCCATGTGAAACGAATGTATGTAAAATGTCCTTATCTAGCAGGATAAATTATCCAACTGTAAGGGGAATGTTTTAAAAAAGTAATAATAATAAAATAATGCAAATATGACTGAGGTAAGAACCATTTCATGTAAATCTTGAAAGGTTTTGTTTGAAATTATAAAGTTATTACTCTCTCGTGAAAGCTAAGTGTTTTAAAACCATTGCTAATGTTTACAATTAAGGCTGCGGTTAGACGTGGCGGGTTTCTGACTTACAGTCTAACTTACAAATAAAGCTACAAACTCACTCGGTGATTCTAAGAACGCGGAAGTTGGCACGCACTGAATGCAATTTAACAAACGCTGCAGTACTCTGATCCTGTACAGGCCTATTGCCAGGAGTATGGCAAGCGCAGCTAATTGTGCGGTAAGGCTACGGACACACCTGGCGAAGGAATTTGTCTTAACCCTTATAACCGATGCTAAGATAAATCTATATGCTCTATGGAGTTTTTCTTTGTGTAAGTTAGGCTACGACCAGACTTCGAGGAACGCAGCGCGGATAAGGCCGTAGTCACACGCGGCGGCGATAAGGCTGCGGTCAGACGCGCGGCGCGGCGCGGCCGGCCCGCGAGCGGAGCCCCCGCGCGCACTGCTGCCACACCTGCGACGGGGAGCTGCCCCGCGTTTCCGGCAAGTAGCTCCTGGAAGGGAGAACGAAAGAACCCCATTATGTAAAGTGAAATAAATTAACAGCCTATCTATGTCCCACTGCTGGGCAAGGGCCTCCTCTGCACAGAGGATATTAGGGCATAGACCACCAAGCGACTCCACTGCGGATTAGTGGACTACACATATCTTCAAAATATTTTTTTATTCTTTTGAAAATATACAGGTTTGCCTCACGATGTTTTCCTTCACCGATAAATTAGCAATTTCATTGGTGCCGCACCGAGAATCGAAATCAGGTTGCTCGAGTATACTGAGTTAAAAACGAGCGCCCGGACAATGAGCTGATTATGATCAGTCGGTTAATAGTATCGGACCCTTCAATGATAATTAGTATTTGGCCAAATGTGAAATGCCAGTCATTGTGGCGAGTTTAGGAGCTTCACTTGAAGATCCTTTGCTGTCATACATGCGTTTCAAACGAGAATGTGCGCGTCAATGACCCAGATCTGTCAAATATCACTAAAAAGGTCACACACCAACTTTTTTTAGTCTTTTTTTTATGTGAAAAGTTGCCAAACGAGCAGACGGTTCACCTGATGGTAAGTGAATACCGCCGCCCATGGACATCTGCTACACCCGAGGGTTACAGATGCGTTGACAACCTTTTAAAAATTGGGCTCCGGCTTACCCCACTTACCAGACGAAACGCGAAAGTATTTTTCATACTTCCACTTTACACTGGTCTTCTGTGAGGTCGTGGTACTTACCCGGACGGGGCTGCCCATTCGTGCAAAAGCCGAGGCTGCTGCGTGTCCCTAACACCGTTAGTCGACAAAAATAATCTGCGTTATTATACAGTGTATAATATTATGCGTTTTTAATGAACAATAAGTATACATGTATACTAAAGTAGAGTAAAGGTGAGAAATTCAATATCTACATTGCACCCGTAGATGGTCGGGTCGCTAGTCTTTATTAAAACCCTGAGGCGGATATCGCATACCTGACGAATAGGAACAGGGCGCCCGTGATGGCGGAGAAGACGAGGAAGGAGTAGGGCCCGATGAGGCGGCGCATGGTGGGGAAGCACATGCCCACGAGGAAGTTGCCGCCCCAGTTGGCCAGCGAGCCCCACGCCATGGCGGCCGGCCGGGGGCCCACCTCGAACATTTCTGCGAAACGAGATGGTGGAGGTACTTTGGTAGGTTGTGTGAGTTCGTGTGTGTCGGGTGAAGATATAAAGTCAATACACTGTTCACAACATTTATTGTCTACACACATATACGAACACAAAAGAAAGTCAGAAGGAGTAAAAGATAGCACAAAACAATAACAAAAGAGGATAGCGAAAATAAGCAACTACAGCGGAACTATGACACCACGTAATATCTGATAAAGCGTAAGCGCAGCGGGGAGCAACAAGCGACTGGCGATAGAAGTTAATGTACCGCGCCTCGCGAGTGTCTTATGACGTCGCACGGGCTCGGACGGAATCGCTGTTGCCGGGCGCCCGATCGGTAAATTGTACATAAAAAACGTTAGGTGAGCCGCGTTGCGTCGCGGCACAGCTGACCGTTGACAACGATCGTAAACATTGCATTAATGCGCTCAATGTGGTTAATAATAAAATATGAGAAAATAATATATACTTAATATAAATATGAGAAACATATATCGAATTAGATTTAATAAATAAATATTATAAACAAATAAGATTTTTATTTTAAATATTTAGCCGCCACAGTACAATGCATTATAACTTTACACAAGCAATTATTGTTTTTTTATAACTTTTTTTTGTATTTAGACCCGGTTTTGCTTTTTTATGGTCAGTTTGAATATTCTATCTACAGATTCATTTGGTTACTAGCGATAGGTATTTGAAATTAGCTCCATAATACTTACTTCAAAATTCTATCTGCAGTAACCAAATCTACCTGTAGATTGAATATTGAAACTGGACAAAAGTACATTATTATAATCTATACAGGCGTCTCTCTTGAGAAAAGTTAAACAACACAGTTCTATTAAAAATGACAATATACATAGCACGACCCTGAGGTATTTGCAGTAATTGTATGTTAGCCTTCTTATACCTCAAAAGTTGCTGGGATGACAACACCATTGGATATTATCCCATTACAAATCACCATATTGAGTACATTATAAAAAAAACGATTGTACTCAAAAAAATAGTCACACGAGTCTGTCTGTGAAATCCCTAATAATGAAAGTATGTTTAGTATTAGTTTTCGCGAATATAAAAGAATAATATATGCATATACATACTATTGGGTTGATTTCCTACCAAGGAAAAGTATTTGTATAAAATACAGATTGTTCCAGATCTGGATGTTTGTAATTGTTTAATCTGTGTTTGTAGATTAGATTGCCTCAAAACACAAATTATGTTATTCTACATTATAATAATAATAATAATAAGCCTTTATTTCCCGAACTTTTTACATTTATGGCAAAAAAATAAATATAAAAAAAAATATAATTATGAAGTACAATTAAATACTAAGTCTACTCTCATATTTGTTTATATAATATCTCTTGGTTCGGTGTGCCTTACGGCAAAGGCCTCCTCCAGTTCTCTCCACTGCTCTCTATCTGCCGCTAGTCTTATCCAAAGGGGTCCTAAGGCCATCTTAAATTCATCCTCCCACCTTATTGCTTTGCGACCTCGGCTCCTAGCACCATCTCTTGGGTACCAAACTGTCACTTGTTTGCTCCATTTCTCCTTTTTGCAGCGGAGCATATGTCCAGTCCACCTCCATTTAAGTTGGTCAATATGTGATAGGATGTCTGTTAATTTCGTTTTGCGCCTGACGTCTATACTCCTAACCATAAGCCATATGTGATGCAGGGTAGGATACAAGTATAAAAAGTCTTTTTCTTGATCGTAATGCTTAGTTCCTTGCTTTTCATGATTTCTTTTAAGGCCCAATATTTTTTCCACCCAAAAGCAATTCTTTTATTTATCTCCTTGGCCATTTGATCATGGGGCGATATTATCTGGCCTAAGTATACGTATTCCTCATACTCAGAATCTCAGATGGCTCAGTCGCGATCCATTTATGTTTAATCCTAGATTCTATTCTATTCTATTCTACATTAGAGATGTTTAAAAAAATATTTTTAACTAACAGATAACACTTGACTTGTGTTAAATTCATCCGTTTTCATAATTGTTGAACGCAAATAAACATTGAAAGCCTTATTGTCGATGCAAAATGGCGTAACGAAAAACTATACCGTGACGGTGCGGGGCTTATAAACCGTACCGCGAGACTGTTTTATGGATTTAGACTTAGTTAAAGTAACAAATAAGTTAATTTTTGTTTGACGGCGTATGAGAACTGTCAGTGAGAGTTGTGGTGCTATTTATTAACAATCACTTGGATGAACGTACACATTTACATTAGCGTTCACTGGTTTTCATAGTTTAGATTTAAAACCTAGTAAATGAAACTTAAGTCGACAGATAGAGGAAGAACTTAATATAAGTTAGGCTCTAGACTCTGAGTGACAAATTTCTTAAAGGATTACAAGTAGTCATGAAAGAAAAGGAATTATAATTTTAATGTTAACACACACAAATAAATAAATGTACTTGCTAATGCGTAGTTAGTTTTTTTTTACCTGAGGCTATGAAGTAAGGTATGGGCCCAAGACCGAACCCATAGACTAGAACGTACAGGAGAACTGCTATCATACACATGTAGGGCATCCACGAAACTGTCTCCTGAAACAGAAAATGTACTGGTATCAGACTGGTGCAACAGTACATATAGGTTTCTGTTCATGTTTATGTAATGGAGATTATTAATTTAACTAGAAGAAATTAATAACACTAAAGGGATAATTTGTTTAAATATCAGGACTCGAAGTAAACTGTTGTTTCGCCACAGTATTATATGGATTTGTGCACAATTTACATTTTTCACACACCCTATTTAGATTCAAAAGAAAATTTAAATACGCAAATATTTTCAAACATAATGGAGATCGAAATATATGTGGACTAAACTTATAATGGGACAACTTCATGAATAAAGGGTGTCCCATAAGCCCATAAGTAAAGAGATAAAACTGAGTGTTCATATGGGTCAAGAAAAGGGTTTTCAAAAAAGAAAATAACTGTTGCAATGGTAACCACCGGCAACAAATCTGTCAAAATCGCGTGGTTTTGCAAATATTGTAGATGTTTTTCTAACATGAAGCGAACCGAACGAGAATCGTTTGCAAAAAGAGTAATTCAGTACTATCTGAATAATGGGAAATCAGAGGCAGTTCGTCATTTTTCGCGAGGGGCAATAAGAACAAGTATCTACAGAATAATTAAACGGTATGAAGAATCAGGAGAGACTGATTTTAAGAAGATTCCGGGAAGGCAACGTAGCATAGCAACTGATCGAAACATAGATAAGGTAAAAAAGGTTTTTAAAGAAGCACCTTCAACATCTGTGAGGACTGCGGCGGACATATTGAAAATATCTAAGTCAAGCATATCCAGAATTAAAGTTCAAGTTCTGGGTTTCTTTTGTGAAATTGTCCGCTCCAAAGTACGTGAAAGACCAAGAAGTGCGTGCTAAGCGAGTGTTGCCGTCGAGTTTACCAAAAAACTTTGAAAAAAATTGTCATAATTGATGATGAAATTTATCTACCGATTGACCCCTCTGATATTCCTGGGAAGCAATATTTCCACGCTACCAGTCCTGGTGAGGTGGATTACAGCGAAAAAGTTAAAACAAAGGCAAAAAAAAAATTTTTTTTTAAGAAGTATCTGGTTTGGCAAGCTATAGACGACAACGGCAATGTTTCTGAACCATTTATCTGTACAGGGTCTATGAACGCACAAATTTATCTTCGAGACAAGTATTATCAGAGGTTAAGACGTTGTATTCTGGCCGGATATGGCTTCGTGTCTTTACGAGTCTGAAGTCACTCAATATTTGCAACCTATGGGCGTCGAATTCATATCGAAACAAAACAATGCTTCAAATGTTCCTAAAGCTAGAGGTATGGAAATATTTCGGACTCTGTGTAAAAAGGAATACAAAAAGTATTCAGAAAAATCAAAAACGTTGACATCTTTCAAACAAAGATGGGCTAGATTGGCCAAACGGATGGCAACAACTTCTGGAAAAGCAGTCATGAGTGAGACATGTAAGCATTAATTAATTTGATAACCCGAGAGCCACGAGAGTACCAGGCGATCATAAATTCTCATTTGTCATAAGAGTTGGACATGAAGGCGCCCGCAGACTGGGTGTCCCAAGAGCCACGACAGTGATCGCTATCATAAACTCTCATTTGTCATAAGAGTTGGACATAAAGGCACACGCACACTGAATGACACAAGAGTACCAAGCGATCATGAATTCTCATTTACCATTAGAGTTGGACGTAAAGGTGAACGCACACTGGGGCATGCCGAGAGGCCTGAGAGTACTAGGCGATCATGAACTCTCATTTGGCTTAAAAGTTGGACATAAAGGAAAACACGTGCACACTGAATGACACGAAAGTACCGGCGCAATCATGAATTCTCATTTACTATAAGAGTTGGACATAAAGGAGAACGCACACTGGGGCGAGCCAAGAGGCCTGAGAAGAGAACTCTCATGTACCATAAGAGTTGGTAATTAAGGTGCCCGCGCACTGTGGTGACCCGAGACCCAAGGCACCAGGCGATCATGAACTCACGATGCAGGTCATGGCGCCGGCGAGGGCGGCCAGGCACACGGCGGCGCTGAGCGCCGAGCCGAGCAGCAGAGGGCGGCGGCCCTTGCGCGGCAGCAGGTACAGCATCAGCGCCGCCGTGCACACGTTGATGAAGCCGCAGCCGATGGTGGCGTACTGCGCGCTGCTCTCCGACAGCCCCGCCTGCTTGAATATCGTCTGCGAGTAGTAGAACACCTGCAAGGTAAGAGAGAACATGCATAAACGACCCCGGTCCGTACGGGCTGTGGTCGAAACTAGCTTGCTTCCCAGTGTTACATGAAACTTTACATGGACTTCGAATTGTAAGCAAAACTTCCGTACATACAACAACGACACTAGTCACCTAGTGTCATGTACATATATTATTTGTTTTTTTGCAAATGTAATTGTACCATGATATCTTGTATAATGGCAAATAAATAACTCCGTGGTGCAGTGGCCAAGGTATCGGTGGTCGTGGGTTCGATTCCCATACGGGACAACTATTTGTGTGACCTAGAGAAAGTTGTTTCGCATCTGGGTGTTTGTCCGCGTGAAATTTATGTTTGTAAAAAACGTCCTTACAACATACGTTATCCTAAAGTAAGTAATCATATCAGAAAAATCATGATTAGAAAAATCTTACCCTACAATTCGGAGGATAGCTCTGATGCGAATCATTAAAAAAAATCGGACGTACTAACTGTAAATTAAGACTACACAGACTATAAAGCTGAGACGGATTTTGAACTGTAATCAACTCTCTCACTATACTGAAGCTCAAACTGGTCTCTGAAATGTCGCTGTCCTCGGCGCTCAGCACATACGGGATCTCAGATCGCTCGTTAAGCTGATTCCGCTCGAAACTCAGAACGGCCATAGAATCAGGGCCGAGTGGCGCACCGCATTGATGCCGCTGGTCTGCTGGCCGGCCTGCATGCTGCAGACGAGCAGCAGCGGCAGGCGCAGGCGGGGCTCGGCCGCCACGCGTGCCATTCCCCAGCCGCCGTCAGCGCTGGCGGCCGTCTGCGCCGCCCGCCGCTCCTCGTGCAGCATCTCTAGCTCCTCGGACAGCACGCTGCACGAGGCGCCCCTCAGCCGGCTCAGCTCTGGAATCGGGATGTTTGACTCTCATCGAATTAAGACATTTTAAATGTCTTTTACTGCTTAGAAACGTCGCTTTCTATAGTTTTGTTATTTATTATTAATTTTTAAATTGTAATAAATTTTTTAATATTCGCGCCAATAACACCATTTATTAAATGTGTTAACGTTTTACTAACACTTTATTTTCAAAACAATTAATGAATTATATTATTCTTTTTCAGAAGTGATCATTTTCATTATGATCTGATCTACTCATTGTATTCATAGATTATTTTTCGACACAAAACATTACGCTTATATTTAGAAAGTCGTGCAAATGGTTTTAGCATTATTTTATTACATTATTAACTCTGTGATGGTTAATTAAGCCATTGTATAAACTGAATTGAAGAAATATATGTCCTACATAAACTCACCTTTAATAGAAGTAGATTCGTTGCTCTTAATGATAAACAGGTACTTTGGACTTTCTGGTAAAATAAACAATATGGGTAAACAAATAATGACTAGTAAAGCGTAGATGGATAGGAGGTAAGGCCAGTCGTCGACGCCGCCTGCAAAAGAAAATTCACACTGTCAGAGATGCATTTGGGATTCAGTGAAACAAGAATTTATGGGCTTTGATGACTTTTGCAAAATGCAGAGAATGTGTAAAATCTTTTGAACCGATGAACTAATATTAATTATTTCAAACAAATAATTTTGGAACCATATTTACATTTGTCTCTTTTGCCAAGTCAGCAGTGGACTCGAGAAGGCTGAAATGATAATGATGATGATGATGTGTATTTATTAACAACAAAAAATCAAAATAAACTGCTTAATTAAAAAAAAAACTTTGATTATTAAACAAAAATACTGAGTTCACATATAATACAGATTTATGTTCCGAGTGTGATATATCAAACTGCTCTCGCACGTTGTGTAAGCCTTTGTGAAACATTCACCTAACAAGAAGTTCAAGCCCATGAGCTGGCCGACGAGGACGCCCACGTTGACCCCCATGGGGCACGCCACCCCCATGGCGCCCGTCAGCCGCGGCGGCGACAGCTCCGTGAGGTACATCGGCACTATGCTCGTCGTCAGCCCTGGGGACATGTATTGTATAATGTACATGTATTATATGTAAGCGAAATGTATGTATGTATGTATGTATGTATGTATGTGATATGTATGTTGAGTGGATAGGGTTGGGTAGTAAGCCCCAAAGACCACTGCAAGCTAAAGATAAAATCTATTGTGGTCTTCCCTTCGAACTCCTTACTGTAGGATAAAATTTTCATGTGTAGGGACGTTTTACTTGCATAAACTTCACGTTGACAAACATATCCGGGAAAATTATCTTTAGAGCCACACAAATATTTGTCTCGTGTGGGAAATAACCCACGACCCCAGGCATCGAAGTCAATACCTTAGCAACTGCGAAACAAAAGTCTCGCAGTAAATTGGTAGAAACGTATATGAATGCTTCAGCGGCCCATACCAGAACTTCATTTGTGGGTGCCTTTAAAGGTTGAAGACGTTACTGCGAGCCCTCCGTTTTTTAGATTTAATGGAGAACGGAGTGTAAAGAAATACTTGATAAAAACACCGGATGTGGTTTTTAGTGTCTTCCAGCACTAAGTACTTTTATACTCTGTGTATAGTCGGTATAATTTAGAGCATTATAACCTTGCTGGACCAGCCACCTCCACCACAGTTTTACTGAGTTACCACACCTACAAGTTGCCACTATACTCACCACCGGCCAAACCGACCAGCAACCTGCCCAGGATCAGCATCTCCACAGAGTTAGCGGCACGGCACGTCAGGAACAGAGCCGCACCGGCGATGGACAAGGCACTTGTTGCGATTGTCGCCATCTTTCTGGAATACGGAGAGGCTGAATTTTTAATCAGCAGTATGGTCTATGGTACGCTAGCGATAAAAACAAATAGATCTGTATTGCGCGGTAACAATTATACTGCCCGGTCAAACATAGTCTGATGTAATACGAATGGTGGTTCTCTCTCTCTCTTAATCTGGTAAATGGCATTTCATTAACTTGTGAGGATGAGGATCCTCGGAAGGCCAGCTTAGTAAATTACGTCTCAGGACAGGAGTCGTTGGAATATTGACTTTAATAAGAAACTGCGGATGAATGTAACTTTTGCGTTTTTGTGCAGAATCATCGACAACCCCACAGGTGTTATAGATGCTTCATTTATTTATTGTCATCAACTTCATGTACCTATGTAATTTCATCCTCAAACAAGTTCAAATACCGATGCCAGCATCATGATATTGTTAATATCAATTTTAAATGCTGATTTATCACGTGCTTATCGTTGGAAAACATTGTAAGAAAACTTAAATATTTACGAAATAATATTAAAAAATATATTCCAAAGATCTGTGAAGCCTGGTTTTGAATTTTGGTTGTTATTTTATTTTAATACACTTTAATGTCATCATGATCATTTCAGCCTGTCAGAGTACACTGCTGAACATAGGCCTCCCCCATACACTGAAACGAAGCACGATCCTGAGATCAGTGCATCCATCGACTTTCCCTTAAGTATAGTTTAACGAGCAATTCAACGTAACTTATTTTTTTTTCTACCATTACGAATGCGCAATGTGATACGCTAACTATCACTCGACAGCTCGAGAGTACTGCTGCTCGTGTCAGGTCTACCAGAAAGGACGGTCAGGGCCCTCAATATGATCACCCGTAATATCCGTAATAGTGCTCATTTATTTTTAAGTTTTTATTTATTTATTCAAATAAAATGTTGAAATTAGGAGTGATTTTGCGAAATAACATTAGGCTATTACTGCTAGGCTGGCATCCGATAGTCAATACAATGTAAATGAGATAAAATGTTCAGAACAATACCTCCCAAGCCTGTCGGCCAGGACCGACCCCAGAATGGAACCGGTACATCCTCCGACTATAAATATGGAGACAATGGAAGACCAGAGAACGTTCAGCCACGTGTCGTTCAGAGGTAGATTGTAACGGCTTACAAAACTCTCATTGCAGAATGTCTTGATAACCTGGAAACAAATAACAAAACTTTAAACAATTTTTATTACATTTTTTCAAATTATGAAATTATATGATTGTGTCAAATTCAAATTTAACATCGCACAGCTGTACATAAATTGGGGTTCGGACGCTCGAATTACATCGACGTAGTACCTACATAAGAAAACTTTTTTGCTGTAACCGACACAAAGGGTAGTAATAATCACAGCCTATTCATTTTGCAGTGTTACACATATGCAAAGTATAGATAAGCGTAGAATATATAAGCGTGAATAAATATATAAATATTACATTGTAGTTTATAAAGTGACATCATATAGCGTAGTCTCACTTTAACTATCTATATTATATAGTAATCGATGACTATTGCGTCTTTTACAAAGCTGCATTATGTTGAGTTTACGAAATAACATACATAACAAATAACCCTGATCATTTTCATGCCTCAAACTAAATGTAAGGCCGACTGTTTGCGTCACCCGAAACCATACCTCCGCTGGTGTGTTCACCACACCGATGTTGTAGCCGACCGGCAGCGACGAGCCCACGGTGGTGACCACGCCGGCCAGCACCAGGTAGAACGACCATCCTGCCCTGTACTCGTGCGCCTGCGTGAGGTGCTGTTGTTCATTCGCTATCTGCAACAGATTATAAACGACAGGATGAATCGATTCATACATAATCCTTATTAATATTATAAAGTTTGTATTTATGGATGTTTGTTACTCTTTCACACGAATACTACTGAATGGATGGACTTTACAATAATATAGCTTATACATCAGAATAAGACATAGGCATTAATATACATATTTTTATGTATATCTGTCTTTCTGTCTGAATGTTACACTTTCAGCCTATTCTACGCAGACGTAGTCGCGGGCAGCAGCTAGTTTACAATAATTGTATGCGGAAAAAAAAAACTTAATAACAGCAAACAATAATTTCTATCTTCATTTAAAATTTTCAATCTTTATTATCGTCATCAAAGAGGCTTATCAATATCATCGGTAATACTAAGACGATCGGGAATATAACAAAGTTAACATAGTGATACATTGACCATCATTACTTCAAAATGCATGCATTCAAATAGTGGTGGTGAATATTTCTCTTAATTCATACATTACATTTATACTTGAATTTTTCCGAAATACTGAAACTTTTTACACGTTTATAAATGGACACAATAAGAGAACTTACAAAGAAACTGGCAGTGTATTCACTCGTATAATTTATTCATAATTTGTATTTATTTCAGATTAGATCCAGATTGCAGTTCCAATATCTATCCTATAACAATATTTAATCCTTAAAAGATCTCAAAGGGAGTAACTAAAATATAAAACTCACTTCCGTGGACATATCACGTCTAACACCATCAAATCGAGACGTTAGCTAACGGTGAATAAAACACGACTTGCTAACACAGAGTCATCTTTAATCCAAAAGAAAACACGTACACTACATGATACATCGAGAATGGCGAATGTATCATTACTGAACACTCAGAGATCATTGAATCATTAAACATCATATTTATTTATCATTAATCACTAAATGCGCCTCCGTTTCACCACAATAAAAAGTTATAGGTAGCGGCGGCTACATCCACTGTGGACGGCAGCAGCGAACAGATGATGAAGATTATCCAATACCAGTCGCAGTTCCAAGTGGCAAGTGTAAAATAGGATAGAGCTATGGAAGCTAGCCCATGACAACCGATAGCTGTTAGCATATTAAGGAGTAATATTGATATTAAAAATGTCTGTATCACATGGCTAATAGGATTTATTTTCGCGACGTAAATGCGCTGAAACAAACAATACTACTACTATACGATCGTTACAGCCAGATTATATTAAATGAAATTACATTTCGTTGTTAAACAATTTTATAAATTAGGTAATACTGTTTTCAATACATTAAATATTCTACGTTTAAAGTGATTCAAATTGTAAATTCATACAGATGGTGATACAGATCACGTATAGATGGCGGTAAAGATGTTTTACTTTAGTCGTACGGTCACACTCGTTTTTTTTTGTGTTGCTAAGGTTGAAATAATTAAACTTAATAAGAGCAATGGGAAAAGCATGGCATCAAGAACATACCAAGCATATAACCTGTTTTATAAGACTCCTTCTTGCAAATAGTTTTATCAATAAAAAACAAAACCGACTTCAAATATCTCAATCTACTTTTTCTCTTCTTTCTTTCTCTTTACAGTTTATTTATTTATTTATTTAATCTTTATTGCACTAAAAATTGTACAAAGGCGAGCTTAATGCTATATTGCATTCTCTACCAGCTAACTCTAGGTAGAACAGAGACATAATGACAAGGGCAGTAAAGTACTTGTGATCGTTACATAATCAAAAAAAAATTCATAAGGTTATAAATCTAAAAACTACCAACATATATAACATATACGTAGATGAGTTTTTATATATTATTTCATATACAGTAAATATACTTAACGTACGTCGGACGTCCTACGGCTGATATGATGATGATGATGATGAAATATACTTAAATATTCATATTACATATAACTAACCTAATAATATTTATATATGTATATATACCAGATGTTAGTACATAGTAAGCACTATTAAGGTAGCTAAGACTCAGCAAGGATATGCACATACAATTTTCTTTTGAAAATATTTTTTGTTTGCGATTGTCGCAGGTCAACAGGCAACCTGTTCCAAAGTGAGATAGAAGTGACAGTGAAAGAATTGGACATGAAACCGGAGAGATGAGAGGGTACAGACAGTAACGAATTCTGAAAAGAGCTAAGACTGAGGGAATGCGAGTCCCCGAGGAACTGAAATTTTTATTTTAGATAGGAAGGTGTGGAGGGGTCATAGAGGATTGAAAAGAGAGTAGACAAGATACGAAAGTCTTTGCGCTGGCGTATCGTCAACCACTTTAGTTGAGTACGGAAGTGTGACACGTGGTCATATTTGCGCAGCCCAAAGACAAATCGTATGCAGTTATTGAGTAATCTCTCCAACTTGTTTAGCAACTCCTGAGAAATGTTAGTAAGACAGACATCAGCATAGTCGAATAATGGAAAAATAAGGGACTGAACAAGAAGGAGCTTAGTGGAGGAAGGCAGAAAGGCTTTAAGACGATATATGGAACGAAGTATGCCTGTTACCCTGCGACAGATCTCAGTTATATGTAGTGACCAGGTGATGGATGGGTCAATAATTAAACCTAAATCTTTGAATCTACTACAGAAAGGCACAACGCAATCCTCATACTGGATAGGTGGTAAATTGGACAAGTTAAGTCGTGAGAGCAGTCAACGGCTACCGATGACAGTTTCTATTGGATTTCGAGGAGTTTGCTGATGTGTCCTCCCGAGTAGAGCTTCAATACCATTGAAATCAATTTGGGCCACGTAGGAGTTAAATCGAAACCCGTTGTAATAAAATCGGTTCACAGATACGGATTTCTAAAGTACTGAACATCGATGATAAATACAACCGAATTGAGAATCTAATCCTTTTTCTAAAGTCGGTTCAAATTCAACCACATAATGCTTCGTAGTCTCAAGTGTCGTGTTTGGTAGACAGTTGCATCATGACTCCTTAGAGCCTTGCTAAGCAGAAGTTCTTTATTTAAGTGTTCAAATCTAATCAAATAAGGTAATAATAAAAAAGGGAAGAATCAAGAATGCGATGACGATTCAACTCGCACGTTGTTTGTGCCGTGTAAATTTCTTGTACAAATATTTGAAACACTAAAATTCAATAACCGAGGACTTCGTAAAAAAAATTCCCAACACAATACGTCGTACGCATAACTACATCGGTTGACATCAGTAGTTAATACACCGTATTTTACTGACTATCCTCGATATCTATTAAAATAACTATACGCAATTCATCAGTATTTACGTAACTATACGCAATTCATCAGTTATTAAGTATCATGCATGATATGATACAATCATATAATATACAATATATTAGGCTGGGAAAAAACTTTTTTCGCAAATAGTATGTATGTACTTGTAATATAATCTCTTTGGCTATACCATTTGTATCTGGCTGGTTTTGGTAACATTAAAAAGTTTAAATTTTAAAAAAGATAATTCCAAATTCAAATTAGGAAAATGTGTGATTTTCATTTGTTTTTCTTACTTTTAAGATGAGTGATTCTAATGAAGAAATTCGATACATTTTAAAATTTCAGTACAAAAAAAAGGTAAAAATGCAACGCAAGCTGCGAAAAAAATTGTGATATTTATCTGGCACAAATTTGGTTCAAGCGTTTTCAATCCGGAAATTTTGATGTCAAAGATGCACCTCGCTCCGTGCGCCCTGTTACGCATAAAATGGATGGCATTTTTGAAAAAGTGGAGCAAGATCGGCATATCAGTATTTACGACGTAGCTGAAGAACTGGAAATTGACCACAAAACAGTTTTGGCGCATTTGATAAAAGCTGGGCACACAAAAAAGCTCGATATTTGGGTGCCTCATGAGCTCACTGAAACAAACGTAATGAACCGTGTACTTATTTGTGATTCTTTATTACGACGTAATGAAGCCGAACCATTTTTGAAAAACTTGATAATTGATAATGAAAAGTTGGATCACGTACAACAAGAAAGTGCGAAAAAGGTCGTGGTGGAAAAAGGCTGGTCAGGCTTCACAGACTCTGGCGAAACCCGGGTTATCTCTCAACAAGGTAATACTCTGTGTATGGTGGGATTGGAAGGGCATGATTCATTATGAGCTGTTACCCGCAGGCAGGACCATTGATTCTGAACTCTACTGCGAACTGATGAGATTAAAGCAAAAAGTTGAGAGAAAGCGGGCGGAATTAATCAACAGAAGGGGTGTGGTTTTTCATCATGATAACCCTAGACCTCGCACATCTGTAGCCACTCAGCAAAAATTAAGGCTGGGGGGATGTTAATGCATCCGCCGTATAGTCCTGACCCTTCAGATTTCTACTTGTTTCGGTCTCTTCAGAATTCTTTAGGCAGTGTCAGGTTAACATCACGAGAGGACTGCCAAAAACAATTTCTATAGCAATGGGATCATGTCCCTACCTACAAGATGGCAGTAAGTTATCGAAAAGCATCTACATACTTTAGTTAAATGTAAATAAAGTTTATTAAATTTTTTTTTGGAATTTTCATATAAAATGCGAAGAAACTTTTTCCCCAACCTATTGTTATTAGAGTACACCTGTGAGACAGGTGTACTGGTGCCAGTGGCGTAACAACAGGGTGGTGGTAGAACGAGTAAAACAATAAGACACAGAACTAGGTTCAGGTTAAAGACATTTAGGTTTTGGTTAGCAAAAGGATACATATCAGCGAGACGGATCCATAGAAGGAAGTCATACCCATGATGAAGATTATGATCTCGACTGTTATCAGAGCGATTGCCCAATAATGACCCATCGCCAACCTGAAAATATGTTAAAACTTCACTCCGTAAGACGTGGCTATTTACATATATTTTAAAAGTCAATCCTACTATACGCTATAACAACAACTTTACATAATTATAATAATAATAATATATAATTATGTTACTGGCTTCCACTAGCCACTACGCAACTAGCTGCTAGATCCCAATCCTTTCATTCTAAACGAAGTCAGTACCTATGTGTTACAAATTGCCGGTTTAGGCCTGCGTAATTTTTTACTGCTGTCCCTCGAGATCTACAACGTTTGCAATCCATCAGGTGTTGTCATTATGAAAGTGGACAACGATAACTCCACTCGCAAGACGATAAGTTTAATACTTCCACTCGAAGCCGGTCTTCTGTGAAGCTATGATACTTCCCCAGGCGAGCCTGCCTATCTGTGCATCAGCAAACTGTTGAGTGGTGCTACCACTAATATTACACAACTAGACAATAAAAACGTTGTCTTTTAAAAACGCCACTCAAACGTCTTTTCTGATCAATAGCGCTGTTGCATTCAATTTAAATAATAATAAAAATTTCCGAATTACCCCAAAATAAAATTATCAAGCAGAATAATTTTCCAACTTTATTTATATAAAAACAAAATTTCTCTTGTCAATTGTTTTGCATGGATCTTTGTTCAGAATCTTGATTATATTGACAAATGCAAGTTTTATCTATCGTAAAAATTCCGTTCACAAATATAAACGAAATGTCTGCTAACTTAAAATTTATCCTTAAAGCTCGCGTCACGTCTTCGCCGAGAGCTACACAGAGCATAAGGGAAATACTCCCAGATGTATTTAAAATATTGCAGAGATATTTCTGTTTCTACATAGGTAATATTTCAGAATTTTGTAAATACTTTGAGGTTTTATTTGAACACTGCTTTTGGATAACATTGTCCTGTGTTGTAAGGACTTTTTACAAACAGAAATTTCACATGGACAAAAACCCAGATTCGAAATAACTATCTATGGGTCGCACAAATAATTGTCCCGTGTGGGAATTGAACCCACGACCCCCGACGCTGAAGCCAATACCTTGGCAATTGCACCACGGAGTCATCACATCAAAAATCAAATAATAATATAAAGTAATATTCGCCCTTTTTGCAAAACTAATAACCAAGCTATACTCATACATTTAAAGTTACTATATTACGCAATTATGAACTATGGAAACTCTATAATAATCAAAGAACTTTTGGAAGATAAAAACTGACGCTACAAGGGTAAAATCAAACGACAAAAAAACATTTAATAGCAGCTTTGATATAAAATATCATTAACAGGGAATTTGTCCAAATGACAAGGCGCTATTTTTGGCAGCAACAAATCCTTGGCTTTGTGGCTAGGAACTAAGGCGGCTCTCCCTTTAGAAATAGGTCAGATTGGGTGATACACTCAGATTAAGCTCATTCGTAGCATAGATACATACGTAATTAGATTTGATTAAATTATCACAACATTGCTACGTAATCACGTTGGTTATAAAGAGGCTATTGTTGGTAACGAAATGAATTCAGATTCTTTGTTCGTTCTGATTCAAATAGCCCAATTGGGCACTGTTTCTAAATGGTTTCGATATTATAATATTATTATTGATTGACACTTTATATGTGAACTGCATAAAACTTAATATAACATTTAAGTTAATTTATTTAATTTACTTAATACAAATCATTATTCATAAACCTCTCCAGTTCACCTATTTCATAGCGTTATAAAATTGTTTTTCACCAATTATTCTAGGACTAACTCATACCTCGATAATTTTATGGCCTCGACAATATATATAACTTTAGCTTTCTCGATCCTAAACTCTAAATCGCTCGTACGTTTTTTTGAAACGTCGAGATTATATCCCACAAATGGTGAAAATGTTTTTAAAAATTTCGTTGACAGTTTTCACGAACTAAGAATTAAAGTAAGCCGTCACGTTAGCACCTGGAGGAAAAAAGTTTCTTGTTAATAAACCCCCTATGTTATTAGTTTTTATGCGTACGAGAAACGAAAAATAAACGTAGAGATTTTTGAATAAAGTTTTATTTTCCGTGGGTGTAGCGTCATTTGTCTAAAAACACTGATTGAATTCAGCTCTCTGAAAACTATGCTTAAGGTAGATCTAGAATCTTTTGAATGGAATAAAAACTTTTATAATGTCAGTCGCTAAGACAAGATGTTAATGTGATTACACGATAATTATATACTTTTACCTGTTAGAATAATGGGTCATCTGGAGAATTATTATTAACCGTGATTTTTTTCCACGATCGCTACTGCACAATTTGTACGCAATGAATTAACCACAGCAAAGTCCGATAATATAGTCTTATCACTAACTATAAACAAAGGGAAGAATTCATTGGATCGCATACCAAGTGAAATAGGTCGGATTTCAGTTAATTTACGAAATTTGATCGATGGTACATCGCGAACATACCTCCGTTAAACCAGGTCACTAATGACACTGAAAAAGATAAGATTATTCATAAAGCAAAATAATTCAAGAAGGCTTCACGCCAGTTAGTAAATTCCTTCAATTGAATCCTGCTGGAAGCCGAATAACATATCAAATGCATTTCGATTAAAGCCTGCAAAACAAGCATATAAAAAAGAGATAGATTATCTTCTCTATAACTATATAGAAGACAATAGGGCGATAAATAAGAGTAATTTGTAATACACAATATATCAATTAAGTATTAATCCGTCATGTAAAGATAGTGTGAGGGGGTATAATACAGATTATATTTATTGACTTTAATAAACCTTATCTAAGCAATAAACATCCGCAACAACCTTTAAATTACGCGATATTAAGTACGCATTATCATCTATTATAATTTTTAGTGCCCTATCAAATATTATGATTATGATATCAATGGGAGGGAAAGTTTACCTACATTTGTTTCTTACTCAACATTATCTGCATAAAATTCAGTAAATATTCAGTAATTTCGACTCTAAAACACTTTCGAATCGATACAATTACTTATTGTTAGATGGATTGAAAAGCGCGGGAAAAAAATATATATAAAAAATATGGTTTTCATCCTAAAGTTGTAAAAAAGTTGTAAAGTTCTTTTACCTTACTAAAATCAATCGGGTATCAATCATAAAAATCTTTAGTGTTACAAATTAGGGGTTAATTTTCCTGGAGAAAAGAGAAACTATTTTAGAACAGCGTGACAAGAACACTCCCGTCATCACTCTTCGGTATATTTATCAAATCCTGACATTTTATAATAAATGTAATTATTTTAAATAATTTATTGGAAATCCTGACAAGGTGGCTGTAAAAAATTAACTTATCTTTCTAGCTAGACACTTTATTACCGCCACCTAATAACTTTTATGTCCCCTCTTATCTAACTTACCTCAAAAAACGTACTTTACGCTGTCTAATCGTGAAGCCATGTTATTTCCTCTACCGAGTAAGATTATCCAAGGAACAGTATAACTGCGTGCTTTACCACAGCAAGCTCTCATTTACGTTTCTATCAGTGTCGTTAAATCTAGAGAATGTCGAACATTATGTAATGGCAATCATTTCCTCCATATATTTTTAAAATTAAAAACACAAAGAATCCGTATTACTGCGCGATTTTTATCTTGAAGTATATTGGATTTAAAGGAACTTTACATACAAAATTTGAGCCACTACATACAAAATTTGAGCCACTACAATGTAAGTGAGGCTAATGCATAATGCAATGACGGTGCGCAATAGAGTTGTATTTTATTTTATGTAAAACAGATAACCACTTATGCATTGAAGAATCAAAACGCACTCTCAAAGACAAAGGTAAACAATAATAGTTTTTACACGATATTAGCGTTTCGGGCTTGCGCCATAGAGACGTCGCAATGAAGTAGGTTATACGAGTTTAAATCACTAAATATGATTTGTTATCAGTATCTTGAAAAATATTCAATGAAAAACGCTAGCATCTGGTTGTATAGAACTTTTTATTGAGTTATACAATAAAAACATGCTTTTAAACATAGACAAAGTTTTGTTAGAAAATAAAACATGAAAACGTAATTGAGATCTGCGCGTGATTAAATTAATTTTCCACAAAGCAGCAGACAAAGAGGATTTGGTGCTGCGGTAAATCGATCAAAGGTCAAAGGATGTGATGGAATACAATTACACAGCTGGGTAAAAATACTTTTTAGTGTTCTCGTATAAGCGTGATACAGTGAATTTTGTCGGTTTTCAGTGTCAATAACGAAAATTTGCATAATTCATGCTCTGCACTATAAAATAGGTGAGATCAAACAGCGTCGCGAGTAAAAAAAAATTGGCATATTCACAAAATAGCGCGTACGCATTAACTGTATGGTTGTAATAGAAACAGTTGGTTGGTTAGCGCGAAAGCCGCGTGGAACGAATGCCGGTGCCGCCGATAGCGCAGAAAAACCAAACCTGTTTCTCCTTGGTGTCCATTTCGTGCGCGGGCAGAGGCGTGACACACGCGACCGCCGATCCGACCGGGCAACTGAACCAACAAGCCCGCAGACAAGAAGACACGGTAGCGGGCACAGGTCCAAACGTCGACTGGCGGTCGCGGCTTGTGAGACTATTATTATGGCGGTGGTGCGCGCGGAGGTATAGAATAGAACGCGTCAGTTCGCTTACGCATTCGTGGTTTTACCGTTACGCTTATATTTAAACGAATGGAACGCGTGGTGGACATTTAGGTGCGAGATTCAAGAAACGAAACTACTGATTTAAGTGCTCTGACGCCTAAACAACCCTAGTGGTTTTTACTTAAAAAAAAGAATAAACATAATGAAAAGTTCATTTTATTTAAAATATATGAAATGATTTGTTACAAAATATTAATTCGTCTGTAGCGTAAGATTGCCTTAAACAACGTGCTGTTAGCCAACAACACGTGGGACGTGGCGCTTTAATTTCGAAAAGAATTGATTGTAAATTCAATACAAACATCTATGAAACGTTTTATAAGTAAGAGTTCCCGCTGCAAATATATAAAACGAATGATATGTGCGAAACAATAATTATTATGAATTATCAAAGGTCGAATTAAGAATTAGCGTGATCGGTTTTCCTCCTTTACTGTTGAGTGGTGTTTGCATATCCGTAACCAGTGGGGTTCATTCCACAAGAGTAAATGATCTCCATTTGGTGCCATATGCGATTTCTACACATAATTTACTAAATACTCTACATAATTTCTTAATACTGTTACTTTACAATGTTATAATCTAACTCTATGTTAAGTAGCTATTGGGATAAACTCATCATCACTATTTAAGCATGACTCTCTGGCAATTGAAATCATTAATTCAACTGAAAAATAAAAACAATTTATATAATAATCTCTTGTATTTACACGATTACACATTACTAAATGAAAGTATGTTTACAGATTTATCACATTTATTTTGGTTTTAAATTTCATATTCATATATTTTTTAAGTTTCTTTGGACATCACAAAGGTCAAAGGTTGCTTTTGGTAAATAACTCTTACTATAATTCTTCATTGTAATAACATATTACATATTATTTCTGAATTATATTTTTGGAACAAAGTTCCTTATCGCGCGTTGTGAAAGGGGGCTAGACGGAAAAAATTCTCACGATGAGTTGTAACAACACTTTTTGCTATACTAAGATATTGTAAGCTTTGCGGCATGCGCATGTTTCTCTGTCTGTCTGTCTCACTATTACAAGCCAATTATTACTAAAATTGAGCCTACTGATTAAGTTTACATTACATTATATTTGTTAATAATAAAAAAATATTATTATAACTTAAAAAAAAAAAAATTATTACACTTCCTTCACTAATTAATCTAAAGGAACTTCGTTCCATCCGGTTCCATCCCTTGACACCTCTAGTTTTTTTTTCACCTACCTTGCTGTTATTTATAGTTAAATATTATAATATTCTTATATAAAAACATATATAAACATATTCATATATACTATATAAAACTTGCCAGGTATCTTGTGTATCTTTTATAGGCCACATTACTCACATTTCCAGTAACTGTTTCATCAAACATCTTCACCTTTACATTACATAGAACTTTTCAAGAGTGCTTATTAAACTTAAATGTAGAAAGATTATGTGACAAACAGTTGTGCAATGCATTACTTACAGTAATTATTTTTACATGTCTTAGAAAATTGAACTTTATCAGTATAAGTCTCGAATTATGTGGGACTTCTGAGGATTTTTAATCCACTGACTAAATGGGACATGCCTGGGCAGCAGGGCGAGTCACATCCCAGTGAGGTCAAGCTAGATATTTCAGAGTTATTCCTAATTACCTCCACTATATTATACATTATTCACTTACCTAGTAGAAACAGCAACAGTATGTCAGATCCATGGAACATTGCTTTTAACACAACACTAGAAGTCCTGTGTCCATTTAATCACTTCACTTATATTTATCTTTAAAGTTACTAAATGTTTGTTTAACTATAATTAATCTCCAATACACCATACACATCTTTGTATAATATGTTGTCTTATTTCAGCAAGTATGTTGTCATTTACTGCTGAGTATTTTACTTTATCAAATGCTATAGATATTCTTTCTTTTAGTTCCTTTACTGTTGTGACATCAGTAGAAAACACTTCATTTTTAATAGCTCTCCAAAGGAAGAAGTCTAATGGTGTGAGATCTGATGATCTTGGTGGCCACCTTGTGGGTCCATATCGTCCTATCCACTGTTCACCAAACATGTCATTGAGACGCTCCTTGACAGTACTCACTGAATGGGCAGGGTTTCCATCTAGCTGAAACCAGAGACCTCTGTTTTCATTTAAAGGCAGTTCTTCAATGTATTCAGACACTGGACCATCAAGTAGCTCCAGAAACTTAACCGCATTAAGGTTGCCTTTAATAAAAACTGGACCAATTATATGATTGCCATGAATTCCAGCCCAAACATTTAATTTTAAGTGGTTCTCATTAGATGTCTCGTAGACCAGATTCGGATTCTTACTACTCCAATATCGTAGGTTATTGCTATTATATGCACCATTACGTGTAAACGTACTCTCGCCAGTCCACATGATGTTTGAAAGGAATTCTGGGTCGTTTTCCACACTATTAAGTAGCCATCGGCAGTATTCTATTCTGACTGGCTTATCTCTACTTGCCAACTCATGTGCTTTCTTGAACTTGAATGGTTGTTTATCATTTTCCTTCAAAATGGTGTGGACCAGTTTAGTGTGAACGTTGAAATGGCGAGCAGCTGCTCGAAGACTGCACGTAGGGTTGCGTTCAAAATGGTCCAATATTTTTTCATCAAGGGCCACAGGTCTTCGCGGCCCTCGATAACCTTCTCCTATTTGTGGCACCACAGGTTGATTGTCGCGTAATCTTTGCACCGCCTTTAGAAAGACTCGGCTGTTCACAGGACATACACGGCTGGTGCCGTATCTTTCGCGGTATGTTCGTACCGCTAAAGCTGCGTTCTGGTGACATTCACCGTAAATTAGAATCATATCAGTATACTCCGTGGCTGTAAAACTGACTCGAGACATTATATAGTATTAATTAATTAACTCAAAAATATAAGATTTACAAAAATGACGTACCTACGGGACATACGGTTTCGCGTCAACAATAGTAGGGATGTCAAAAAATATCGATATTTTCCATTATACATATCGACATTTTCAGTCGATATATTAGGATCCAAGATATTCAATCAATAGCTAAATTTTCATCTCAATTTTTTTTTAAATCATACAGTTTATTGATCTTATTTTTATTTGTTGTTCGTCTTGAATATTTATAAGATTAAATCTACCTAAACATACATATTATCTAATAAATCTAATCCACGCGGGATGGTGCCAAGAACGCTAGCTTCATTTTCTCGTTGAATAGTTATGCTAAACTTTTGAGCAAGAAAAGAACCAGCTCTCTTGTCACCAGCTGCGGCGTTTAGCCTAGGACGAACTTTAAAAAAATTTGATATGCGAAAAATTTGTGGAACTCTTCGTGCATCCGACTCGCTGGACGGTTTTTTTAACTTTATATTAACTTCCAATGATCATCATTTTACAGACAATATCATATAGTTAGCCACAGTTTCTTTTGAGATACCTGATATATTTACCTATATCAGGTATCTCGAAATAGCAGGCTACACCTATTACTTAAATAACAGTTCCTGTTCCACATAAATTACGCCGTCGCAAGCTTTTCTTTATATATGCTTACGACTGTTACCTTAGATAGAAAGAAATAAAAACTTTTGTCACAGTTGTTACTGAACTGACTTTAAAATATCGGGAATAGAGATTTAATTTTTGAATACAAAGACGGTTATAATATTATGACAGCTATATGTATATAATACAAATGATTTTAATGATTGGTTTAGCCTGTACAAATAAATTAATTTTGAATGACTATTATTTAGCATGTACCAATCTGTTTATTTATTAAAAAAATCTTGAAGTTAGTTTTAAATTTGAGGAACTCTTCGTGCATGTTTTTTAACTTTATATAAACTTCCAATAATCATCATTTTCCAGACCATATTATATAGTTAGCTATAGTTTCTTTCGAGATACTTTATATATTTACCTATTACGATAGATACGCTATACTCCTACGTTTTATACAGACCTTGGAGCCGGCCGACGGCTGACTGACAATCAGCGTCACAATACAGGGGGTATATAATAGAGATTTCCCCCCCAAGTTTAGGGGGTAAACAAATGTATTGGGATTTTTTAAGGGCGGTATATTTTTAGACTTCCTAATTTTTTTTCTAACAATTACTGATTATTTTTTTATTAAGAAAAATAAAGGGCATCGAGTAACGCATTCTGCCCAATCACATCTATTTGTTGACCTAGCGACTTAGCGACAACCAGTACGGTTTCTCATTACTAAGCATGTGTAGTTAAATATGTAGAGTAGATACTGAGAACAGTATCTGTGTATTAGTGTCCGTAAAAACATTCAATTGCGGTAGTTTAGCGGCAAATTTTTTTTTTACATTCATTATGAATCTTATTTTTGGAATACCGATAAAATATTGGTCGGTAAAAATTTTCCAATGTAAAAGGGCAACTTTTTTATATAATTAGTTTCACCACAAGTTTTCTTTAAACATACTTTTAATGTTATTTTATTTTTTAGTTGTTTTGTAGTTTTTATTTTTTTATTAATCGGTGGTAGGGCCCCACAGCAGCTTAGGCTGTTGCACGAATTGGCAGGCTCGTCCGGGTAAGTACCACGACCTCACAGAAGACCGGCGTGAAGGGGAAGTACTTTCTTTCTTTTGTGTGGTGAGTGAGATAGTCGTGTTTTCTTCAATTTATTAGTACATTTCAATATCTCATATTAAAATTTATTTACCTAATATTTAAATTTGTGGAGGTTAGAAAGCAAAGAAAGAGGCAGAAAATAAATTTAATACGGGGATGAGAAAGATGGATGCACTCTTGACTTTGATGACACAAGCACATATAGTATGTCTATTAATTCCCCGGACGAGCTTGCCCATTCGTGCAACAGCCGAAGGTGCTACTCATAAAACCGAGCACCCGGACACTGAGCCTTACGAGGTACAGGCTAGGCGCCCTTAGCGCCCGGTCGCCTCAAGCCTGCTGTATCTGCAAAGACATACACAAGGCCAACAGTAGACGATCCAACCAAAAAAACTGAACTATCACGTGTCACTTTTAATTTATTATAGGTATTAAAATAATTATAATAAATAAATATTAAAAAATTATAGGTATTCGAGAAACTTGAGTTCAAATTCTATTTTGGTCGAATCCAACAAAAAAATAGATAAGAACCAAGATTGTAGGAAATTCGATATTAAGCAACTTCGCTTTTAACAATTTTGTTTATAAAATTTTTTTCGCGTAAATTGAAAAGAAAAAAATCGTTCAATTAACAAAGATTCACCCCCTCTTTTCGGGTATAATCCATACTAATGTTCTAAATGCGTAACGTAACTCTGTCTCGCACGAAACTACTGAAACGATTTAAATGAATTTTGGTACACAGATAGTATAAAACTTTAAAATATATACATATTTTAAAGAAAATATATTTATTTTCAACGCGAGCGAAGCCGCGGCCGAAAACCTAGTATAATATAAACTTAATAAGAAATTATAGTATTTATGATTTAATGAATGTCATCTAACATAATTCGAAATTATCATAAGCTGTAATTATCTGATATGGCGTAGTTTCATTACTCGAATAAATGCGTTCGTAACTTATTAGACGCAATCAATTTATTGCGATTTTGTTCAACATGCATGTACTAAAAAGGGTGTAATAGACAAATTACCAAAACATATGAAACGCAATACGGTGTCTTTGAGTTAACTTCATTGCACTCTGCGAATAATCGAAACTTTCGATCGGATTCTGTCCTGTTGTCGATCGATTAACGGTTCGTGATTCGGGCGTACCCTTATTTTGTTCGTACTTACAATAGGGCGCACGTCACTAGAGGCCGATGACCCCATAAATAGGCTTCAGCCGCTGCCTTCGGTCGAACACGGGCGCCCAGATCCTAACACTCGATCCCCAGCGGTCGTACCACGTTCGCTAAAGCACGTGGGATCGTTTCACGTGACTAGCGTCGGGCGACCGACCAGCCGGGTTCGCGCCGACTGGTGTTGGCATTGCGGCATCCCCCATACAACGGCTCGTGTTGTGAAAACAGAGTCGCCCGTCGGCAATTATAACCGGAACCAACTGGCTGGATTCATACAGCGCAGGGGTGGTTAAAATGTGGCGTGGCATGCATATTTTAAATCAAATATTGTAGTTGTTTTTTGTATGGGATTATGTGACAAACGAGTGCGTGCGCCTGGCACTGGATAGAGAAAGGCTCGAAGACAGGAACTTAAAATTTAAGGGGTCGTTTCTTTTTTGCTTGTAGACTACAATGTCATAATGAAAGTAATACAACAGTTTCATAAAAATTAATTGAAGTCGTAGAGACATTTTAACTTTTTAGTTAACATTATTTATAATGACTTGAGACCTTTATAACTCCTACGACATATGACTAATGCCAATATGCTGGCATTAGTCATATATGCTGGTAAGACTGGAAGATATGATGTTTACAGAGTATTTACGTATTTTACAATTTTATTAACATCTAACCTTTGAGTACATAAGAGAAGGTACAGTCGAACAACTAGATAGTCTTCTTGCATTACAATCTGTTATAACTTTTGTAAGAAAACAATGCGAATACCATAAAATATTTTAATACTCATTACGTATAATATGCTACGATTCAAATGTGACTACAAGTAATATTGTTGCACGTACTTATATAATCTTTATTTAACTCACTTACAGAGTCAATTTACGACACAATGTGCGGTTATGTGTTTGCTTTCTTAAATAATGAACTACGCAAGTTTACATGTTTATAAGAACTTGATTTGTGTTTACTATTATATGACTAAAAATTTTTATAGTAAACAGATTAAGCAAGTGCTCGAACGACTGTTTAGTGAACTCTGCCACATCATGGTGTTTCAATAACAGCAACCATAAACTACATACAAAAAAGACCAGATACAAAAAATAGAGTAAAATAAACCATATAAATGGTCGCCTGACACTTTTTACTGGTTGGTACCAAAAGCCAGCGAGGCGGAAATTTTAGGTCAGTGTTTCAGAGTTGATCAACTTTTAGAGATTTTTATCTTAGCGCTATAACCCAGTCTTCTTTCTAAGTTTTATCGGAAGTAGAAATTTATAATTAGAGGCATTTCACACGACGACGGTTATAGTTCCAACTATTTGAAACAATATATGTTGAAATTGAAAAGGCTTAAAGAACTGTATTTGTATATCTACAACTTTCCTACAAAATTCTCACAAGTCATTGGACGAAACTGCTTCAAATCTCGTTGCATAAAATAAACAAGTACTTCAGAAGAAATTACATTTTTAACTAAACAAAGGATTGGGCTGTTAGCAGCCCTAAAATCGTCATGTTGTAGTGTGTACATACGATACGGGCGCGCACACGTGATTCACAATGTCGAACTGAAACCAAACAGCTACCCGAAGACGCAAAGCCGCAATCGGGCTCGATTCAGTTGTAACTGGACTATCGATGGCAAAGCTTATGTCGCGTGACCAACTGTACAACCACCTGTGGTGTCACGTTTCATAACGAGTGAATTCACCGCGACGTTTTAGAGTCGAGTCCCGTGGAAATTCGTGTAATGCGGACTTAGGATGGCGTTCGACGAAGTGCGTGACACGGTGCTACCATATATAATATACATACAATGTATATGTATACAAATAGAAATAGTGCATACCAATTTTCGAGGTTTTTGTGACTTTCGACATGTCGCATATCAACATGGTGATTACGGAAAGAAAAAAATGTTCTTTTTTTTAAACTATAATATGATAGTGAAAACACCAACATTTTTTCTGTTCTTAAGTGTACTTTTAAAATCTTTTTTACATTACTACAACGGTGGCAGGGCCACGCAACATTCTCCACTATTGCATTAATGGGCAGGTCCATCCGGGTAAATACCGCGACCTAACAGAATACCGGCATAAAGTGGAAGTGTAACACTGACGAAACGCCGTCTGGTGAATGTCGCCCACTTCATTAAAAGGTGGCAAAGCAACCCTATGGGTGTTACAAATGTCCGTGGGCGGTGGTTATCACTAAATATCAGATGCTATCAAGCTCGCTTGCCAAGTCACATAAAAATATTATAAAGTAACAGTCAAAATTCATATTTATTAATAATTTTGGTATTAGTTTCTATTGTAGGTAATTAAATTTAATCCAGTATTATTGCTTATCAGTTTAATCACAATATAATATTTCTGTTAGCTACAACGCAATTAAATGTTAAGACTAAACTATAAACTGTAGTAAACAATTCAGAATTCTTAAACATCAAGAATCGGATATTTCTTTTTATTTCGCATTTTTATTTTTGGTCAATACTTATCCTAGTACATATGCATACTTACACTTGATTGATTGATCCTACTATTATTAATTATGTATTAAAGATACGTTCATTTTAATAATAATAATTACTTATAAGTATCTAATAAACTACAATCAATGTAATATAATTGGAATTAGAAATTATGTATCTTTATTCATAAAATTGAAAATGTGTTTATAATATTGATTTATTGGATTCTATAGATTTTATTGTTATTCTTAAAAGAAATACGAGTTAAAAATTATTTATTACATAATATGAATATATTCAGTAATTAATAAATTAACGGAATATTATATTTACCGGTACTTTTTAAAACTGTAGTGTTTACTCACCGGCTGTGATATGTCTCGAATTGACTGTCGTGATATTCTTTCGGGAAACAATGTCGTACGCTCAATTTGCTGTCCCATAATAAGATTATCAGTACCGATAAATGGCCAAGGAGGGTCAGTAAACGCGCTGATATGAGCGCCGTGGCCCCTCTCATGCTATCACTAAAGAAGTACGACCGGTAAAAATTCTACTACTTTCGTATTTAAAAGGTTTACAATTACAACTAATGTATTGTACAATTAGTGCATTTGTTAGATTTGCCCGAGCAAATTTCTTTTTATCATAAGCAAAAATAAACCGAAATCACGGTTATATTTTGTTGTGTACGATTGTCGTCTGTCGCAAAGAGAATGTAATCAGTAATCACTACGTTTCGGTCTGTAGATTGTTTTTTTTTTTTTATTAAAGATTTTATGGCCTGGTAACAAGACCTTTAAGCCAAGTCTTATTTTCGAACACTAATTTTCTCATTTTTGTATATTTTTACGTGTTCATTGATTTTATTTAGTTATTTAAATTGTCCCCACAGTATTTTTAACCTATTTATATAATGCATTATAACACTTTTTGTTTTTGAGCAAATCACACAAGTAGCGGCGGGAGGTATCATTAGTGAAATGGATTATACGCAGATAGCCGTATATATATATATATATTCAAAAAAATTCATACATGAGTAAGTAAGTAAATAAAATCTGAATCTCGGAAAATAGTTAAAATAATTACGAAACTAACATAATTAACTTATCTTAGCCTTTAAACGAGCAATTCTTGTATATATATATTATCGGAATCTCGGAAACGGCTCCAGCGATTTTCATGAAATTTAGTATGTGCTTAGATTCGGGGGCGAAAAATCGATCTAGCTAAGTTCCATTTTTAGGAAATGTCCTTTTATCCCTGTTTTCAGGGAATGAAAAATATAATTCGAATATGACGGTAAATTTCGCCGCAAGAGAAAATGTCTTAATAACTCGGTCGGTAATCGGGCGGCCCCAAAACAGACGGCCGTGGTCATTTACACACTTATTTTTTTACTTTTTTTTCGATTCTAGATCATTGCTTTCTTTATTTTTTGGCGATTTGTTATTTTGTTATTTTTTCCCCTTTTTTTTTTAAGTTCTTTCTATTGTGAAAAACATCAGTTTATATTTTTTTATTATTACGTCGGTAAGATCGAAAAATATTATGCATATTTCATTACTCAGTAATTTGTATCTAAATGTAATTTCCAAAATACACGATTTACCAAAAAAAAAAACAAACCGAGCAAAGCTCGGTCCTCCGGGTACTTAATATTATATGACTAACATTATTACTAACATTTGATAAATTAATAGACTTTTTGTTGAAGTTATACTTCTTTAGGCGTGTTATAAAAAAAATAATGAGAGTGAAATTTTAAGATGTAAAACAAAAGTTACCTTTGGCATCTATAAAAAATAGCGGGCAGCGATTTTTTTCTCCGCTTTACCGTTATTACAGATTTTAAATCCTTAAACAGGACCATTACAACTATGGAGTGGTGAGACAGGGACAAGAATCTGATGTGTAAAAAGGTGATTCAGAAAAGCGCTAATGAAGCCAATGGGATAGATTGAAAAGTCTAACTCATAGCAAAGTCGGATTATAAGCGTTACGAAACTGACACAAATTTATCTAAATGTATCGTAAAAGTGCCCTTAGTTAGAATATTAAGTTTTTAGATAATTTATTACATTAAACTTTGAATTTGAACACAGCGCCTTTACATAGCAGATGTGTATCGTTTTTTTGAATGGATCGTCCGCTCATTGCTTTGACTAGGCCTTTACAGATTCACCAGGCTTGAGGTGGCCGAGCGCTTAGGGCACCTAGCCTGTACCTCAATTATGAGTGACTAAGCTTGAGTGCTCCCGAGGAAGGCTCGGCTTGGGCCATCACGGTATTATTATTAGTACCGGTTTAAGAGGCCACCAAGCTCTTAGGTCGCTTTGGCGGACACTCCATGGTGTAACTATGCCCAAGGGCTCCCGAGAGGGCTTGGGCTGTTACTCCCGTTTAATTACAATTCTAAATAACTGACACAATCGTTATTAATTCGGGTAGAGCTTTCGCACTCTACACCGGCTGACGAGAAAGTCGCTCGAACATGGCGAGCGCTGTTTGTTTTATAGACCGTTGCAGTGTGCTATTGCCTTCCTATATTCCAACACTATATTATCTCTGACATAGACATTTTCACGAATGTTTATATATTCAATTTATCGTAATCGATAGCTCGACGTCGCTATGTCTCAAGATTAATTCATATTTTTGATCTTATCTCGTTATAGGACGCGAAATACCATAAATTACCATTGTGGACCTTAGCATCTTGTTGTTAATGGCAATGCACGACATTGCGCATTTCAAAAAACTTTCTGTCGCTGGATTTTTTGGACACTTTGTGGAATAAATTGGCGTTGTGAAGCCCATGGGTTGCGGTATTTACATACTATCACTGTGTCCAGTTCCATTTTGTCATTTTTACCACTTTCTCGTTAAAGAATATGTGTATAATTCATATCGTCAACATTTTTACGTGGTATCTTTTTCATAATTATACTAAGGATGTTCAGAATAATTGAACTTTAATAAATTATACTTATCGGAGTTACATTTAAGTTTTTGCATTAAACTAATTATTTTACAGTTAATTCCATTTTGATTCAATACATGCGTATTTCTGAACCAAATTTTTGTGTTCCAGGCGGTATGCTGCTGTCATTGTCATTTTTATTATAATAAATAAAAACAGTAATTTAAGGTTTTGCATAAAAATTTTACAACATCCGGACGACTAAATATATAAATGAAGCTGCTAAAACCCCATTGGGTTAATCATGATGGTATGTTCATTAATGTTAATTACCAATTTCTACGTATTTTGATGTTAAAATACTTGGTCAAAAACTTTTGTTTTTACAGATAAACCAATATTTTCTGTGGATATTCATCCAACGGGAAAGCGTTTCGCTACTGGAGGACAAGGAGGAGACTCCGGCAGAGTTGTTGTTTGGAACTTGAACTCTGTACTGTTTGAAGCAGTAGAGGTAGACCCTAACATACCCAAAATGCTCTGTCAAATGGATAATCATTTAGGTTAGTTCTCAAATCTAATTATTGTCATCTTCTTATTTATATTTAAACTTGTTATATCCATTTGTAAAATTTATTGTTACACAATTATTTGTTTAATAATTAAAAAATATTTTTAAGCATGCGTAAACTGTGTAAGATGGAGTAATGGTGGTCGGTATCTGGCATCTGGAGGCGATGATCGTCTTGTGATGGTGTGGGGGTTAAGCGTTGCAGCATCTACACCAGGCAAACATAAGGCTGAGAGTTGGAGATGTCTTTCTACTTTAAGGGGCCATGCAGGTATGGGTTTTTACAATTATTTAACTGTAGCTATCAAGATAAAATTGTAAGAGTGTAGTAGCTGAGAATTCTATGGAAACATGTTTGATTCCCAGTGGAATGTCTAAATAGGTTATCAAATTTTTTAGATGTCTTAAGTGTAAAGTGTGGAAAATATACTACTTTGCCTTTACTAGATTCTTTTTACCTACAAGGAATATTTTTTTAGTCTAAATAAGCATAGCATATTTCAGTACCGTTTACAGTCTAGTCTTGTACAACAAAAACTTTTTTCTCACAAAGGGGATGTTCTGGATCTTGCTTGGTCCCCGCTGGACAAATGGCTTGCAAGTTGCAGTGTTGACAATACTATCATAATTTGGAATGCCGAGAAGTTCCCGGAGATGGTCTGTGTGCTAAATGGGCACACAGGTCTGGTGAAAGGTGTAGCTTGGGACCCTGTAAGTATTTTCATTTTTTTTATTTTTTATATTATGTTTGGTAAGTACTTTGTCTTTGCCACTTTTATATCAAGAGATTGAATATTTATGATTTGAAGCTACTTGCTTCTATCTTACATGCTTCATTTAAAAATGTTTTTAAGTATCTTTGTATGTAAATGTTGTGTTTTCATTAACCATACTAATTAAAATATTTATCCTGCATTTGTCATTCTCTCGGTTCCAATGTCTAATGTAAATTGGATTTTTAAACTGCATCACTACTTTCCATCAGGTGGAATGGTAGTTGAAGACTACTCAGTGTCTTATAAAAACAAGACTAGTTTCCAGTTCTGGGCTTAATTCTGTATATTTTTCCTTTTTAAACATTTCTTCTGTATCTTTGTAATTGCTAATTTAGTTTCTTTATCTTGCAGGTTGGAAAATACTTAGCATCACAGTCTGATGACAAGTCATTAAGAGTTTGGAAAACAGCTGATTGGGCCCAAGAAACTATGATTACTGAACCATTTGAAGATTGTGGAGGTAAAGTATCTTTAATATTTAAATAAGCCATAACATTTGAATATATATATATATATATATATATATATATATATATATATATATATATATATGGCTTATATATATATATATATATATATGGCTTACATTGTCAAGAAAGCCCATAAATAAATTGTACTAAATATTGTTATTATTGTATTGTATTACACTATTTTTGGTTCAAGCTTAATTTGTTATTGAGTCTGAAAATCAGCCAAGCTTATGGTCTGTCATTGAATGGAGGTTACTTTTGGATATTTGAATTTGATGCAGGTGACTAAGTTTTTCTGAGGAACAAGAATATCTTTTACTGTACAAATACTAGTGAATAAATTGGTACCATTTACTTTTAGCTGACCCTGGAACATACCATGTTTCAAATCAATTAAAAGAAGACATAATTAGACATTTTTAAAGATAAGCCTCTACCAAAGTAGGCTATTATTTTGCAATATAATTGGTATGATAAAAGATTGCACTTTCCTGTATGGGTTCACACTTCAATGTTAACATTTAATTCTGTCTTATATGTTCAGTGAGCAAGGGTATTTATTATACCTGTGTAATTCCATACAAAACTTTGATCAATTTCAACCTATCTTCACATATTAATGACTGTCAACACAGCTCTTCCTGTTCCATAATTTAAATTGGTCCCCATTGGTACTACCAAGAGCACTAACCCTAGATGTTTACATTAATTGATGTTAAGTAAAGACATGCAATGGTTTATTTGTGATTATCATATAAGATAACATAACCTCGTTGTCCTGTCTGAACCGATACAAGGCCACATTTAACAATGGTACAGTGTGCGCTTTGAGACATGCTAGGGTTCGATCTCCCTGACGCCTGTACTTGCACCTGTCAGGCTCCAACAGCATTGTACAAGCTCTGTGAGCATGTGACAGAATATAAACTTTTCTCTTTCTTTTCTTTTTTTACTATTATATAATACAGATGATAATAAATGTATATGTGCTTTGTGTGGAAGGGTTGTGATGTAAGTCCCAACAACCATTGCAACCTAGAAGATCAATTTTAGCCTTCCTTCCAAAAACATTACCCTGTTTTTGTAAGGGTGTTTTGCATACATAAATTGATCACACGGACGACCACCCAGAACCGAAGCAGTTATCTCTGTCTCACACAAATAGTTGTCTCTGTTGAGGTTTGATAGTGCAGAGTTAAAAAGAAACGCAGTGATGTAAATATAATTTCCTTTAATGTCTACTACGGTACACACTTTACAATATAACTTAAACTCTTCTAATGCTTCTCAACTTTTTACACACATCGCCATATTGTTTCAATTTGACCATAAAGAAGAGAACAAAAACAAATCATAATTATTAGCACTTTATGGTATGATTAAGCAATAACACCTAGTGTTTAACATTACACAAACAGTTATCTGGTGTGGAACCGTTGACCCGCGACGCCGAGGTCAATTACCTTAGGCCGCTCCGCGGAGTCTCCATAGTTTCCCTGTTCCAGGGACCACTCACGTGCTGCGGCTCTCGTGGTCCCCCGACGGGCAGTACGTGCTGTCCGCGCACGCCATGAACGGGGGCGGGCCCACCGCCCAGGTGGTGGAGCGCGACGGCTGGCGCTGCGACAAGGACTTCGTGGGCCACCGGAAGGCGGTCACGTGTGCCGTGAGCGATTCGCCTTATATTCACATTGATATAGGGCCCACTTTCCCGAAGCACCTCAAATGGACCCCACGAAGGGTTTATGTATTTATGCCAACGATATTTTATGCTTATGATATTTTAGACAAATACAGAGATTACAGATTAACAAGTCCATAGATTAACGTGCCGTTATTGGTTGAATGAACGAAATGTGTGAATGCATGCTGTCACTGTGTTTGAAAGACTTTTGACTGTATAACGTTGATTATAAGACTGATTTATGCTTATATATATATATATATATATATATATATATATATATATATTTATATATATATATATATATATACAATTTATTATATTTTTTATAATAATCAATTTATTATAAAAACATTATCCCGAGCATGTTTATACTTGCGAATTTGTAAAGCAGTCCCTCGATTGACTTAACACTTTTTTTTTTGAAAAATAGAACATTACCCTTACTTTAGGATAACATTATCCTGTGTTGTAAGGACGTTTTAGAGACACAAATTTCGCGTGGACAAACACCCAGATGCGAAACAACTATTTGTGGGTCACACAAATAGTTGTCCCGTGTGGGAATCGAACCCACGACCCTGACGCCGAAGCCAATACCTTGACAACAACGCCACGGAGTCACTTTGATACACATTCAGACGCAACGTTGCATTTGGATAGTAATATCTTTCCAGTCCGTTCGTCAACACTCGCGTACACATTTCGAGTTTTTCTCACTTGCCTTTCAATTCACAGCACAGCTCCAGTAACGCTGTTTTGCGTTCGGAACCAGTCTATTTGGTTATATATAACTGGGACAAATTGAAAGACGCTGAGTTTAGGCTAGGTTAGTTAGTTTAAATTAGTCTTTCTGTTTTGGTTTAACCACTCACTTTAGGAATAATTGATAACCCAACGCCCCACAGAAATTCTACGTCTTAATTTTATACGGAAATATGTTTTTTTCTTATGTGAGTAAGTGGCAAACCAGCTGGCGGTTCATCTGATGTTAAGTGAATCACATCACTGTTTAATGAACTTCTCCTTGAATGAGTGGAATGTCTGGACAGGTTGGCCACAACTTATTTTCCACCACCCATCGATTTTTATCTAGCGTCCCCATTATTATTCAAGTTTCAATCGTCCCCTCAGATAGCCTCGGCGCCCACTGGGGGGCGGTATCGTCCACTGATAACCATTGGTTTGAATGTTTCTCCTCTCGGCAGCGCTTCAATAACAACATCTTCGTGAAGGAGGGCAAGAAGTGCTGCTGCGCCGCCGTGGGCTCCAGGGACCGGGCGCTCTCCATCTGGCTGACCTCGCTGAAGCGCCCCCTCGTGGTGGTGCACGACCTCTTCTCCGACAGCGTCCTCGACCTGTCCTGGAGCTCCGACGGTGAGACCTCCACCTTCTGTGGACCCCTGCTTAAACGGACCATACATCAGCTCGAAGTTATGTTTCCTATTCGATGAACGCTTTCTTAATGACCTCATGAATGTCAATCCACTACATGTTCTCGAATAAATTTCCTCCTTTTCGAGTATAACCAACTAAAGAGTCGTATGTTTTTGTCTGTTCAATCGAGCAACCCGGTTCACCTAATGTTAAGTGAATACCGCCGCACACAGACATATATAACCGATGGCTTGTTGTTGCGTTGACAACTTTTAAAACAGTAGTCCCCGAATACCTCACACACCAGATGAAACGCGATGACACTTCAGCTTGTGTTTCAGCTATAACAACTTTGTTTCAGCTATTGAGGCTCGAACTCGCGATCTTGCATTGGGAGGCGGAGTCCCAACCGCCCAGCCATCGCGGCTGTCGATAATTTATTGCGGAAATTATTTTGTTTAAAATAAACTCAATGTATTTCTCACGTTTCAGGTTTAAACCTCCTAGCCTGCTCCTCGGACGGTACAGTCGCGTGCATACAGTTCACGAATAAAGAAATCGGTACGCCGCTAACACTGGAGGAAAAGGTGGAGTATAATTCCTTTTTTCTCGCTTCACCTGTATGTATGTACGTTTGTAACGGATTCTTATATTTCTTCTCTTCAAACGCTATTTCCACCCACTTCAAAATAAGGTTAATTCGAAAGAAGCGTTTGGAGCTAGACATTAATTGTTATAATATCTTACTGTTTCTATTTCGAAATGCAGACTTAAATAGACTGTGGCCTAGGATTGGGATTATGATAAAAATTATTTTTAAAGGCCTCCATTTTATCCGGTCCCTAGATGATGTACGGAAATTAATATACGGTTATTCGAATTTTTCGTGTTTTTACACACCGTTAGTTTTAATACACCTTGATAGATTGAATATGAAGTGTAGCATTTCATTTATTCCAATCGGATCGTATCCAGTAAGCAAGTTAGCACGATGGTTAGCGAAGTTGTCAACTCAAGAGTCTGCACTTCCGCTCATCTTTAGCGGAAGACGATCGTCTGCGAAGCAAATTTCAAATAATTATCTTTATTCAATAAAGAAACATTACACTCTTACTCATTTATTTTCAAAACGCCAACCACCGGTTCGGAAAAGACGAAAGCCGCGACATATCCCCACTTAACCTCAGCTCTGACACGGATCTTTACAGGCAACACTATTCCTGACATTTTTCTGGTGATAATGCTATCCCTCTCTAACTCGTGCGGTCGTGCGTTTGCCGTTTCAGAACGCGTTCTACGAGAAGATATACGGCAAGTGCCTGGTGAACGAGTCCGGCGGCGATCTGGCCTCCAACCTGCTGGTCGAGTGTCCGGAGATCCTGCTCGCCCGCGAGCGGCAGGAGGCCAACAGGCAGCCCGCCAAGGAGGAGACCACCCCGAAAGGCGACAGGTCACTAGTGAGTGTGGCAACTTTTACTGTGGCGGCGCCACGCAACGGCGCTCGCTGTTGCACGAATGGGCGGCTCCGTCCGGGGAAGTACCGCGGCCTCACAGAACACCGGCGTGAATTGGAAGCGTTACACTGCCGCGTTTCGTCTGGTGAGTGGAGGTAGCCGGAGCGCACTTTATTTAAATGTGACAACGCTTCTGCAACCCTACGTGTTGCGAATGCCCGTGGCGCTTATCACTTAACATCAGGGCAACCGCCAGCTCGTTTGCCACTTTGTCACATAAAAAAGTAAATCAACAAAAGTCCTTGGTGTGGGATTTAAAAATCCCTTTCTACCCTTATATCCTGTGATCCCCACCAGATACATGTCATGTGAATCATATTGTTAATGATATAGAATAGGTTTTTCTAACAACCGCCAACCGACAACCATCCTGGGAAAATTACCCAGATCCACAATAACCTTTGGCACAAATAATTATCTCGTGTGTTTATCCATATATACCTAATTTACATCACAGAAAATAATCGTATAGCACAGCCGAATCATACTTTTGAACACTAAAGAAATTTTATTCTTGTTTCCGTTTTCAATGAATAATCGTGTGCATGAATTGTTTTATTATCATTATTATAATAGCGTTCTACAAATTTTTAAACCATCACCGACCCCTTTAGAACGACGTCTTCAGCCAACGGTCTGTTCCCAGAGCGCGCCGGTGTCGGCGTTCCCGGCGGTTGCGGGGGGCGTTGCGAGCGTGGGGGCTGTGGCGGGCGCGGGGGCTTTGGCGCCGGCGGGGGCGTTGGCGGGGGTGGGGGCGTCGGTGGCGGGGGGCGGGGCGTGCGTAACGCCGCTGCGCCCCATGGACCGCCAGATCGAGACGCGCACCTCTGACGGCAAGCGCCGCATCACGCCCGTCTTCATCCCGCTCACGCACGCCGACGCTAAGTCAGTGCTCTTTATTCATTACCGCATATCGAAAGGCCCCCTTGGCGCGTCTGTCTGTCTGTTTAGACACAGTAAAATCAAAAACTAGTGAACTTGATTTTCATTGTGTTATCACCTGACGGAGTGATTCATGGGGAAGTTTTAAGGGTTTTTAAAACATGAAATTTTTAGAAAGAGGAAATCACCAGAGTATGTCACTTAGCTCATTGCGACTAAAATGTATAATTATTTGCATTCTGAAATAAACAGTTTTTTTGACACAACACATTAAGAAAAAGTAATTGGTCTTGCAGCGCATTTTAGCGTCGATGGCCTTTGCCCAGCAGTGGGATATTGATAGGATATTACTTTACTTTTGACTATTAATAAATAGTAAACAGACATAAACTAGGTAATGAACTATTATGTTGAGAGGCCATGAAAGGTTAAATATGAACCTATGCCATAGGTGAAAAGTCGTATATATCTTTATATTCGTATTATTTGTATTATTTCTTCATCATTGCAATAACCTTAAACAAAGATTACAAAGGGTGAACTTTATGACTTTTGGCTTTCTCTCCCCGTCAACACGAGGTGAAAAATGGTGGCATGTGAAATTCATCATCACCATCCTCTTTATTCTTAATTCATCATCATCATCACCCTTATGGACATCACCATCACCTAGATGGGGTTTTGGCTAGGTAAATTAAATGGTGGCCTACGCAATAGTTTTCGCTGTTGCACGAGTGGGCAGGTACGTTAAGTACGTACCACGATCGCACGGAAGGCCGGCGCGAAGTTGAAGTTACACTTCTGAGTTTCCTCTGGTGGTTGAGGTGGCCCTTCCCCACTTTATTTAAAAGGTGGCGACGCATCTGCAACCATAAGGGTGTTGCAAATGTCGACGGGCGACGGTTAGCGCTTAAACTGACGTTTTAAATAAAGAGCATCTGTTGAGTTTCGTCTGGACGGTAATTGCTTAAACTGAGGTTTTAAAAAAAGAGCATATGTTGAGTTTCTTCCGCTTTCCGAACCGATGGTGACTTACGAACGTGTCAATTCCTACGTAAAGTTTCGACGTTTCTATGTGAATAGGGATATTTTGAATTGAATTTAATTAACATCGTGCTCACATAAAAAAAAAATCGCGTCCGCAGCGAATCGCTGGGCTCGCAGCCGGGCGGCTCCGACAACTGCTTCAGCACCTCGTCGCAGAGCAAGTCGCGCATCCGCGTGGAGCGTCGCGACGACATCGTCATCCACCCCAACGTCAGCAACCACGCCACCACCTCGCAGGGCAGCCGCCACAACGACAAGTGAGACGCGCCCCTATGCCCGCACGTTAAGGAAGAATGGCTTGCCGACGAGCCGCATTCCTACACAGAGTTCTCCAGTCCCGAACTGAGCAACGCTCGTACTACGGGAACTACATACCTGATAAACATACTTTTCTTTTGCACCGAGACACTACAGAAACACTACGTTCATCACACAATATTTTTCCAGTAGCGGGATCGAACCCACGCCCTCTGGTGCAGGTAGGTACACTACCCACTACGCAATTCGGGTCGTCAACCTATAGGCAATCGTTTAATATTAAACAACATAATTATGTCGAATTAATTAACGGTCGCTTACAATATTTTATCTATCTATTGATTTGGTTACTGGAAATAGAATTTTGACATAACTATTATGGAGGTAATGTCAAATACCTATTGCCAAATTTATAAATAGATAGAATATTGAAAACGGCCGTAAAAGCTTTTGTGTAAGTAAATAGTAAGTTGTGAACACTTTTTTTTATATTATTACAAAAAAGATTTTTGTAATCGCTGAAGAGTGAAAGTAACTGTTTTTTTTTATTGTTAATTTTGTGTGTAACGGACCAAATTTCTTGTCAATATCGCAGATACATTTTTACACTTTCATGAACTAAGTCTAATAATTTTACATGTAGAATGTTAAAAGGTTCGGTGTTGTTTTCATTAACATACATATTATATTTAATATCAGGAAAATGACAAACTTCACGCTAGCGTTTCTTTATTCTAATGCCAATGCAAATATAAGTTATTAAAATTTCAATGAAAATGTCTATTCAATTAAAAAGCGCTCTAGACATTTTTTGACTGGTGTATTTATAAGGAACAAAGTACATATAACGTGTTGTAGTGGCGTCGATACTTGAATCACGATTAAGACAACATTTATTTCGTCAGCGGACTGGACCAGCGGTTGCGGAGGCGGGGGGGAGGCGTTCCGCTGCCTGGTCCCCGGGCGGACGAGGTGCAGGCGCGCGCGGGGGGCGGCGGAGTGGCGGGGGCGGGGGCAGGGGCGGGGGGGGGGCGTGGCGGGGGCGGGGGCGGGACCGCCCCGCGTGCCCCTCGCCGCGCCAGTGCTCGGCGCCGCAGGGCCCGTCGTCAGGGCCGCGGGCGCTCTGAGACTGCACGTACGTTATGCTAGGTGCTAATTTCGACAGCCCTAAGTAATAAATGCAACGCTTCGAACTTGATGAGATTGATTTTTGACAACCCTAAATTATCACTTGAGATTTACAGTTACAGTATTTGCGTTTACAGTTGTTTCGTCATATTGTGTCCACTTAGGTGCGGTTGCTTTTTCTGAGCTCAAGAAAACTCATGATGAGCAATGATCTTGGCTTAGCATTTAACAGATCAAATTGTAGAAATTAGTATTTTTAGTTCAAATTAACATTTATTACAGGTGGTCAATAAGGCGTGCAACACTCACTACGGAACCCTATCCCGGTTGCAACTCATCCCTAACAATTCCGCCTCCAACGATCCTGTGTGGGAAACTTATCTAGGTATACTTTACATTCAAATAAGTTTTGATACATGATATCTTACACTCTTGTTTCTCGTGACATTATAATGGAGATATGTGGCTATCTCAATTTTTCTGATTTGCATTATTTAAATTCTATGATGACGGAAACAGTAGCCAGTTCACGCTCACGATAATGTATTAAATGACGTGTGCCAATGGATACGTGCGCTCTAGGGTCGCCGGTGACGTGCATCGCGTGCGACGCGCGCTGGGCGTGCGTGGCGTGCGCGGACGGTGCGCTGCACGTGTGGCGCCTGCAGAGGGCGCACGCCGTGCGCGCGCTGCCGCCGCTCGGTGAGCGTCACGTGACACGCGCCCCACGAGAGGCTGGCACGGGCGTCACGTCGTGGACTAACTCGCACGGGATGTCACGTCGCGGGCTAACTAGCACCGGTGTCACGTCGTAGACTAACTAGCACGTGTGTCAAGTCGCGGACTAACTCGCGCGGGTGTCACGTGGCTGACGACGTGCGCTCGCCGCGTTGGACGTGCGCTCCTTGACGAGCGTGATACAAGCTTAGCGTAGACGCGTTAGAGGCGTTGCGCGGATATGGCCAACGGCAAGACCGGTACACGTAGCGTGCTTAGCGTGCCTGATCTCGTGTGTGACTTCCGAAATAGATAATAAATTGTTTCAGGACATATTTTCACTCAACGTTTTTTAGTCCCAAACTGAGCAATGCTTGCATAATGCGCTAGGTAACTGATGTACATAATTAAACATACTCTTTTATAATTATATAAGTTACTGGTGTACATATAAAGACCCTTGACACTTGAAAAACATCTTCATCGCATATTTTTCTAGTAGTAGAGCTCAAACCCCCACAGTCTGTTCAAAATGTCCAAGTCTCGCCACATTCTCACATAAAAAAAGCGAGCTGGCGGTTCACCTGACGTTAAGTGATAACCGCCGCCCATGGACACTTGCAACACCCGTGGGGTTGCAGATGCGTTGTCACCTTTCAACAGAGTGGGCCCCGGCTACCTCACTCACCAGACGAAACGCAGAAGGTTAACACTTCTACTTCACGCCGGTCTTCTGTGAGGTCGCGGTACTTCCCCGGACGGACCGTCCCATCCGTGCCAGCGCGAACTGCAGCGTGGTCCTACCACCGTTGAAACTTGCCACACAACGTTTGCCACCTTCTCACGTAAAAAAAATTCTCCCGCAGCGCTGATGTCGCAGGCCGCCAAAATGACCCTATCAGGTGACACCCTCCTGGTGGTGACCACTGCGGCGGAGCTCGCCATCTGGGAGCTAGCAAACGCCTCCTGCATCATCAGACCCCTATGTTTCCGGAATCTGTTATCGCACGGTGGTGAGTTGCATTGAAAATAATAGAGAAGTAATTAGAATTAACGAAGAAGCCGTTTACGCGAGATTTTTGACCAAGAATGGAATTATCAATGCCATCTCATCATAAGTTGCAAGATTACCCTTTCTTTGAAGTTTCTAAAATTTTAGCAATTTTTTCAATACATTATTGTGTGTATACCAATTGAATTCTGTTATATTTTAATTTAAAGAAACAAAATTCTTAATTGTAAAACAAATAAACATTTAATAGCACTAAAAGATTGCTTTGAATAACATGGACTTATATTGTATTGAAAAAAAAAAACATTTTATATTTTGCATTCCTCTGCTTAAAAATTGAAAATTATGTTTGGAAAGGGTTTGTCTTTAATAGTCCGATGTGTATTGCTATAGATTATAAAAGAAGAGGGGAATTAAAATGATTTATAACGTAAGCAAAAAAAAGTGGGAAGTAAAATAATGAAATGCTATAATATTATACTCTGCAAGCCAAAAAATCCTCCAGTTTTTTCTTAGAAGTAAGCAATGCAATGCAATAGCTTTCAGGACATTACTTGATAAAGAATATATTTATTGGCTTTTCATGTATAAACAAACATAAAATTAAAATTAGAAACATAAATGGGCTACAAAAACACAAGAATAAAATGCCGACAGGAGAATGATCATCTAGGCTAAAAAATTGAATGTAACAGTATTTGAAAGTGCCTATTATGGAACAATTAAATTAAATTATTATCGCCAATTAAATTCATGTGCAATGTAATTATATGTTAATAAAATACTGAAATTTTTTTTTAGTGTCAGTCACCAATTGTTCACTTTTGGAGGATGGCAATCCAATGATATCGCTGAGTAATGGGAAAAGCTATATTTACAGTAAGAAATTGTGCGCTTGGTAAGTGTAACAACACAATTTTTAGAAAACTTTCCTTTTATTATTTACTCAATGATAATATAACACTGTAATATAACACTAAACTTATATTATCATTGAATAAAAAACAAAAATATTATCTTTGATAATACTGTGGCCCTGAAACCCTTTTCATTAACTAACTATGTAATATGTTTCTATATTATTATTATTTCCCATATTTCTATCTCACTCGTACTCATGGCTACTATCCGGTTTAATAGTAGCCATGAGTACGAGTGAGATAGAAATAAATAAGTGATTTACGCGCCGAGCATAATTCACGTGGCCGTTCGCAGGGTGGTGTGGATGGACGCGAGCGACCCCGTGCGGCGCGCGGGCGGCGGGGCGAGGGGCGCGCGGCGGGTGGGGGGCGCCCCCTCGCTCGGCCCCTCCCTCGCCCCCTCCCCCTCCGCCGCCCACCTCGCCCACGCCGCCCCCTCCCTGCGCCCGCACGCAAACGCCAGGTGTGACAAACGATAAAAAATTAAAAATAAAAGTTATAAGTTAGCACTTAAAATTAACAATGTCATTGGTGCCAGCAGCACCGGGGATCGAACTCAGGTTGCTCGAGTTTAATCAATTCAATAAAGGCGAGCGCCCGGCAATTCACCTGCTATTGAGATTGACGCTGCTCATAATATCTACAATCACCTACGTACATTTACTTGATCGCTGGGAAGCTGTGGGTCGCGGGAACCGAACCCACGACCCCCTGCGCCGATAGCCAGCGCAACGTGGAGAGGCAGTGGTGAAGACTGAAGAGTGTGGGTTGTTGCAGCTACAGCGCGGGTGCGGCTCGCAGCTGGCTGGAAGCGCAGCTGGCTTCGTGCCTGCACCTTCGTCTGCCCACCGACTACCGCCACTGGCTGGCCGCGCTCTTCGCGCACCTCGTCAACCACGGTAATTATTGCAATTCTCACCCCTCCACCTCGTCAACTGCGGTAATTATTGCGATACTCGCCCATTCACCTCGTCAACTGCGGTAATTATTACGATACTCGCCCATCCACCTCGTCAACTGCGGTAATTATTGCGATACTCGCCCATCCACCTCGTTAACTGCGGTAATTATTGCGATACTTGCCCCCTTCACCTCGTCAACTACGGTAATCATTGCGATACTCGCTCCTCCACCTCGTCAACTGCGGTAATTATTGCGATACTCGCCCATCCACCTCTACAACTGCGGTAATTATTGCGATACTCGCCCATCCACCTCGTTAACTGCGGTAATTATTGCGATACTTGCCCCCTTCACCTCGTCAACTATGGTAATCATTGCGATACTCGCTCCTCCACCTCGTCAACCACGATAATTATTGCGATACTCGCCCCTCCACCTCGTCAATCACTGTAATTACACTCCATTACAATTAAAAAAATAATCGTTACAAGTTAAAAAAAATTACATACCCACTTAAATTTTCCCTGCTTATTCATTTATATATTTCAATTATTAAGAAAACAGGGACTGGTGTGGCAGTTAACAATTTTAAGCAAAAAAAAAAATAAACAAAGTTATTTTCTACCTGTTTTAAATTATTATTACATAAAGAAATAGTGACATTTTCATAATAAATAGTGACAGTTTCATATTATAATTTTACCATTTTAAACCATGTTTCGTGAAAGAGAACAAAAGTAAACAATAACAATTGTTACTTTCTAATTACATTGCACAATAACAATAACAACAAGAAAGCTGTTTCTTGGTAGATGCATCAACTTTTATAATAAAATAGGTGACATCCACAAACAACTAAGCATAAACAATTTCAAACAATTTGTAAAAGCTACCTTAATGGCAAGGGCCTACTATAATGTCCAAGAATACATTGAGGACAAGGATGTTTGGAAATGACTCTTGCTCTGCACTTGCAAGACCCCTGGCTGCTGTTGATCTTATACCTAAATAAGTGTGTATAACTGCATCAAAAAAAAAATAACAAAAACAACAAGACCGCAGAGTATCTTGCCGGTTCATCTCTGTCTAGTTTAGTGAACCGGTGGTAGACTTTTGTTGACGTTCAATAAGAGCTTAAGTTAGGCCTATATTGAATAAATATACTTTGACTTTGACTTTGAATTACTTATCTGTAAAAAATTGGTAAAATATTTGTGTTCCATCAATCACTGTGATGTTTTCAGGTACGGAAGATCAATTGCGGGCAATACTGGACGATATGTTGGGCCCAAGTCACTGTACGTCGACGCCGAAGAAATGGCAGCCCACAGTGTTGGTACGTTAAAGACCTGCTTTTTAATTAAATTGAACAGCCACTGTATAATACATTCCAATCGACTATCATAGACGATACGTCTGAAATCATCATTCAGCGACGCCATTAATATTATAATATGAAATTATGAATTTTAAGTATCCCCCTGACATAAAAAAACCGCATAATCGGTCAATTTATTTAGAAGCTACGATGCCACTGACAGACATACAGACCAACAGACTGACACGTAAAACTTGTTAATTTTTACATCTGACTGTGGTTTAAAATCATTTATTAATGACATTATTATATGAGCTAATTTTTTGTATTGCATGAAATTAAATGTTTGATACATTCTCTTAATTGCTCATTTTAATTTTGTTTATGTTCTATTAAGTACAAGGTTATAATTCCCAGGGTATCAAGAAGCACGAAATCCTGGAGGAAATGCTCTCGCTGCTGGTGAAGCAGCTGCGCTGGCAGCGACTGTACACTGAGTACGCAGATCAGTTGAGCGAACTTAAGCAGAGTGCGGCGCTCGTGAACGGCCACTGACGCCACTGGCCAAACACCAGGGGCCGGTCTACTAGCCGTTCCACTGGCGGCGACTGTACCGCGAAGAGACTGTGTTTACGATACCAAGAGTATTCTATTATTAAGTGTGTGTGCGAAATTAGACGGACTAAGGCAATGCAAGTGTACTGTGTAGTGAGTCCATAGATAGTGCCCGTGAGCAAATGAGTCTCGTGCAAGCAGAAATGGCTATTGGTTGAATCTAATCGATTTGTAATTTGATATGAATGTGACCGAATGTGAAAACATTCTGTATATTGGATGCTAGTCTAAAGTCTTCAAAGTTGGTTAACATAGGAATCTGTTTGGCAAGCATAAACATTTGTCACACTACTATGAACTAACGAATTACTTTACACGAATAACTAGATGGCATCTTGAACAACATAATAGGTCAGAAAAGTATCACTGTAATCATTTAACTTAGTTATTTTTTTGACAATTTTTATCAGAAATGGCCTAAAATAAGTTATATCTTAACAAGACACTGCCTTACCCATAAGTCAATAATATACAACCGTAAGTGAATATCAAATGCATTATGATAATGCAATGAGTGGTGAGTACTAGCAAGATATACTAAATTATCGCATAACAAATTATATATAATATTATGTGCAAAATATTATTGTATATATCATCATTTGATCTTCAACTACCAAATTATTATGTGATACAGAATCAAATCAACAAATTGACAGGAATTATGAATTTTTTACTAGTGAAATTCAAAGTCATTATTTCAATGGAATATTGAAATGTGTGTTTCTGGAGTAAAATATAAAATTATGTCATCTAAAATATATTCAGGATGGCCAAAAGCGTTTGTAGTTTTAAGAAATTTCCTAGTGATAGTAGATATACCATTTTTACTGCACAACATCTCCTAGACTTGGCAGAGATTTTTTTATTGTTCATGCAATATGGTGCTTATATTTACTCTGTTAAATACATTCATTCAGCATTTCTCTTTTATTTAGAAACAGTGATGATCTAAGCAATAATCTGTAACTCTAAGTAGTATATTGCACCAAATATACAGGGAGGTTTATAAAGGTGTCCAAATTTACACAGGAGGTTCAGACTCGGTAGTATAATCGTTTATTGAAATAAGAACAAACTTTTATTTTTTTTTTCAAAAAAAAATCCCCATTCTATTCTCTAAAAAACAGAACTTGTTGACAATGCTGTAGTTATTCATAAATACCTAAATTTTACAAGCCACCAAGCAAGAAAAGCCTCCCTGTATGGTAACAATAAGCATATATACCTAACCAATGCCACATTTGTGTCTAAATTTTAATAAAATTGAAGCAATAATTGTGTACAAACATTTAATATAGGAAAATTTGTGAAGACTGCTCATGTCTTCCTGACACTTCATATACAATCACAACTTCCAAATAATTGTCTTCATAAGTTGTTATGTAGGTACAGTTTTTAAAATTGAATAAGTGCCTGACACTCAGTTTCTGAAACACTGCTCACTGTAGAAGTTAACTAATCATTAAGATCATTCTGATCAATTCATCAAGTTTAACAATCCTTTTGGCAATTGAAATAACATTTGAAAAGCCATTTGACAGCTGATTAGTTAACTTATACGATGACCAGTGTTTCAGAAACCGGGTGTAAGTGTAGAATACTGTTCGAATGGTGCAAAATAAGTTGAATGCTAATGTCTCCAAAGACTGTCAATTTTTTTACTCAACACTGTTTGGATTGCTCTAATCTTATGTGGATTAAGATAATGGAACACTTAATGTCTCTATGATTGGAAACCATGTAGCCATTTAATAAAACCTGTGATGGAATTTATAAAATGCAAGTAAGGACAACAGAAAGTTTTTAAATGAAAATCTCTGTGAATGAACTTAGTTGCAGCTGATGACTTGTTTTTTTTTAAATCTTTTATATGGTTATCAACATACTCCTATGAGTTATATGTTCCAACTACAAATCGCTTTTGTATATGACTGATTTTGCCTAATGGAATTAAATAAGGATGAAATAAAGAGTGAGAAATATTGAAATGTAAATATTGAATATGTTGAGAATTAACAAAATAAAGATTTATTATTTAATGGTTAGTTTTTGTGATAAAACTTATCCAAGTTTGTAGAGCTCAAATTTTAAATTCAATTTAAAAACTCGAGCTGAAGGCAATTTTTTGTAAAATATTGAAAATACTAAATTAGGTAATAATTCCCTTTCATTGCTTCAAATGCTAATAAACAATGTAGATAAAAGTCGTTAAGATTTTCGTCAGTGTGGCAAACAGTCGTTTAGCTTAGTGGCCAAAGCGTCAGGCCGCGAATACCGAAGACGTGGGTTCGATTCCCACAGCGGCGAGAAACTTTCATAGCTTTCATTTACAAATTTTAATAGCATGACAGTGGTTTAGGATATCTTAGGCCCGACTAAATACACCATGACTGTGTGTAAGCCAACAATCAGTAATTGATAGATTTACTATAGAATATTCTGTTATGTGGACAAATCTGTGTACCGTTGCCCATCCAGATGTAGTTGAGTGTTTTCTTATCAATGTAGAAACAAGTGAAACAAAATTATATATCACAATAATTTATTTTTACAAAGGAGTTATAAATCACAACAGCTTTCACAAGGTAATAAATCATCAAGTTTAGATTAGAAATTGTTAAAACTGATATACTACCGTAAGAAAAAAATAAAATTATACACAGTAACGTGGAAACTCGTTTAAGTATGGACAACAGGGAACTAACGGAACAGCTGCGCGAAGGCACTGAATAAACCCCATTAAACTCTAAGACAAGTCCACGCCAGAAATAAACACGTTGGACCCGAGAGCTCGGCGCTCGCATAGCTTAACAAATTTTCCCTAACTATCGTAACGAACCGAAGCGGTCACTTATAGTGATAAATTTTAATATTGTACACGAAGCACGACAACATGGCGCCGACATGGAATGTCAGGCGCGCACGCGAATTTTGGTCCCACTGTGCGGGGCGGACGCGAAGCCGCGGTCGGCCGCGTGACGTCACGGCCCATACGTCACGCGGGCGCTGACGTCACGCGCCGACGTCACCTAAGATGGCGGCCGGCGCGACGCGACTACCAATAAATAACGGCGCGCCAATCTACCCTCGGTTTATGTACAACAGCGCCGCGCTCGGCCTCGCCCAAGCTACATATACAAGCCGTGCTGCATCGACGCTCACTTACACGATTATGCTATGCCTTTGTACCATCCCGTAGTCGAACTGGCCCGCCCCCGCAGCCCGTGCGTCGCCGGCGCACTCATAACATCCGTGTAAATATACTAGTGAAACAACTACACATCTAGGCATTTGTGTATATAACAATCGATCTTGTAACATTGCAAAATTTTTACAAAAATTCATCGCCACACACATAACAATATTCTCGGGTATATATTACCGTATCGTATAAATTCTTATAACGACGGCCGTCACAGCGCACGTGTCCGACGAGGGGTGTCCCCACTCACGCGAGTTCGGGGAATCGGGCGCCTACTCAATAAAATATACACATTACATATAAACGCGATACTCGCGTTCGCATAAGCTCGGAGTGCACCGCTAGTGCGTTTCGCACAGCGGTCGCCGCCAACAACACTGTCGACTGGTCGCTCGGACCGAATGAGTCACTTAGTCCTGTCACCGAATCACCACACATCTCTGCCGACACCGTCCTCCGATGCCGTCTGCCCGCCCCTAGCGCTTCTGCGCTCCGTAAAGAGCGAGGTTCCCGCCGCGTCCCGTGAAGGTCTCATTCGTTAAACAGTCGACGAGCATCGATCGGTCGTACCGCCTCGAATGTGCCGCGGCACAGCGCTTCAGCGTCCAGTTCAACGCGCCCTCTATCCAACGCGCCGCACATATCGGGCCGTTGGGGCAGACTGGGCGTCGCTCGACCGCTCGGGAACCGGCCCCCTCCCGGTGGCGCGTGCGGCTCAGAGGCAGCACAGCGCTCAGAGGCAGCAGAGGCGCCGGGCGCGTCGCTAGCAGAGCACGGCGCGGTCTGGCGGCGGGCGAGCGCGCACCCGCAGGCAGCCCGCGCCCGCACACGCGCACTCGCCGCCCGCGTGCGCGTGCGCGTGCGCGTGCGCGTGCGCGTGCGGCAGCGTGGCCGGCTTCTCGTAGTCGGGCTGGAACTTCTTGCAGAGCGCGAGCACCGACGGCGGCGACGGACGCGACTTGCGCGACACCTGCAACGTTTCGTGCCAAGTGCAATAGTCTGTATGGAGAGATCCCAAGACGTTAAACTTTAACAATAATGACGCCGATTTAGTTTCATGAAATGCTAAAGTGAACGTGTTGCAATTAAAAACGAGAAGAAATGTTCTCGATGAAATGAGAGTTAATAAAATAAGGAACATATGTATACAGCGTGTCGTTACCATCGCGACAATAAATGAACACACATATTGGGGATAAGTTTTTAAAGTTGTATTAAACGTTTAAATTCTTTAAACATCAATATTTACAGAGTTATTAAATTTTCCAAAACAAAGCATTTTAGAACACCCTTACCTATAAAAGCGTAACGTGAAGTTCATTTGTAAAGGTCACAAAGCATATGAATGGGTTGAATGAATTTAAAAGAGACAAAACATACTGTTAGATGGAGAGGCTTGTAATACGACGCTGTGGCGCGAGTTGTATAGGATGTTAGAAATTTTGTTTCTTTTTACTTAATTAGTTTGTTTGAAAAATATTTTTTTTTAATTATGGATTTTGTTTTACGTTAATATTTTTTTATGATTATTGGCTCGTAGCGTTAGACGTGTGTTCATTTATTGTCGCGATGGTAACGACACGCTGTATAATATACTTGTTAAAAATTATGTCCCCCCTCAATTACGCAGTACCCATGCTTCATTCATTGGGCCTCTATTTAAAGCAGAGAGCGAATCGCTGACCTTTTAGTCACACTTATAGTTGTACAGTTAAATATTTTGCAGTGATCACACGCAATAATCTTAACGATATATTATTCTGTTAACACGCTAATATATCCCATACAATACCTTGGGCGTGGACGGTGCGTCTGGGAAGGGCGGCGAGGTGTCGCGCGCGTGCGCGTGCTTCTGCGGCTTGTCGCGCTCCTCGCTCTCGTCCGCCTCGTCTGAAACGAAACGCGACTAGTTCGTTAAACTTCCTCTGATTATTTGAAAATTCATAACATTTATTCGCGACAACTGGTTATTTACAACAGTTAGTACGTCAAAACCCGTACAACAGTTAAACGGAAGCTACATGCATACAAAAATAGGGAAAAAATACAGAACTTGTGGAATTACTCATTACAAACATAAAAAAGGTAGATTATATTTCACTGTGACGACTTTACCAGACGAGCAAAGTAACCCCAAGTGTAAAATGACTCGTGCAACAGCGACAGGGTAACAATACAAGCCGGGTAAACATATGAAAACATTCATATTATGCAAAGTAATCGCGCTTCAACGTAATTAGAAAATATCCCACGGTCTTAAACCTGTTTTTATTTTAGCATCCAAAATGAATCTTAAAATCGTAATTCCCAAGTGCTTGTTTTGTAAATTTCTCCGAATGTAAGTACCTTTGTCGTCGTGTAATCCGTTCGTCCCGTTGTGGCCATTAAAGACGGTGTGGCCGTTGATTCCGTTTACTCCGTTAACACTATTAACTCCGTTGACGCCATTGACTCCGTTGACGCCATTGACTACGTTGACGCCGTTGACTCCGTTGACGCCGTTGACTCCGTTGACGCCGTTGACTCCGTTGACGCCATTGACTCCATTGACGCCATTGACGCCATTGCCGCCGTCGTCCGAGTCGGCGTCGTCGCTGGCCAGCGCGGCCCCGAACCCAACGCCCTCGATGGCCCGCGGCAGGTCCGCTGCGTCTTTCAACCAGGGGTGCTCCAGGCACTCTTCCACTGTAAGACGACCCCTGTGGAGACAATGCGTTTGTTGTCAATTAAATTTTATTACAATACATTATTTTCGCTACATAAATGAATACACTTTTATGTTAAACTATCGTCAATGTTACTTTTACGTGATAAATATGAAATGATGCGATAAGGTTTATGTTTGAATGGATTTTTTGTCACGCCATCTGTTATTATTTATTAGTTAACTATGGTATAATGTTAGCATATTATTATTAACTATCATAACATTTCTTTTTCCAACTTTACATAGTAATTAACCTCGTCATCTTTTGTCCTGCCGATATGATTTGTCGTATTTTTGTGTCTCTTTTGTTTCCTATCTAAAGAATTGACTTTCTCTCTTTCCAATCTGCGTCATCGAACTTCGTTGAGTTCGGCACGGGCGAGGGTGCGGATTCACTCACTTGGGGTCCACCACCAACGTCTCCCTAATGAACTGTATGGCGCGCTGCGAGACGCCGCGGAAGAGCTCCCGCGGGAACGAGAGCTGGCACTGAGCGATGTTCAGGTACGTCTCCTGCTTCGTGTCGCCGGCGAAGGGCGAGTAGCCGCTGAGGAGCACGTACGCCAGGACGCCCACCGACCAGATGTCCGCGGCGAGCGACAGCGGCTCGTATGACAGGATCTCGGGCGCTGCGAAACGATACAAATTTGAAATCAAATTCAAATATCTTTATCCAACATGACGGTGTGGCCGTTGACTCCGTAAACGCCATTGACTGCATTGGCGCCATGACTGCATTGACGCCATTGACTCCGTTGACGCCATTCAAGCATTACACTTAGTTATTGATTGTCAAAATACTACTACCGACTAAAACCACTGACCCGAGATATATACATTGAAAGGAACAAGTGATACTTATATATGTTATTGAAAATATTATTCATACGGCATCTTTGTAACTTAAGCTGATAGATACTTAGAAAGAATTTGGGGTACGTACGGATAAAATATAAATTGAATGTAGCGACATCATCTACAAAAATGTAATCTTTGGCAGAAAGTTGTTAAATTTAATTTAGTAGCACTGGTATGGCTTTTAATAAATGAATTTAACAAACCCACTATATATTTGTCAATATCAAGAGCAATGTTTTTTTACAAATGGACTATAGCACAACGTACAGATAAAATAAAGTGGAAACAATTTCTTGCGCAATACATAATCACATTCTTATACGCTTAACTAAAAACGACGTACGACAATAGGAGGATTTCGATAAGGAGGGAATTGGAATTTTTCCGTTCTTAACGCAACGGGCGAAATCACTTCCACAGTTTACAGCTCGATTACATAACGATGCATAATTCACGGTGAAGCATGTTCCTATGGAGTAGTTATTTAGTGGCAGAGCAAGCGTTGCGATGATGCAAACGCCTCGCGGACTGCAACTGACGGAGGCGTGGGCGCGTAATGAAGACGCGTCAGGCACGGTCGGTTAATTAGTGTAACAAGGTGTAAGTTACGTTTCGTCGACAAAAACACAGCTAGCATGACGACTCTTAGGCAATTGCGTTTTAAACATTCTCTTTGTTCACCGAGATTATGGAGTTGTTGACGTTCTGATAAAAAAAAAAACAACATATTTTTATTCAAGTACAAAAGCAATTTAGATAGCGAGTTTCGTGTTACAGCCGAGTCTAATCAATTTATTGTTGCTATTCGTAGCTTCTTCTTGTGGGAAGGGAAAGATCATTGAACCGATCGAACGTAGAAAATACATTCAGTTGATTGTGGACGACCCGTTCATTTATAACATTGCCGTACACAACTTGCAAAATCAAATCACTAGTTCAATTTTGATGAGGATAACGTACAGCGGATCGGATCAGAAATGAAGTGTTCTCTATCTGGGGAAGCGACTCACCGACATATGAAAGATATCAGAAACGAATCAAAGTGTTCTCAACTCTTATGAGGACGAGTGACTTTTGGTTTTTTTAAAGGTCGACTGCGAACGTTTCAAAGCCTGAAAGGGGTCGGAAACGAAGTGTTCTCTATCTGGGGTTAGCGACTCACCTACGTAGTCGCGCGTGCCGAGTATCTCGCGCACGTGCGCGCCCGGCTGGATGGCGCGGCTGATGCCGAAGTCGCAGATGAGCAGCTCCTCGTTGTGCGAGCTGAGCAGCAGGTTCTGCGGCTTCAGGTCCAGATGGGCGACGCGACGCGCGTGCAGGTGGGCGAGCCCTTCCAGCACGTGGCGAAGGGCTCGGCGCGCTGAGCCCTCGGAGAGACGCTCCTCGGCGTCCAGCAAGTGCTGAAGCTCGCCGCCGGCGCACAGCTCGAGGACTATCGCGACCTCGGATCGCGTCTCGTATACCTGCGAACGTGCCGCCGTGGTGAATGATTAATATCGGAGGACTTTTTACGTTTTTAAGGCCCTAAATAGGAGGGGGATGGGAGGAATAAGGCGGGTAGGATGATAAAAACGAGTCTTTTCTTGTGTAAGAAGGCAGAAAAATCTGTTAGCCAATTCGCGCTTATTACGTTTAACAAAATGAGTAAATGTGAAGACTGTTTTTGTGTTTGTACGCGCAGATGCTAAGTTATTGGCTTGGATTCGATTCCCCCACGAGACAACTAATTGTGTGATCCACAGATTTGAGTATTTAGTGCAAGCGTCATACTTCCGCGTTTCATCTGGTGAGTGCGGCAGCCGGGGCCCCGCTTTATCGCAAAGTGGCAACGGATCTGCAATCCTATGGGTGTTGCAAATGTACACGGGCGGCGGTTATCACTTGACATCGGGTGCACCGCCGCCTTGCCTTTGCCTAGCTTGCCACCATCTCACATATAAAAAATACATCGGCAAAGTTGGCTCACCTCGTGTAGGCGCACGACCCTCTCGCAGCCCCCGCACAGCGCCAGCACCGCCACCTCGTGTTGGATCTCGCGCGTCGAGTCCGCGGCGCGCCTCCGCTTCCGTATGAACTTGGCGGCGTACTCCTCGCCGGAGACCAGGTGGCGGATCTTGCGCACCGAAGCGAATTTCCCCCTGCAAAGGAAACACGACCAATCGTAACAGAGTTCGATATTTGTTTGGGGAAAAAGGGACACGGAAACATCTGGCTGAGTAATCTGACTCCGCGTCGCAGTTGCCGAGCTATCGGCTTGTAGTCGTGGGTTCGATTTCCGCGCGAGAGAACAATTTGTATGATCCTGTGGTAGTTGTTTCGGATTCTGGGCGTTTGTACAATTAAAATTTATGCACTAGTATGTAAAACGTCCTTACACAGGATAATGTTATCCTACGGTAAAGCGCAGTTTTAAAAAAAATAGGCTGCTTAAACTGTTCGTTATCATCGGCGTGTTCGTAAATTGTCTGGTACATCACAGCCCGTTTAAAAGTCTCTGATGCGCAACATGTAGAATTATTATTGCATAGGAGATAACTTATACAAATGTATTTTACGTCGCAGTGAACTCGCCGATTAGAATAATGAATAAAGATACGCCGATGTAATTTAAAATTCACATTTTGAATGCTAATCAAGATTTTATCTGCTAACGCTGTAAGAACGACCTTGATATGCGGAACGTTATCGTAATGACGTCTTCTGATATTTTTCATAGTTTGCGCCATTTTTCATATTCATAAATTGGCGTTAACGAATTCATGTATTCATTATTTCAGACCTGTTTTAAATTAGCACATTATATTTTTCTTAATGACGATATTTTTATTGGTGACTCATTGAATGATCGTTCCAATTAATAACTATAGAAAAATTGTACGTTTGTTTGTTACATGTTTTCTGGTAAAACTTACTACGCAAAAGTTTTTCTGTCATTGACATTGTATATGTCATTGTGTAAGTAATTTAACACCAAAGTTATGAGTATGTAGTACATTTAGTGATAATTTACCCAAGTAAGTAGTTACTAAAATAAGTTATTCTCTAATTAATTATTTGTTATTCTTTAATGTCATACATTGTTTGTTCCGCTTTTGCATTGGTCTGGGGAAGAATCGTGGTATATGGAACTGTCGATTTCGCAGTAGCGTATATATGCGGGGCCAAACAATATTCCGTTCCCATCTTAGGTGTGAATAACCACAGTAGTGTTCAATGTGAGGTGTAAATAGGTTAACGGATACATTCCCGTTCGTGTGTCCAGGCTACAAGGTTTAAATGGAACGTCCAATACTAGTTGCACCGTTTAGAGAAGTAACAAGTCGACGGTGTCTTTAATTAAGAGCAATGTGTGAAAACTGTTTAGGTGAAATAGGTTTTAAACGACAATATTGTGCTTTCCAGTTTTGGTTAGAATTTCTATTATTTTAGACACGACACGTCCTTTGGGTCATTGCATCCGACTGACCGTGTAAATAAAATTGTATTCAGCGTCTCCCAGCCGTGTTAGCTCAGGGTCCGGGCGCTCACCTTTAATTCAATATACTCGAGCAACCTGAGTTCGAACACCAATGAAAATGTTAAATTCATAGGTTGACTTATCACGTGCTCAGCTGCATTATTTCGATACAATAACAAAAAGAAATATTTCGAAGATATTTGAAGTCCGCCAATCCGTAGTGGAATATGCCCTGATACCCTCTATACAGAGGAGGCGTTTCCCCAGCAGTGGGACATGTATAGGCTGTTAATTTCAGTGTCCCCCATTGACAATACTCAATACAGCATTAGAATATTATAACAATTAGTCAAAATTAGAATGAAAAGATAAAGCCCGAGCGATGTTTAATTACGTAAACGACACCCGAAAGTCGCCGTAATAAGTTTTCGCCTCAACTACGACGCTAAGGAGCGATGTAATTTAAGAAGATTAGTGTGACAGGGTTGTTAACATTCCACGGGCGTCGTGGCTGTTATATAAGAGACGTCTTCGGGCCGGCCGGATAATCCCCGGCGCCGGCGCCCCCGTCTACGAGCATCGTGATGTATTTATTGTGAACAGTTTAAGCCTCCACTCCACTGCCGGGACCAAAATTAATGGTGCAATCAGACAGCATAGAGAATATATTAGAACGATTTAATATCGGAAAAGTGTTCTAACGAGCCTGTAACTTGAATGTTATGAATATATTCGCTTCTATTCGGCAATGTTTAACGGCCTTATACTAATGCCGTTAAACGTTAATATTTTGATTGACATATATGTTTTGGCTTTAATCTATGTTTATGAAAGTGGGGATGGAGAAAAAGATGAATTTACTTGCGTGAAATTTTAATTCGTTCGATCGTGTTCACGGTCACATTTCAATTATTTCATTTTTAATATTCTGATTTGGAGGCTTCCAGAGGTCACAGACATTGACACACATATAAATACATACATTACAAAAGTAATGACACGTGAACTTTCCGGCGGTAATAGATATAAACCATAAGCTTCAAACAGTAAAGAAAAAAGATACCTTCTTCTTACCACGGCGTTAAAGAAGATCAAAGTTAAGTAGGAGAAGACATTTCTTGCCTATTCTACTATAAGTTTTCCATCCGGTGGAACAGAGCTCGCTGAAAAAAATTCTGGAAATTGTAAAACGTTGAAAATCCCTAACATAAGTACCAAGGTTTAAAAGCCTTGTCGCATTCACAAAAAGCTCACTTTATTCCTTCGACCAGTATTTCCTTCATAAATTAACTCCCGATTCATAGAAATAAAATGAATTGTGGCCTTGTCGTATTTTATCAATCATACAGGTTGCAATCAATAGATTCTGCGGTACATTATAATGTTTTTTTAACGAAGCAACCATAATAGGAACCAATTAACTGACCTGTTTTGATTGACGCCTAAGTGTGTGGGCGAATAGATCTGTCAATACACCATACAATTAATGCTGATATCACATCGTTCGTTGGATAAGACCTTATGCGTGACGAAGCCACTTAAAAATGTATTTCAAAACGAAACCATTAAAAGCAAAATCTGACTTGTAAATCGGTGGTAAACTCCCGGACGTATCCCGCGGGCAAAAGGCTTGGGGCGAATACACTAATGCCTAATTTTAATGGCGTGTAAGGGTTTAATAAAATGATAACAGATATATGGCCCGGAATTCGGTCAGCGCAATGTGCAGTCACCTGCTGTGAGACGATCAGAGTTTGGTGGTTCGATGCCCCTTCATATGATTCAGTGGTTTAAGAAATTTGAGACGCGTGTTATCATGCAAATTATTTACATGTCTTTGATCTGAGAAGCTACCTGCAGTGTGACTTGGCTGAAAACAAATTTATGACTCACTGAACGTAATGGGAATAAAATTATATTCGCAGTAACATACGTCGGATATCAGAGGAAAGCTAAGAAAGTTTAGTTTAAATTTGTAACGAGAGAGAAAGGAGCTTGGCAAAGTTCGTATATCTTTAAACTTATTGGGTCGACTTCGAGAGTCTATTAACCATCATAAACAAACTATAAATTTGTAATTCCATTAAACTACTAAACGAAACCATGTTTACGGATTTATCGCGTTTATTTTTCTTTTTAACTCCCGACGTTTCGAACCCTTTACGGCGTTCATGGTCACGGGACAGATTGAGGCGTTGGACGTCTGAATGTCATAATTAACCTGGGCTACTATCAGTTTTTGAATAGTTAATTTTCACATCGTCGTTCGAATCAATCAGAAACGCGATAAATCCGTAAACATAGTATCATTTAGTAATGTGTAATCACGTAAATACAGGAAATTTATTATCCCATTAAACCGTTATAATATCTTACAACGAAAGTTGTGAACTACTCGCGCTAACCGGCAGTTACTATGAATAATTCTAATCAAGGTTACCTTATACAAAGGGCTGTGGCAAAGATCAATATGGCCCGGTGGCACCGCGACCCAGATATTAAAGGCAAATAGGCCGGCGCTTCGTCGAGCTCTAGGTCGTTTGCTAGTTAACTATGCAAATGACTAACGCAACAGTAAACGCTCACCTGCTTCAAAGGCATCGATGAAAATTCTGAGTAATAGGTAGGAATATAATTCCAGCATAATTAAGGTTATAAAGGAAGTTTTGTTTCGTATCCAAGTATAATCTGGATGTGATCCTGATGTGATACGCCACTAAGTGAATCTGTCACAGATTCACTTAGTGGCGTATCACATCAGGCTGTCATCGTGTCGTAAAATGGGCACAATTACGAACAGTATTTAATTTCTATGGGCATCATCAACAAAATTTTAAATTACCCTTTAAAGACTGCGTAATCCAAAGCGATTGTCTGATTGTCAAGTTTAAAATAAATCCATACATCAGCTAATGACTGGACGTTTGCGTTTAGCTTATACAGTTTACAATTCGATGTGAATAGTACCTTAGGCGCCACGGCTACGCGTCGGGGCCTGGACGTTTGCATGTATACACTTTAGGATTCGATGTGAATAGTGGGGCGAATCCGTGCCCGTGGGCCCGAAAAGCGCACCTGCCCCGCCGCTCGCGTATCTCGAGGGCCTTCGTCGAATTTCGACCATCTGCCCAGCAGCTGCGAAAGCCGAGGCAATTACCGCCTCTACACACGTAGCGCCCGCCACCCCGCCAGCTTTTAGGATACGGTTACAACGGTATGTACTTATATTTATGTGAACTTTAAATTAATTAGACAAAATTTATCAACACTCATCGGTCATTTTATGCCTATTGCTCTTAATTTCTTGATTAAACCTTAAAGATGAGCATACATTTGTTTTTTGGATGTTTTATGTTAAGCTTCAAGGGGATAATTTTCATGGGTTTCCTAAAACCTTTATCCACTTATCAACTTTTCTGAGAGTTCGAGATTTAACGACGGTAATAAATTTCGGAAGGGTCCGATCCTTTTGATTTCTTATCTTCAATTATTAATATTCCACAGGAATATTTTCCATGCAAATAAAGATTAGGTAAGATGTTCTAAACTTTCCCCCCCGTTAATTGGAACGAGTAAATATAAAGTTTTCGTGACAAAACGCAACGTGTCGTACAAGACTCGAAGAATTATGCGTTCGACTGTACCGAATCAAGCGACATACAGGAAATAAACAAGTCAGTAGACATCGCACGTGGGACATCTTACGCGCGCTAACGTCGCATTAGCGTTCAAGATTCGTGTTCGCCGGGACCTTTAATATGGAGATGCACGCAAATTCGCGGCCGTTTCCTGCGCGTCAATGGAACGTTTCAAACACGACACGCGTGTAGTGCTCGGCGATTACGCGGAGAACAGACGTTTCGCCTTCGACGATCGTGTACAGTCGGCAACGAAATCGACGTAAACACCGTTATTATACTCATCCTTCGTCGAAGTTGATCTGCCGTGAGAACAAAACCCGAAAGGCCTTTTTGTAATTTGAATTACTTTTAACTATTTCCCCCGAACTAACTAATCCTCGACTGCAATTCAATAATTAGTATTGTTTAGGCCCAGGTAGAAAATGAAGTTAAGTTATCCCCTCCCTAGTTATCAAGTTATGTTATTCCCTCCCAAGTTATCCCCTTAAACCGGCTACCTTCAATTGGTAAACAGTAATATTATTTATCGGATTCAGTTTTCATGTACCAATAACGTCGATCGCAACTTTCTCAACTGCTGTGGTAGGGCCACGCAGTAGCTTTTGCTGTTGCATAAATAGGCAGGCTCGTCCTAGGAAGTACCACGGCCTCACAGAATACAGCCGTGAAGTAGAAGTATGATACTTTCGCGTTTCGTCTGGTGAGTGAGGTATACGGGACCCCTTTTAGATGGTTTGCAACGTATCTGCAAGCCAATGTTGATCCTGCTGTTGTAAAGTGATTACATAAAAAATTATGTATACATTATTACTTTACTGGACTATAAACAGTACTCATTATCATAATAAAAAGACCTAATGCGTGCGCCGAACAAATATGCAAAACAAGTGTAATTAATTGTGCACGATCCGATTAAAAGCTGCAAGGGCCATAAATCGGAGGCGATCAGTTGCGGCCAATTGTTGCCCACCAACGAGTATTTACGAGCGGTCGTCGCGTCGTCTTTATGAATTTGCGAGCGAGCGTGTCTGGTGGAGAGCTCGTGAAAATACCATTCTTCATAATGAAAGCGCAGTTAGGGACAGGACGCGATGTCACTGGCGCGCTTTGATCGATTTCGGTTTTATTGAAAGAGAAATTGGGGAAAGGAAGATGCGGACGCCTCGTCGCCGGCACCGAGGGTTATTCGTTTTGACAAAACGAAGGCATTATTCACGTTTATAACCGAAACGCCGTATGTGTTGACAGACGGAATGTCTTCATAATCGAAGTGAACAATCAAAAATTTTAAGACCACGAGTCATTGTATGTGAGCTTTAACCGTTTCTTGTCAATTGCCTTTATACGGTATAAAGCCTAATAACACTTTCTTACATTGTAATGCACGTGTAGTGTACCCAACATTTCACAACAACAAATTCATATTATGTTGTTGATGACTCCGTGGAGTTATGACAAGCATTTGGGACGAATATTTGTGTGACCCACAAATAGTAGATCCGGATCTGGGTGTTTATTCTCAAGGATGACGTCAGGAAAAAATCCATCCAATATCATTAACGACATGATTCACACGTTGTGCTGATCCCATCTAGTTGGGATAAGGGCACAGAAAGTTTTTATTTTTTTTAATAAGCGAAATACATCGAAGCATGTTTGAGCAGCTCACTGGCCATCTTAATCACTTACTTCTTTCCATTTTACAAGCATCATTTATATTCCTTTTCGGCTTCTCGATACATCATTACTCAAAAAAAAATCAAGACACGTCCGAACACAGCCATGCTTGCCGCAAGAACGCGTGTCGGCGCTGATGTTAGGAGAGAAGGGAATACGTGTTGCGCAACATCCGAACGCCATCGACGGAGGAACGGAGTCGGGCCGCCCTTGGCAATGACCATAGCTGCCCGGCATGTTGGGGCATTGACGCGGACTGATGACCAGAGATGACGAATCACTCCTGATTTCAGCTATTGTTCATGATTATCGTCTATTTACAATCTACGGTTTCTACGATAGACAATTAAGTCCGCTATGGTTCTAAGATTGAGACGAAATATATTTTCCTGTGAAGTAAGTTTGATCGGTTGAAGACAGCTTTGATGCTTTAGAGCGAAAATAGACAAGATAGCGTGGTAAAAATATACGCCGGTTTAACTTTAAAGTTACTTTTTTTCCAAAACCAACTAGCTACATTTAATTAGTTGATAAGAACGTTCTTTGTGGTCAAACGAACAATACCGGTCGAAAATAAATGGAATATATAACTATTATTCTCAGCGTTTAGGGTAGAGCACAAAAAAAGTTGAACAAAAACTGAAATTTGGCCGTCAGCCGACATTGACAACTGTGTATAATCACTAAACCATAAATAATCTCCCGCTGTTTCTGGGCTACTCTAAATGCTTTGGAAAATCTTGCGTAAATTATCCCATTTTTCGGTGTGATATAAATCGTAAGATAATAATCCTTCCTAGGATTATTACGAGATTTTTTTATGGAATAAAAGGGGTAAAAATACTGGAGGCTCACTTAACGATCGCCGCCGCAATTGAGTACCTACAATAACGGAGGGCTTACAAATTATTCGATCCTATGTATTACTATTTACTGCTCGACTCCCTACCGATAACACATAACTCGAATAAGACCGAATTGTTTTTAAAAAAAATAACACCATAGGAAATATAGCAAACCTTAAAGAAAACATTATGATACTTAATGCACTATTAAGAACGAAGAGAACGAATCGATAGTCATAACCAATACTTTAAGAAAGATTGAAAGCGAATACGAATTACAAAATGATAACGTGAAAAACGATAACTCAAACATGCCCACGTAAGAAATTAACTTATGCGGTGCTAGCGGACATATTAGCGACGGGGGTGTATTCCGAAGGCGAGCGTTTCGTAGGCGCTGCTATTGCTCAACGCAACGTCCGAACTTATTGATTATCGGGACCGATCATCCGTCACGAGTCATTAGCCCGTTGCGCAAGCGCGGTGACGATAATCGACATTACGGCGATGGCTATCGTCGACATCGGCCATAGATCGGTGGCCGGCGACAGGACGTGCCCGTCTCGGATCATCTATCAAACCTTGTCGACGGCGTTTCGTAATCGCACCTCCCTTCGCCGCACTGTAAACGCTTAGTACGGTCGACAAAGAATATTCAAGAAGTTTCAAGCTTTATTAGGTGGTGACGAAAACTCTTTGGTTGAAGAAATTCAAATTACAGACTGATCCAGCCGACAGACGACTTTTGTGTCTAGAATCAGACATTGGAATGGTCCATTGTCGAAACAGAATAAGTTCTAACCCACATGTGGACGTGTAGGGTATAGTTGTATTTTATATATATACCTACTAGCGGACCCGACAGACGCAGTCCTGTAGACACGACTTAAATCTGATAACATAAAAAAAAATTGTGAAACCATTCACGAATCGACCAGAAGACACAAAAAATTTCATTAAAATCGGTACAGCTGTTTAGGAGGAGTTCAGTGAAGTGATATACACACGTACAGATAGGATGATTTTAGTTTATAGTATACTAGCTTTTCGCCCGCGGCTTCGCTCTCGTTGAAGCCCTTAAATATCTTTCTTTAAAAAAAATCCTATTTAAAAATACCCTATGTCCTTTCTCAGGCTCTAGACTATCTGTGTACCAAATTTCATTTAAATCGGTTAAGTAGTTTTGGCGTGAAAGCGAGACAGACAGACAAAGTTACTTTCGCACTTATAATATTAGTATGAATTAGTATTTTTTTTTTTTAATTAAATTGTTTATAGTGCTAATCTTTGCACTTTTAATAGTATTTTTTTAAATTAAAACTCACCCAGGTCGACATCAATTTTAAGAGTAATAAAACCACGCTGTAAGCTAATTAACACGAGCTCAGAACATCCACAGTAGCCTATGAATATTTAATGTTACAAGCTGACGGAAACAATTAATTCGTGTTTCCATATTGTAACATTAATTGATGGGTGTCATCAATCTAGCGTGTTGTTCGATGAGCGTATGACGTTTAAAAACTATGGAGAGTATTTGATTATACTGTGACGATCGCAACTAATCGTTTCAAATTGCTTTATATAGAAACTGGTCGATTAGATACAAAAAAATGGCGATTCAGTGCTATGTTGCTAAAGAGGCGACAGGTGGCTTCGATGCGCGGCGCCAGGGAACAAAAAACCGTCAGTCTAATATGGTTAGACGTTTCAACGTGTTATTGTGACCAGCGGTATATGTTTAGTTTGAATCAATATTGTTTTAGATAAGACGTACCGTAACGAATACAGTATGTTGTATTTATTGCCCGATAACACTTAACGATCTACGGCAGTCGACCTGTGCGAACATTCACGTATTTAAATTTTTTTCTTTAATATTCATGATGATTTCTGTTTTGATTTCCCGTAAACTATTGCACTCTTTATTGTGGTAGTGTCAGGTAAATACTCTTGATGTATGCACTTAAAAAAATGCAGCCCTATTTAAATTTGGTAGGAATATTCCTTACGCCGAGTAGAGGTCAGCTAAGAATGGATTTTACGAAATTCCACAAAACAACGTTTGCCGGATCAGCTAGTTTATTATAGGTAATTCTTTTTGTGATATCCTATATCATTTTTCATAAATATATTCAATGTACAGACACACCGATTTTACTCTTTTATTATAGTATAGATTTATAGAGCCTTGGGACAATGAAAGCAGAAAAGCGATGGGCACGCAACGCGGCAGTTCGACTCTTAACTTGGTCGTAACATCGACCAGCAAACATGGATAATGTTAATATGGCAATGGAAAAAAAATGAGCAAATGAACTAGCCTCAATGTAATTTTATCCCTGACTACTACTAATTAGTCTTAAATTAATCTTTATTTATAGGCGTTGGTAATTACTATATACAGAGTCGAAATATCACAGCTCACAAATACAATAGTTAAACTAATTAATCTGAATACACCTCCCAAATAATGATTTTCTATGTTCACGCAAATACTACACATTGATTAACAAAACTAATAAAGGTATTAAATTTTGCTTTAAACTTCCGTCGTTTCGAACACCTAACAGGAGTCAAACAAGGCCACGGATGTTGTAAATTAGTTCTATTTAACATCTTCCAAACATGACACTAATATTGTTTTTGCACGCGATTGTGTTTCGCGATACTCGTATTCCTGTATATTTGTATTATTATCACCTACGATTTAGTAACAGCATATATTTTTATTTATTTTTGCCACTCCTGGGCAAAGGCAGCCTCTGTACAGAGGGTATTAGTGGCGGACTTAAAATATCTTCGAAATATTTTTTTTGTTATTATTTCGATTTTGTTCAGGTTTCCTCACGATGTTTTGCTTCACCGCTAAAATTAAAAATTCCATTGGTGCCGGCATCGGGGATTGAACTAGAAAAGCTCGAGTATATTTTAGTAAATCTAGCGCCCGGACAATGACCTATCACGGCTATCGCATCAAAGTTTTGTAACAGCGATCCTTACGTCCGGTTGCGACTACAAGGGTCGAATAATCAGAGTACGTTAAGCAATCCGACGATGCGAAATCAAATGGGAATTATCGCGGTCGCCGGCCGCTAAGCGACGGAAGTCGTAAAATCATGTTAGGGCACTGCACGGACCCTTCGTCAGCGCCCAGTCCATTTGTAGCGTGGCTGTTTCCTCCCGACAATCCGTGCAGGACTCGCGGGCAATCCGACACATGCACAGAGTAGCCGGCAGCAGGTACCGTGCTCGTGTAGAGCAATCAATGTACAGACAACTGAGGCACTTTTTATATTTCGAAATTTCAAAATTTGTACAAAAATGGACGGGGGAAAGATTTTCGCCGCCGCGAATTTAAACCTGCTTCCTCCGAGATACGCATTTCACGCTCTAGCCACAATGCTAAACGGCTTATCATCACACCGACGAAAATCTCAACGTATTTTGTCTACTTTGTTTTTTATTACATTTTTAAGCAATGTTCCAACTGTTTATATCTCAATTAATTTTATGAACATGTTAAATATAGTAACATTTAATTATGTACAGTCGAGTTATATAATGTTGTGTTATGTCCGTCCGTATGTGTGTACATATGTATTTATTGAGATTTTTAAAGGTGAGAGTTGCTCATAGATTAGCACAGTGCTTCAAATATAGATAGCATTATCATTGCAAATATTATTTGTTTTCGAAATGAGTTTTGTTTACTTTTTAAATGTCTTCTAGGTGTTCAACACATACGTTTCTAACAGTTATTACAAATTAATTTATTATAAAATTACAACCACAAAACACATTCGGCCGCCCTCGGCGTCTTAAATTAGACCTTAATTGGAGTTTAATTGTTTTATGTGTCAATTTGTTTCTCAAGTCTATATACAATGAACGAGACTAATTCTGATAAAGAGCTAATTGTCATCTCAACTGTCGATAAGTCTGCACGGCGGTTACACTGTGTGGCGCGGAGAAGAACAATAGAGCGCGAGCAGGGAGGGTGCTCTGTGCATTGTAATCAATTTTTCAAATTAGAGGGCCGAACAATCACATTGTGCGGACGTCGGAAGTCCAGAAGAATTACAACCCCGCGCTATGGTGCGACGGCTAATGAGTTTTTGTTCGGCTTAGAATTAAACTTGTATAGGGAACATAGCTTCGTGGAACTTTTACCCTAACAACACATTGTAGTTGGTTATATTTGCAAATACTGTTTGGCAGTAAGGTGAAAGGGCTGAAAGATGGCAATAAAAAGTTTAAGACGCTAGAGTCTAGAGAATTGGTAGTGTTATTGATTGATGCGAAAATAATAATAATGTTGACATTCTTTCTAGAATGCTCTTTTAGTGGTATCTAGAAGAACCGTATAAGGCTTTATATGAAATAGATGTCAAGTTATTTAAAGAATAAAAACATGGTAACATTTTCATGAAAAGATTAAATTAAAATCAATGACGATTCCCGGCTTTTCAAACAATTCACAGCATGCCCTGGGCGTGAAAAACGTCGAAACGTCGGGTGTTATTACAAAATGAAACGCACGACACTCGTAAATTAAATTTAAGTAAATCTAATTTACTAGTGCTGTGCGTTTCATTTTGTAATAATGGTTCATTTTGTGAAACGTCTGGCGTTATTGCAAAATCAAACGCACGACACTCGTAAATTAGATTTAAGTAAATCTGATTTACGTTTCATTTTGTAATAACACCCGACATTTCGACCCAATTGTTAAGTAAAAACAGTGCATATTTTTACTTACATTCCTATGAACACAAGAAATCGTCATCGAATGAACTGCATTGAGGATATTAGCATGAATCATCTATACAGATAAATAAAATTGAAGGGTCTGTTTGTAATATTAAAAATAACCACTTTTTACTAAATGCATATGGGTTTATACACAGTAAATATATCAAAATAACATTTTTCCAATTTTTTTCTGTCTGTCTATCCCGCTAATCTCTGAAACGGCTGGACCGATTTTGAAGGGACATTCACTGGCAGATAGCTGATGTAATAAGGAGTAACTTAGGCCACTTTTATTTTAGATATTTAACTATGTTACATTCCACACGGACGAAGTCGCGGGCACGTCTAGAACTTAATATCTTCTTAATTACAAAAATGTTACTCAACACCTCGCGCGGAGAACGCACTTTACGCAACGTGGCGGCGATGGGGGCGCAGACAATAAATCAATATGTGCTTTATTGTTTCAAATGTACATAGTTATCACTGCGTTGCGAAGCAACACAGCGGAAGCGCCACCGGGTGCAAGTTATACGCTGAAGCGGTTGTGATCGAGGAGGTTTTCACAGAGTTAATTTTGTTTATTACTGGAGAAAACATGTTTTTTTTTTTCGGGTAGTCTAGGTTAAACTCTAACCAATATGTGGTGACAAATTTATTCTTTATGTCAACAGTAAAATAAAGAAACCACTGTGAAATAAAGTTTAAAATCTCTGTGTAGCATATAATTATAAACACTCGTATCTTTCACTCAGAGAGGTAGGCAGAGATTACGAATTTCCACTTACCTCGATTATTTACGTGTTTGTCTAGGAGGACAGCAGACTTTTCTATTCACTTTTAAAGAACAAATTATGTTAGTGTCTGTTACTACTCATAATTTCAGTGCCTCAAAGACCTAGGGATCCTAGGAATATTCAGCGAAGAATACATCGGAAATCACTAAAAAAATTAGATAAAACAACTACTACAAATTGACATTCCCAACCACTCAGAAGTAACTAAACAAATCGCGCCGCAATCGATCATAACATAAATTCAATTCCATCGGTAAAAGCTATAAATAAAAAAGCGACACTAACAACACGTGTAGCCATTAACGGCCACCGAGCGCCCGCCGGGGTCGGGTGGCGATTGTAAAAATGACAAAGTCCCCGCGCCCGCGAGTTTCGCGTAATAATATTTGTACATCGCACGTCTGTGTACAAATACGACGGTGTACACGGGATGGCTTAATGGCCGCATAGGCGCTGCGAGCGGCGGGTTATTAATGTTATTGGGGCGACGCCTGCGCCCGGTGGGTTCGCGGGGGCGTGTCGGCAAACGTGCGATTCACACCGAGCGGATTGTTTCGGCGCCAATCGGTGGGCGTCATTAGGGCCAACGCATTCGAACGAGTATCACGGTGCCTAAGCTATTCCAGCGTACGTCTATGCCACCAATCACTTCTAGTTCTATTCTAGTTACGTTACAGCACTGCTTGCGTCGTAGCAATCGATTCGCCCGTCCGTTGTGAATCGTACTCGACGGAGACGCGGGGAAGCGCGCCCGTGTTTTATTGCGCGCATAATTGTCCAAACAACTGCGCGATATTTCATCTGCGAGTGCCGCTATTGACAATATCGATGATATAAATGCTGTTGCGAACGCAGCAGCTCACTCGACCGGAGCGCCGTTTATTATAACTGAAAGTAGAGACGAGATTAATGTCAGGTAAGAAGGAAGTAGAATTTTCTTTTCTAACGTAACATCGAAAAGCATTTTTTACTTAAGTCGCCATAAAAGAGTGTTGAGATTATAATTTTTTCTGATATAGAGACGAAAAAGAAATGTTTTAAATTGTAAACGAATTAAAAAAAACCATATCTGTCAGGAATATTAAGAAGCGTTTATTCTTTAAAGTGCCAAAAAAGACAATCATGGGTAAATGAGACAATTTCGTGGGACCCACTACCGAACGACCTATACCTTACTCGATAACAAAATGCGCTAATGATACCTAACAACACAAAGACAGCATGCTAGACCAAAGGCAAAGCTAGACGAAACGCTGAGTATTCCCGGAAACCCTATACATAGATATTTCGTTGCCTGGCGATGCGACGGGAACTGTACATGCGTCGCCGCCCGACGTCGTCCGTCACAATTACGCACGGGTATCCCCCGCGGGCGCCCTGAAATTGGGCTAAAGCAGCTTTCACCCGCGTCGTTTATCAAATTTATTGCTCTATAATTCGAAATGGCGATTGAATCAATGCTATAAGTCGGGCTGCGAACAACATCGATGAGTAAGAAGGTAAATTTATATTAAAAAGTGTTTTAGAACATTTGCTTAATAACAACATAATCCATTCGTAGTAATCGCGACAATGTTTGGGGAAATTTGAATATTTAGAAATTTTAAACGTCTAACAATCTATAATGTAAGGAGAAATTATGTTTGTCGTTCGTTGAGAGCTTAACCGGGGCATAATTTTTTTTATCACGCTCACTACTGTAAGTTCAAACATTCCCATTGCACGATTTTATAGCTACTAGACTTTTAATCGACGTCTGTAAGTGCGGGCCAATAAGAAATGTGCACCAGTCGTCAGTTTCTCGCTGGTTTGTGTTCCGGGCGAAACGCTCAACGGGCCCTTGCGTAACGGCGGTCGCGACCGAGAAGGGATCAGCTCGCATCGATATTAAAATATTCAGCGAAGTAACTGCAATATTATGTATTTGCCGAGAGATAAGGCCGTTTTATGCATTCGTCGAGTGTCGCGCGGGGTGTAATGAATTTTAATGGCGGATACTTAGGGTACTGCGATCGTGGCATAAGATCCGTATCGGCAGAGTGAATATTAAAATATGAATGAAAGTCATTCTAGAATATACTCTAAAGACCTTTTTTGACTGACGCATGCGCTTTATATTTAAAGCTTCATATATTCAGTGGGGCGCAGGACACTCGGAAAAACAAGTTTCCACGGTTTCTATAGACACAACCAAAGCAGATTCACGTTATAGACATGCTTGCATTAACGAGGGCTGTCTATAATGATATAAAGTTTGCTTACGTAAAAACTGAACGCCCCCTAAGTACGCAATGGCGTCGCATCACAAACTTAACATTGGGGCGTTGTAATGATCACTGAAGCAACTCGCCCGCACAAATCGGTATTACCATAACAATCGCGGAAACAAGACGCTAAGTGCCACAAATGATCACCTCCACCCATCGATAAGCGTACAATGGAATATTGTGGTACAGCCGTGTTATTCATCTGTGAGCACAGAGCATTCGGCGTCAGACACAATGCGGAATTTCTTGAAAAATAAATAATTGTACAGCTATGTACTCAAAACAATATTTTGAAAATAGAACGTAATTCGAGATTTGTAACGGATCGGAGTGATTTGTAATATCTTAATAAAAATCGAATACAGATTTCATCAAGTAATTAATTCTTTAGGTTACTAATTCTAATGCAAGAACAAAAGGCGGCGACAAAGGGTTCCAATGCTGTGATATACCTTCAACGTACTACTCGTAAATGAAAAACCTTATGGAATGCGGAGGCTGTACATACATAAATACAAACACGACTGTTACACGGGGTAATTGGTGATTACAGAACCTCACCTTTCAGGAATCTTTCTCTCTTCTCGCGTGAAAAGTCGATAACTCAAAATATTGTTGTAGTGCACTAGTCCGCGGAAGTACCACTGCCTCATAGAAGACTGGCGTAGAGTGGAAGTACAAGGTTGTGAGTGAGCACCGTCTTTTTGGTTGGTAAAGCATCAGCAACTGTTCAGGTAATCGCTTAACATCAGATGAACCGCAGATACGTTTGCTATAACTTTTCACATTAAAAACAAAGTGATAGCCCTTGGACATCTGCAACACCCGTAGGGTTGCAGATGTCTGCAACACTTGCAGATGTCCACGGGCGTTGCCGCCTTTTAATAAAGTGGGCCCCGGCTACCTCAAAACCATTGCAAGCCCATCGCATTGTCCTTCGGCGTCGTCAGCGGGTCGGTGCGGGGGCGGGGCCGCGGAAGCGTGCCGTAATTAATGGCGTCGCCCACGCCCTAGCGCCGCGATTGTGTTTAGCCGCGCGTTTATCTCCGCTAATTCTAAAACCGCCATTTGCATACGCAAAGGTCGGACTGCGGATCGCGGCTCTTTGCTGATTCCACGCATTTGTAAGCGCGGAGAATTAGAACGCGTGTTTAGTTTTCAGGTGATAATGACGATTGCACTCTTGATAGAAGTCGGGACTCTGTCGATACGGTAACAGATCACCGCTGTGTCACCATAGTCATGACGACATTCGCAAAGTTATTTGGTCTTACCGTTCACCAGAATAATATGGCGAAGGAACCTAACAACATCGTGTCGAGATAATTAATTCCTTTGATCCTGATAGCCTAATCGGGATCCATCGCTGCAGAAAAACACCCAGACCTGAAAAAATACTGTGGGGCACACAAATAGTTGTCCTGTGTGGGAATCGAACCCACGACCCCAAATAAGGCAATTGTTTGCCAACTGCGCCACGGAGTCATCGTTCATTTCATAAATATTTATTAAATTATACACTTTTTGAACCCGTGCCAGATTAAGCCGTTAGTTTCACGAATCAGGTTATAATTTCAGGCCCGTTTAATTAGCGTCCCGGTAAATCTACATTGTGGAGCGCCACCGGTTGGTCCAGTGATTTCCGGGTCGCCTCTCGGAAGCCAGCCTACTGGCTGGTTATCGCCATCGCAATCTGAAAGTGCCGGCGTATTGGAGACTACGCCACGATCTTGGCAATAGAAGTGACTATCAGAAGTTGAATATGCAAATAAAATATGTTTTCGGTCACTAACTTGCATACTGCGAATAGGGACTTCTTCTTGGTCTCTATTATATAATTATTCAATGGCTGATTGAATACGTAATTTCATTTCACATGACGAAATCTTGGTTATCATTTTATAATTTTATTTATGCCAACTTAATGAAAAGAACCATGCTACAACGCATGTTATTAAGTAATGATTGATACGCTTCGTAACCGGCATAATGAAGACAAGCCTACCGTGTCCTATTGACACGTAATTTCATTCAAATAATCTTGGTATCAAAAATGAAAAGAACCATGCAAAAACGCATTTATTAAGTTAAATATTAATCAAACAATGGTCATATCTGACATATTGGTTCAAATAATGCTTGGTCAAAAAGCAATTTATTATTATTATCATAAAACATAATATATTTACTAACCGCGGCACAGTTAAGTGTTCCCATCGATCGGTATCCCGGCGTTACTCAATGCAATTTCGAATGCTGAACATGTTAAATTGCAAATTAACGCGCCGAGTTACCTAATCTGATCGAAATAAAAAAAAATACGGAATACCAAATTAGTCGGTCGTGAACGAAACGAAAATCGATTTTAATTCGTACGAGATGCACTTTCGTAATGCAACTGAATTAGCACCTTCGCCGCAGCATTTACACCGTCAAGTCGGCGCGTGCAATTGGCGGGGGCCAAAGGAGCGCAAGGTCGCGTAGCCCATTGTGCCGCGGTGTGAACACAGCCGTGTTTTTTGTCGCATTATTGTATTAGCGAAAAAAACTATGTAGGTTATTCTGTTGCTCTCGACAAAGGCTTTTTTATCGCTAGATGATCGCGGTCGATTTCGAAACGCAGTTCTGTTGTGACACACAGGTTACGCGTAAGCGGAATGCGAAATAAGACTAAATGCAAGGCATTGATAAAGTAAGAAATCGGTTGTCGATGGCAATCGGAGTAATAAACATTTACACAACGTAGTCGAACTAAAAACAAACAACGTTTGCTAAGTCTGGTGAAGTAACGGTCTAAATATTATCTATCCCGCTGCTGAGCAAAGGCCACAGACAGAGGTACAAAAGGCTTCTAATTTAAGGTATGATTTTTTTATCCCACAATCAAAAACTTCTCAGATCAATGACTTTGATATAAACCCACACCTGGTAGTTAATCATAAATGGAAGTTGCTCTGAAGCAATTAATCGCCTGCGAATGACACAGTTTTGACCGGCGGCGTGTTGGCGAATGGGCGCGCATTCAAAACCATCAAGGCGTTCGATGGTCAGATAAACCCAATCATTTATCGCGATATCGGGACCGGGCAGCTGGGGAGCCTTTGTCATTGTCGACGAGCGACGCGATCGGCGACGGGACGCATTGACTAGTCGACGTCACGTCATTTGTCTGTCACGTCGCAGTTTGCGTGCGCCTTACGATCCGGCTGGATGCCATTGTTTATAAAAAAAAAAGGAGCAAATTGTGGACCATTTGCTTCTTTTTTTTAAAACAGCAATGGTTATAGTTAGACGTCAAGCCTTCAGTATCGCATTCGTCTGATGACAAGCAAAAGTGTGAATCCTTCAACTTATTCGTGGCTTAATTATTTTGTCCAAAAAAGTTAGTCCCTTAGTTAGTGTCGTGTGCGATGCAGTTGATCGGAGCGCGTGCGTGTTACGGCTTACATAGTGGAGTGTCGATGCGTAACATCGCCTCGGACTGAGCCGTCGACCACTACCGATCGATCGATGCATCATTTGAATCGATAATCGCCGCAATAGAAGACGGAGCGGATCGCGTTAGCGCGGAATTTATCCGGCGTCACCGGCTCGATTAATGGCGCGCCGTAAATCATCCGTCATAGTTCGTTCGCGGGGAGGGGGGAGCGAGGGAGGACTTGCGGCGTATTGAATGAATGATATCGGCGGAAATGGATATTGCGATAAGGTCGCGAACGGGCCCCGATAGCGTTGCCAATGACGGATCGTATATTTCACTGAGATAGAGCGTTGTTCCATTCCGCGAACATCGATTAGTGTTCAACTGAACAAATAACCCTATTGTCATATTATGGTCCTCGCAATACAGTATTGCGTTGGGATAATATTAAAAGAACTTATATAAAAAAAGGTAATTTCATTCACCGAAATGTATCGGTAATTGTTATGCTATCATGCTTATTGTAAACTCAATAAACTAAAATACAGTGTAGCACAAACACATGTGCAAAGCGTTTTTATTGCACTGGTGTATTCAGAAACGAAATATAAACGACACGTCGTCAAGCGGTAAGCGGGGACCCTCACAATACGAGGTACCGTTAGGACGCCAACGGGGGCCATAAAGCGGGAGATGTGCGAGATTTGACGGGCTCGGTGGGAGCGGCCCATATCGACGCCGAGCCGCCGCCGCCTCGCCGCGATTTCCGCATTGCCCTTCTACGGCGGACACGAAATACGCATTAGCCGCCCCTTTGTCCGTGATCCCCCGCCGGCGCTAACTGTAAAGGCGGAACGGCGTTTCGTATTCCGAAAGTAACAGCCTATACATGTCCCACTGCTGGGCAGGGCATATACAGAAGACGTCAAGGTATAGACCACCACGCGGCTAAACTGCGGATTGGCGACTTCACTTATCCTCGAAATCTTTTTGTTATTATTTTGAAAATATGCAGGTTCTCTCACGATGTTTTCCTTCACCGCTGAGCACGTGAAAAGTCAGCACTTAAAATTAAATCTTCCCTCTGAAAATCTTCTCTTCATTGGCGCCGACAACGGGGACTGAACTCAGGTTGCTTGAGTACATTGAATTAAAGGCGAGCGCTTATATACGGAGCTAATACAGCTCGCGCAATAGACGCCCACTAAATTGCGCGTATCTGCCGACGGGAGAGGTGCACGCTCTATTTCGCCCTCGAGCCCGTCCGCGACCTGCCCCAATGTGGGTCAATGTCGGCCGCCGACTTTTACGATTATCGCCTCTTGCGAAACGGGCATTGGCAAAATTTCAAGTGAGCGGAGTCCCATGGCCGTGACTCCGGGACCGTGACTCACGCACTACTCGGATACTTGTATCCGTCGCGATGACGACCTAGCAGCACGTGGGGGCAGGAGCACGCGAATTGATTCCGTAAAACCGGGGCAGAGAGTCGTTAATCGATCCGAGTAATCGAGTTTACGGGAGCGTCTGGACTCTATGAGATGCGATTTTAAATTTAGAATAACGGAAACGCCAGCGGCGGGCCTTGGCGTCTCGCGTCTCGTCCGTTTACTCCTGGACTGTCGCATGAATGGGATGGCGACCGATGAACGGTCAGACGTGATGACGATGAATGGATTCACAGCTCATCAGAGAACAGGGGAATTAGGATCGAATGAGAAGTGAAAGGGCGCGCAACGAGTCGGGAATAATATGCCGGCGGCGAACGCTGCAGTCTAAATACCGGGGATAATCGATTAGCATCTGATACTTAATCTACGGCTCGTTGGGCTGCTCAAAGTGCATTCGACGCGGCGAACGCACGGAGGCTTATCGTAGCCAAAGTGCAGATAAGATGCCGTCGCGGCGGCGCACCGAAAGCCGCTTTCGTGGACAGACAATACCGATATAATAAAGGCGGCAACTTGCGAACTAATTCGAACGCGAGGTTGTTGCGCATTAGAATTATGTATTTATTGGATAGCCGTCGCATTAGTGACTGTTGGAATGGACCGTTAAGTGTTCGAGTTTATCTTAATGTCGTCCTACGGTGACGGCGGAGACATTATCCGTCGAGCAATCGCCAGCCGGTGCGTCGCATTCTGTACACGGACGCACTTAGCGTCAACCTTCGCTGAACCCAACTACTCAACTCTGTTAATGTTTTCTAGTATTATAATGAATATTGAAGCTGTTACAACATCGCCACACTATGACTTGTACAACGTAATAATTGAAACGAAAAAAGTAAAGTTAATACTTAATAAAAAAATCTCACAACTAAATTAATATTCAAACTAGTGTTATGGTGCATTTATAAATAAGCATGTATAAATACGAGTCCACATCACACAAGTATATACTACTATTTTTGTGTTATTATCATCAATAGCAACAAATAGAACATGGTCATTTATAAACGTTAACAGATAACAACAATAAGGAATACATTCATAGTTCGATGCAGCAAAATTAAATTCGTTGTCTCCACCCATACAAAGCGGATTTGTTCAACGATGAAAAGAAACGAGCGGTGTGGCGCTAACCTAATGGCGTCTTGTGCGTGAACAGTATGAATTATTCAAACGTATATAACGTAATACATTAATTAGCATTAACATATACGCCAGTTGGACTCTTTGTTCTACGCCGTGTTGTGCGTCGAGCGCGAACAACGTTGATAGCGCGATAACGGGTAACTGAAAACGAGGAAACAGGTGTTCTCGCGGATTAGATCAATTAGGAGTCGCAACTAACGGCGCCGGTGTTAGGCGAATTTGTAACTGTTTACGTTTCGTTAAATCGCTTCCTATTTCAATAATAGAGCATGCTCCTAGCATCCGTCTTAGCTTTAGTTATTTTATGCGACACTCATGTGTTGTAAATTTGAGTTTAGACAATTGCGTTAAAATGATATAAGATTTTTTTGATTCTGAAAGTTATACAATGAAGTTCTTGATCTATATCTACATTTTTTATTTTTCACTAAAACTAATAATATAAGTAAAAGAAGAAACCTCCAAGATGTTACTTAATATAAATTCTGAAACGGAGAAGTGTTATAAAGTGTTTGTTATTCACCATTATTGATTGTGTGTCATTATATGATATTTATGATTTATGAACACAATATAAAGTAAGTAAGTGAGCAGATCAATAGTGACATCAATGACTCACCGTTTTTTGATTTTACTTTAAAAAAGTTGCACATACTGTCTGTCGGGAAGTAAATTGGAGCGCAATTTAAATTTAATTCTAAATAAATATAACAGACATTTTTTTTTAATATGAAGGCCGTTATTTTGTAATTAGGAACGCGATGATGATAATATGTCCATGTTATGAAAATGTTACTGACACAAATACGATACAAGGCTACAAACACACTCATCATAATCCAGAAAGGACTCTTGTTAACGAGTGATTTCATCGATGTAGTGTGTCTAGTTCTTTATGAATGAGTGACATTACACGTGTACAGCTTATCCTTATTAGAGCAGATAGCTCTGGTATTTAGTGTAATAGAACGGAGATCGTAGATAATTGTTTAAACTAAATTACGTAAACCGTAAGTTTATGATGAAATGTGTACAAAATTTGATTTTTTGTGAACTGTATTTATCTACCCATATTACATTAGAGTCGTAATGAAGTGTTTAATGATATCAGTATGAAAGCAGTCGTGACGGCTAAATGTTGCAAGTGGCCATGGGCGGAGGTGATCAATGACCATTAGGTGACCAGCTTACTCATTTGCCTTCTTTTCCATAAAAAAATAAACAAATAAGACCTGAAACAGCTGTAGTACACTTGCATAAACGGGCTGGCATGGTTCGAGAAACAACCATGACTTTCGTACGCAAATTAAAGCTGTCACTTTTTACCACTTTCATTTATAAAAGGGTAAAATATACACGAAGAGCTTTTCATAGAAATTTCCATAGAGAACACCGTGAAGCAAGAGGAAGTATAGCATCGTGAAGATAAAACACGAAAGGTCATCTCAACCCTGACTACAGACCGTAACTCGTAATACAATATAATTTCCACTCCGGCTCGGTCCGCTCACCTGTAACAAAGAAAGTTTCATAAATTAAAATCATGTAATAGTAAAGCAGCTCTCGAGATACAGAGAAATCGGTATCTGAGGTCGTTTTCCGTTAAATACGATTCGACGGTGAGAAAAGGCTTCAAATGCGCCCGAATGTTTGTTTCCATCTAAAATGAAATATGAGAAACATTTCATTTTAGTTAGACTTAGATACTATTTAACTTATACTTTTGGCGCGTTTTGGGAAAAGGATGAGAGTGTCATTTTAAGATGAGCATCACTTAATAGCGACACCAACTTTTTACATTTATTAATTGCATTAAATGATTTTTTTCACAAACAAGGTGTACCGGCACACGTGATAATTTTTTTAGTTATTTTTCTTTTATTAAATCCAAACAAAAAAAATCAAACAGATACCAAATATATGAACAGGACGAAACGTTGAAATATTGCAACGATTTTGCAACAAAAAAAGGATGCAAGATAACACACAAAACCAAATTCAAATCTCAAAAGACAAGAAAAACAAACTATACGTGACATTTCGTTGTTGTCACTAGTGGTCAGCATAGATCAAGCAATTGTACAGGTTCAAATAATATTTCATTCGAAATAAGAGACATACATTTCGTCAATCGATATTAATTTTATTTAATCTTCTACCGTATCATTATGAGGATCCTCTAACGGAGAAGAAACAGGAGATAGAAACTTCGTAGGTAGGAAAGAGAAGATTCTCTTTTGTCATAGTTATTGTAATTTCTTCACATAAATCAATATAAAAAGTGTGGTGGTGGTGGACATGTGCGTGCTTTGGATGCGTGGGTTTGGGTCAATACACGAAGCCCTCGCCCACTGATGTCTTAACGCTGGTAAAATTTTAGTATGCGTGAAGGCGAATGGTCCCACCATCTTCTCGCATTTATACTAACAGCTTCATAAAAGCTAACGGTTAGCCGTATAGAATCAGCTGGGTCATATTGTGGTATTTTTTTATGTCGTCTTGTCTCTTTTTTTTGGATTGGACACATCTACGACGTAGACTTTTGAATGTGAGTTTACACACGACGAAGTTTTAACTGAGGCCGTCCGATTTCGCTGTCACTTTTAAGCGTTTACTTCAGTGTCACGGAAATTTGATAGTATGTGAACGCCACAACACAGTTTGTGTACGCGGCCGTAATTACCGGAAGCCAGACTAATTTTTCTACAAAAAAAAAACTATATATTGCTACAAAAGAGATATTGCTTAGTTATTATTATTTGTTCCAAGTTTGTACCAATATAACTCATTTGCCGCTGAAACTCGAAATAGTTCGAAACTGAAGGCGACCGCAGTTAAAATACAAAATGCCTACGGATGCATTTTATTTTATATTCAATATACCGTTATTAGTAAAGTAAGTTGTAAGTTATTAGTAAATAAAAAAAGTATAAACTTGAATTAACAAATCAACAGTAGACGGGAGATTTGCAACATTCAAACTCGTATCTGTTTGAAACACCTGTTTAACTATCGACGTCTATAAGCTGTCCATCATCCGAAGGTTACGTCACATTTGAGCTTAATGATCGAGCTATAAAATATTCATGAAAAGATAAATTTATTCACAGCAATAATTACAATTATGCGACGCCGAAGAATTCGGTTGCAGCATCGGAGAGTGGTTACCGACGGCTCACTAATGTAATTATATTGTGATTGCTCGTCAAATCATTATCATTACAAATTCGATTCATCATTATCGTCATTTCAAATACTGTCTGGCACGCATTGCAACACTCGAAGTTGTATTATATTTCTATATAATATCTTGATAATGAATTATTATAATGTATATACCTTAACATTTTAATAACTAATCTTACACACTTAGTGATTTTCTGGTAAATTAATTAAGGTTCCCTTATTCCATATTCGAGTTTGGGAGTAATACATTATGTCACTTTAATTATGATTATTACATAGTCTAAAACAAAGACGCTCTCGATGTTTGTGCACTTAGATCTTTTAAATTACACAACGGATAGAGCCGTGATAGCTCAGTGTCCGGGCGCTCGCCTTTATTCAATATACTCGAGCAACCTGAGTTCGATCCCCGGTGCCGGCACCAATGAAGTTTTTAACTTTAAGTGCTGACTTATCACGTGCTCCGCAGTGAAGGAAAACATCGTGAGGAAACCTGCATATTTTCGAAATAATAAAAAAAAAATGTATTTCGAAAATATGTGAAGTCCGCCAATCCGCAGTGGGGCCGCGTGGTGGACTATGCCCTGATACCCTCTGTATAGAGGAGGCCTTTGCCCAGCAGTGGGACATGTATAGGCTGTTACTTTTACTTTTACACAACGGATTTTGTGTAGTATATATGCATGTTATAGTAAAAAAAAGCCAAGAAATCAGCATAAAACGGCTGGACTGATTTTAATAAAATTTTCTGTCTTCAGGTCGATTTGAGAATGGTTAAGACAGTCTAGATTCACTATTCATTCCTCTATAGTTTTTTTTTTATTTATAAGTTGTTGTCGGATTTAAGTCGTGTGTACAGGACAAAGTCTGTCGGTCCCCCAGTAATTATTATTGGTTTATTATTTTCTTTCCGTATTGTTACATCTGGTTTAATATGTGAGCTGCATAAAAATTTATAACATCTACGATACGCAAAGTAAGGCATGTTGAGAACGCGTACAGGCCGTGTACGCCGTAGCACCGGTAGCGCACCACACTAGGCAATATAAATTCCAATATCGAATAGCCCACGCGACTTGCGAAGATTAATTGTTTTGATCCTCCCGGAGAAAATTAATTATGCGCCGTGTGTTGTAAATATTACTCGGCGGGCGTGTGATGCAAAGGCAACAAATTGCGTATCGTAGACCGGAATAAATTAATAACAAAAAAAAAATTGAATAGAACAGAACAAATCAATCGAGATTTAAAAGAAAATAAAATACATACAAGGAATCACTAAAAAATACATGCAAAAAGAATTGAAGGAGACAAATTCACGCCGACGACAATAGACGTCTGCAGAGGCGGAAGCCGTAGAAAATAAGAATTATTTTAACTGTGGTAAGGCGTCTACTATTGTAAGGATGGGTACGTTCGGGGTTCACAGAAGAGTTCCCAGAGTTCACAGAAGGCCAAGTCCAAGTAAAAGATTCATACTGAGTGAGTGATGTGAGTAACGCCGGAACTTTCGCCAGCTCAATATTCATGGGAGTTAGGACCGGGATCCATTAGGGCCGCGAATAAGACGTCGGGCGAGCGATATCCGATGTTTACCGCTCAGCCGACAATAAAGTATCGCTGCCACAGACTGGCAATAATCCACTCGAATGCCTATTGCACTTAGCGACCGGCGGCCCTGTGCTCGGCGTCTGCACAATTAAAAAAACCACCGGCCAAGTGCGAGTCGGACTCGCGCACGAAGGGTTCCGTACCATTATCTACAAAAATGGCAAAATAATCCTGTATGTTGTATGGAAGCCCCACTTAAATATTTTGTATTCTGTTTTTTAGTATTTGCTTTTATATACATATATCTGTGGAAATTTCAACTGTCTGTCAAATTTCAACGGTTCATGAGATACACTGGTCACAGACGGTAGGACAGACGGACAGACACAGCCACAGCTTTAAACTCTTATTTCAATCTTATTTTAATCGAAGTGAAGCGTTGCGATTAATTTTGAATGGCAGGGGGTAATTTCTAATACTTATAAAAGTTGTACTTTACTTGACAATAAAAAATACCTTTAGAAGCAAAATGCTATTCGAATCTTAATGTAATATTTATAATAAAACACGGACGAAATAGAGTGTTCTGGTTTCCGTACCAACACACCTTATAAAAAAGCTCAATTTTAGCTACCAGTTCTAGAGAGTTCCATAGTGGTCATTGCGTCCCTTTAGTCGACTCCGGTGGTCGAAGTAAGCGCGGCCGCGACCCGACATCGTAAATTAATATGGAAAGCGTCCATTCATGTGACCGTACACTACACGAAGTCGCTGGAAGGATAGCAGGCATGAATAAACCTATATGGGATAGAAATGTTGATGTAAGACCACGTTTGAACATTGTGAAGTATCACATATTTCTTTTCGAATAATAAATATTTGTATTAACTGTTCGTTGCTCATATTCTGTGTTAAGAAAAACGAGCTGCCCTATTGGTTAATTGATTGTGGCCGAGCGTCATTTAGATTGGCTGTTATGCCAGGCTTATTACAAGGACTTTGCCTTCTTCTTTGGGTTTATGAATTCTAGTCCTCCTAAACCATGGTTAAGCATTATTCACAATCATAGTTCGATACTTTATTGGTAAAAATCAAACTCAGACGCCGCTAAATCAGAGATCCGTGTTAAACGGTCACCGAGGCATCTGATCGACAACGCAAATTAAATAAACTCCATTCTCTGGCACAAGGAACAGATCGTGGTTCTTCCCACACTCGAGGGGGCCCACCGCGTATCGAGTGTGGATAATTCAAATAATCAAATAGCAATGCGATGCCGAACTCGACGGTGATTGGCCGCGATAGATCCGCGGCCATATTGCCAATTAGACCTCATTGTGGACTGATTGACCATTACGCTACGCAGTTAAGCTTATTAGATTCGATACAGTCTTATAACTAGCGTGCGCTTGTTGTGAGCCTACTATTGGTTCAAGTACGATCAATTGTGCGAATGGAACGCTATCGAAACTTCTTTAGAGAGTTTTCAATCTATTATGGAGTCTGATAATAAAATTGCTCTAGGCGTTAGATTTCTTTTATTAATTAATAGTTCATAAAATTATTTATTTAATTATAATTACATTTAAGTTGTTAAAATGAAACCTACGTATTTTTTATTGCTTTGTAGGGTTCATGGTACGAGACGGACATTGTCGAAAATTTCTTTACATTAAACTCAATAACAATTATAAAAAATACTTCCTCAAATATTTTAAGTATAATTAATATGTAGAATTCGCATAAAAAAGTAATCAAAACATAATTTAAAAATTGTAAGTATTTAATTTTTACATTATGTTTTGATTACTTACAACAAAAGCTTTAAAAAAATGTTTGTTAAATTTTCTTTTTTATTAGATAATTTTTACACGGCATGATAAAAAGCTGTTGGTAGCGAACCATACACATGGGTGACGCGGCCAGTTGCTTAGCAACCACGCAAATCGATCCATAAATAAACGTAACATCCATAAAATAACAATATCCCCTTTTAGGCTGTCGGTTATTGCGACACGAATCACTCTATAACTTACGTAAAACGCCCAAATACATTAAAAACGTTACAATCATATTTTTTTTCCATTCCGACGCGTAATAAACTTGTCTTCTTTATTTGGAAGAAATTCTTATTTCCTGACAGATATGGAAATCGAATAAGCCAGTGGTCGCTGAATCTTGTAGCCGTGGTCCAATTATGTGTATCAATAAAAATAAACGCCTATCGGGTATGACGCCAGGCGCTCACTGCGACGCCTGCTATGGAGAGACTTGTTTATTACAGATGCGAAGCGAATTGATCAATTAGATATTATTCATTGTATTAGATGCATTTGCCGGGTCGAAAAGACATGCGCCAAAGCTTAAGCCGGCTCACCGGAGATCGTATAGCAATTAACGCGTAAAAGCGTCCATTAATTATTTTAATTATCACAGCAGCATAAAATGTTGCATTCGTAATTAAGCACTGACCCGCATAATGTCTTCGCCCTCCTTTTGCTGGTATTTATAACTATAATAATTCTCGAGCTTTTAAGTTTTATCAAGTTACAAATATAATAGTTTACAAATATTTATTCAAACCTGCCGGCTAATGAATAGAATCGACAGTAGGCATTTAACATGTCATTTTAGAATACAAGATCTTCGACTTCTATCATCTTATGGGGGTTGTTAGTGTTAGCTGAGGATATGCACAATTCACATAGTTTATTACATTCTTTTCTATTTCACTATGCGACCAGAACGCCCTGGAAACGCTACAAGCATACAACTTAAAACTTTACTTACTACTAAACATTTTTGACAATTATTATCTCTTTAAGGTAGGACTGTGACAGCCGTCAGTCATCACACGAAACGGATGCCCCTGTCACTTCATTCCTAGGAGACGCCCATTCGTGGCATGCGTGGTCCGCCTAATAGACGGCCATTCACGCCGCTGGAACATTCGCCGCGTGAATGGGCTTCTTCAGCCGACCCGGGCGAACGCGCTCTACGACCCCATAGGACCGTTGGGCGAACGCTACTCCGAGCACGAGTATGCCATGCGAATAGAGATATCATCTTTCCATAACAAGACGAGACGCGTTTTATTGTAAACGTAAATAAAAAGTCAGTATAAATTGACGATCGTAAAATAGCTTCTCTTCCAACTAGTTGACAAATGAAAGTTTACAGTTTAGAGCCTGTCGATTGTACACATAAGGTTTCTTCTTGTACGCCCGAGGCTGTGGATCGTGTTTAGAGCCGAGCCTGGGTCTCAGTCCCCCGCGAAGGCAACGCTCAACTGGAGCGGCGCGGGTCATGGGAAAAGCAAACACGGAACCCGACGTCCCACAATGGCCCCGGCTCACGTATCGGCGCGGAATGCGCCGCGCTATTACACGCGTAATTTCTATTACGGGCCTATTACAATCGTAATTGCGTTTCGTCTAAACCCATGTGCGGGTCAAGGCAATACAATAGACCACTATGCGTTCGCGGCGTTTTTTTTTATTTGCTCAACAGCAACAACGGTCCGTGTGTAGTTTCGGTAGGCGAAATGAGATGTGAGAAACGGCTTTGTTTCGTGTCCGTAGGTGGGAGTGTGTATTTTAACACTTGGAAAGTTTACCGTTTAGTTGAAATTTTCGAACGCGTTGAGCAATCAGGTAAATGTCGGGGCATTGCAACATTCGAGGTTGTTGTAATAATATGCATAAATATTCACCGAACGTTCATGATTACAAAGTTCACGAAGTCGTTTACGATTTGAGCCGTAGTTAAATCCGTGTAAAGCGAGTGATTAAATGTTAATACATTTTTTAATTAAGAAAAATAATGAACCTCATTGTGGTGAATTCCAACAAGGACTTGCCCTTAAAGTCTGTAAAGTTTACGACATTCAAAATTGGTATGGTAGATGGTCCAAGAGCAGAACCTTGTTGGGAACCCGCAGCCTTAGTCCAATTGATGTTAAACTGAAAACCGGTAGCTCCTTTATTCGTTGATAGCTTGCAATAATAGGTGATAATAAATTGATATCCAGTATCCAACAAGATATAATAAGAATTGAGACCAATTCATATACCGTGAAGTCATTGACGCCACAGCCTCCTTGACCCTACAAAAGCCGTCGGAATACGGAGAAATTTCCCGGACTCATGACGCGGCCACCGAGACAACCTTGCCTCCAATATTGCGAGCCACACTTGGCGCCAGCCGTCGACCTTTGCTGTATTAGTCCAATCAATTAATAGCTATCGAGCGGTGAGACTAATAAAGCGGTAACGATCGTGTTCCTCGTTTAATAGGGCTATATATAATTTTTTATTGAACAGTGCAATTATGTAACTGCTGATAGGTACAATGATAAGCAATAATAGATGCCGAATATGAAAAATAAATTTTCATTATTCCACTAACTAGTAAGGTTATTTATTATACGATTGGAAGGCGCTACAGTCTTTTGAGGAACTCTTTTTTTAAACAGTGGAGTTTAAAGTTTGAAATGATTCTCCACCATCCCGGACTATATTCACTCTTTAATTCCTGATCACAGCTGGAAATCACCGTTATTATTTACTATATTTACTTTCACTTATCTAACCTTCTTAGAATGGCCTTCAAAGAGCAAATATCAAACTATAAATAGTTTTAATTGCATAAAATGAAGCGCAAAGTACTTGTAAATGAACATTTTTACTTATCCCTTGTTTTCGGCGTACGTCGAGACCTCATGTCAAATAGCTTCGTTCCTTTTTTGAAAGTTGAGCAAGGAATTAATGAGTTTAGACATAAAGGTTGAATGGCCCATGGCTCTCAGGTGTCAACGAGGCTCTCCACACGGCTTCATCCAGACGCACTACACACGGTTCATCGCTCTCATTAATTCAAATTCTTAAAGGTCTATTCTCAAGAGTCTATTTCAAGTCCGTAGCTAGCCTTTCTTTAGTCGCTCCACAAACACATTACATATTTGAGTTGTTTTTAAATATTTTTTCAAGTATTTATTTATCACAAAGTTCACACTTTCCAATGTGATCGGATTCAAGTAGATATTTACAGACAGAAAGATTGAAGAAGACCTAACATTGAAGAGTTTTTTAATCAAAATTACAAAACAAGTTTAAATCAAGTTTTCGGTTACGTACCCTGAAAATAGCATTAAAAATAGCACAGATAGTCGTGAACGAAGCCGAGACGGACTTCGGAGGTGAATTGTAACAAAACTATTATAGATCTATAGAAGTCTAAATAAAAAAAAGAAGTAGCCGAGTCGAGCGTAAAATTATGCAATAGCACCGACCGCACCGAAATCCGTCGCTTCCTGTTCGGACGGTGGGACGTGGTGACCACGCGGTGGTGACCGCCACGCTCCGGCAACCGAACGACCGACCTTCACCTTGACGTGCAGCTCCATTGGCCCACGAGAAATATAAATGGAACTAGACGAAGGGGTATTGCTATAAATGATAGCTAGAGATTTATAAATGAAGCAACGCTGAAGGTTGCCTACAAATTCTGTTGTAGAAACGATTCAAGCTTATGTATAATTTATATAAATGTTTGCACAGTAACGATGTTTTTATTAATTATACGGATTACGTTCATGTCTCAATGTTTTGACAATTAATATCTAACTTAACAATCTTCTGTAATAACGACGGAAACACTTACGTTTGCTTTTAGTGTGTTTTCTCATACAAAATTTCACCTGATATAAAAACCACATTTATATAACGATTATTCAGTAGTAGGCCATTTATTTTCTTAAACATTTTTTTTGAGAAGGTGGCAAGCGAGCTGTCGGCTCACCCGCCACCCACATTTGGTACACCCGTAGGGTTGCAGATGCGTTGACAGACCTTTTAATAAAGTGGGCCCCTGCTAACGCACTCACCAGACGAAACGCAGAAGTATGAAACTTCTACTTCACGCCGGTCTTCTGTGACATCGTGGCACTTACCTGGACGGACCTGAACATACGTTCAACGGTTAAATTAGATTATAATTCGAATAATGAATTGAAGAAATTGTTACATCGACTTTATGACAAAAATATTTCGGTATAAAACATGTAGTGTTAGGTTGTATGCTTTAAGCAAATATGCATTTTACTCACTTTGGGCGCAGTGTAAAGCCAATGGAACACGCGGAAGGCGTGAGAAAGGGGATCGTAACGGACACCAGACAATTGACCCCAGAACAATTACAGGCCTTGCCAATAGCCATATGGGATCATTTGAGCGAACCCTTGTTTACGACCCGAAGCAATTCGTTCCACTATAAGCTGCCATGTAAAAATTTCTAAGCACCCAGTGTTTGTCAAACGATAATGTTAACTTTAAATTATAATTATCATAAACCCTTCGTGATCACATAAAAAGTAAGAAAATAGATAAAGATAGGAAGATAAAAATAATGAATAAAACAGTGAGAAAGGGGAAGAGAGAGAGAAGGATGAAAACAGAAAAGTAAAGTTACTTATAGTAATTCAATCTGAAGTATGAATACCGACATCGGCAGAGAGCTCGCGACGACAGTAATCCCGCGCGACGAGAGCGCGGGACCGTCTACTCGCGAATCATTATAAATTCTAATCGGTATTACGATATAATCGGGCCGTTGGCATGCGTCGATAATGGTGATGGCCGCGGGCGGGGCTCTGTCGCAGTCGGCGACATTACGACGGTCGGATGCGCCGCCTTTGAGCGATATCCATTATGCGTCACTATCGCGTTCGCTATGGTGGTTGTTGATTAAAGCGGCGATGGAATATCATCATCGTCGCGTTTACCGACGCCCGCTTCTTGAATAAGCTCGCATTTGAAATTCGAGGAATTCTGAAAGAACATGCACAATGTCGCTCTGATATTAAACTTCAATTACTAAAGTGAAAATATTTTATTTACTGCGTTTTACTTGTCACATTTGTATTTTAAAATCCTTTACTATTAAGGTTACTAACTGTAAACAGTGTCAGTTGCAACGTTTATTGATGTTTTAAAGTATTAGTACGCTCAAGGACAGTAAATAAATGTATGAATTAACATAATTATCATCTCACATATCTAGAATGGAACGAATCTCCTTGAGACTTACATGTTCAGCAGTATTTAATATTTGCGCGACACTTGGGTACAAATGTATGACGGTTAGGTAAACAGTAGGTTATGAGCCGATGCTTGCGAAGAAAGTGGATATGATAGTGATGTGCTTAAACAAAGATCTATATAGATATCATGTCCGTAGGAATATAGGATTTTACAGTTTGAGAAAAATGTAAATGATTTGGATCCGCTTTAGTATCCAATAAAATTAATGTCCAGTAACTAATCCAAAACATATGCTGGCATACTTTTAGTGCGGAAAAGTAGGAAAAGATTGTGGCTAAAATTTTCCTAATAAAATACAAAGTAATGACTATTAAAGAATATAACTTTTTTTAAACCAACCTGCAGAGCAGATGTTATAAATCCGTTCAAAATGATCTGTTGAAATTGATTTATATATATAGCATGCCAGGACGACAGTAGTTCTAATTTCTTCTTAAGGCAGAATTTGTTTAAGTAAAGTCGGCAAAAAGCAATGCGTCGCAGAGTGGGCAGTGGCTCAGGTCCGGTATTGCCTAGAGCTACAGAGGCCGGTATGCTAAGGAGTGGAGTAAGGGGCACATGAATGAATATCTATAGAACCATATTAAATCATCGTCTACTTTCCATTTGTCCACATAACATTAATCTCACTAAACGTTACATACAATCGAATTGCCCTGTGTTTGAATCAACCAAACAAACGATTTTCTCGTGTAAGTTCAAAAATTGTAAACAATCAACCTTGTAACAGCTGTCTTGTCGAAAGCATTGGCGGCCACTTCTGTTACATCAACGCGTTCTTTTTGAGACGCACATTAGAAAGCATTATAATCAATATCATTCTCTTGCCCTTATTCGACCAAGGTAGGGTCGGCACATATGTATCATGTTTAAAGTAGTTTTGGCTTGGTTTTTCAAGACCAGCCGCCTGCTTGTCGTCAACCCGGCTTGGGAACAAACAACCAGATCCGGAACAATTATCTGTAGGCCACACATACATGTCTCGTGCGGGAATCGAACCAACGACGCGCGGCGCCTAAGCCAACAGCTAAACAACAGCGCCACCGAATCACTAGAAAACATTATTATAAAGTCTAACTGCGGTGCGACGCCTGTATCCGCGTGGCGTTTTTCATTGTCTGAGCTGCGTGCACAAGTAAACAAGACATCTACAAGTTGATGGTTCTCTAAATCGTCCGCTCCTGAGCGGTGTGCGCACTTTTTACCGTGATCAATAGGTATTTAATTGGTCGACTGGCGTGCATTAGTCGCGGTTGGCGTCCGCGCATTAATATTGTATGAGTCGTTCAGGCGCCGGCGAGACGTATGCGCTGTAAGGCTGGTCTCGAAGAGAGTAAACATAACCCAGACGGATATTTGAGTCACTTCCAGATGTACATTTTTGAGAAAAGTTCTGCCGTCTTTTTGATTTTGGCGAAAATTAATTAAAAAGAATTGCTCTTATATTGCATAATAAATACAAGTAAACAAAATATTATATTTCTATCAATTCACCAACATAAATTGGCTGTACTGCAAACTGTGAGACATTAATTTAGTTTAAAAATGAAATCTGCTTCCTAACCATTTAGCCCGAACCAGATCAAATCAGTCAACGTATAGTTGAACAAAGAGCGATTTGTGAATTCAAAACAGCAACAGAAACTAGCATCAACCTTTTGGTAGTTTATCGGCTCATGCACTGTAAGTTCATAACTAAAGACGACATTGCTAGAGGTTTAAGCGTGGACGGCGATCGCTATTAATTTCTCATTATCATATTATAATATGTCATATTGTTATATGCACCTAAAATCGCGGCGTTCATTGTTAAGAAACGCCCGCCACTTTTAGCTTACACCGAATCCGATGTGAACGCGACCGGTCGAAAAGTCCAAACCGCTATTTGGTCCGATAAAACTGGCGACGCGTCGAAAGGACAACCGCGATAAGTATGCGGAACTGCGATATTGTGGGTTTCTCGTTTAATCAAGATGATTGATCTGTGTCTTTATTTAACATCGGCGGTGAATTTACGAATCCTTTGCGAAAGATACGGCGTTCGGAAACTTTACATTTGGATGAGGTATCTATTACTATTATTTGACTCTTTTAATATTATTTAATGGGCTACGAGCGTAATAAATAATCTTATTTAGATTAATGGACTGGGCGGGGGTTACAAATTTTGTTTAGTGATGTGAAAAGTTAGTAAACGAAAAGCCTGTCCACCTGATGTGAACTGATTACCGCTGCTCATGGTCATCCACAACACCTGAGTAGTTGTATTAAACTGTAAACCAGGCGGCACTTGGGGGTTACTTCACTCCCTAGAGGAAACGCTAAAGTATATAATAATCGAATAAATAAACGCGATTCGTTGGTCTTCCCTACCTATAACATATTTAATTCGATAGTGTCAATATGAATTAATTTCAGAGAGACAACTATTATATTTACCATGCGTAAGTTAACTAATCACTTGCCTTTTTTGTCAAGTGCCTTTTTTGAACTTTCCAGTTAATTTTCATGGATTTAGAAATCAGTTGGGATTTGGATTTTACTTAAACAAGCACCCTGCATTTCGATAGTTTGCGTATATTTTGACTACCAACACGCATTTTTTTGCATTACATCTCGTCTCGGTAACAATGCCCATGGATGTGGATTGGAGGGTTGAAGACGGGATTATATCGCTGCGGTTGTTCGTCAAATCGACGGACGATCGGTACTGAGATCAAATGGACGCCGCTTCGCATCTGGCGCGGATTCGGGGGGGTCGTCGACACCGGGTCCAATTTCGTACAGCGCGGATTTCGCTGATCGCCGGCCGTGAAATGCCTTACGGCGGAACGGATCGGAACGGTACTTGCGTGGTTTCTTTTTCAATCGGGACCCGTGAATCCTTCGTTGTTGAACCGCCACCGCCGGAGTATCAAATGTTTTTGTTTATTTAGGCGATGCTTCCTATACATATCTCGGGTGTTTCAACTTCGTTTCCTATGTACGGCACTTCAAGGATTTTTTGCATAACAACACATGAAATATGTATCTTCTATTCTTCTCCAAACAACTCTGTTCGTCACCGCTTACCGTTAACATTGGTCATAGTTTTAGCCAATTCAATTTTCATGGAATGGAGCTTATCTCCAACTATCACTCAGTCCGAATTTTAGTAAGTAGTATTTTAGTAGTAGTCGAAGAGCTAGTAAGTAAGTAAGTAAGAATGGAAATTGTTTTTGTTTACACATAACACTACTTCGAATTTTAAATTTACATACGAGCATTAGTCATTTAATGTCGAAAACAAACAAACAACGGAATAGTTTCGTTCTTATTACGATCGGCTTCCATGGAACTGGGCCATTTAATAAAACACTCACGCGCTATAACACGAAACGGATAAGGTAAAACGTACCCCACGTGCACGGGCCAGAGTGCATATTGCGTCGTCTCCGCATTCACGACACGTGCGCATTGTGGGGGCATTCATTAACGGTGGATGAACGACGGGCGGATCGTAAACAATGATGAGGTGGTATGTAATCGACCGTTGCCATTGCCATCTGCCCCCTACCTAAGCTACTTCACGACGCCAAGCCGAGTGACCGTGGCCTTGGGGGAACATTCCTCAATGGGAAAAAAAGATTTTTTCTAATGTCTTCGCAGAGGTTGGTGAAGAAACGTTTACTTAAAAGGCACTTGCAGCATTGCTTAAGATACGAAAAGGCAATGTAGATAAAATACGTTGTGATTTTCTTCGTTGTGGCAATCGGCCGTTTAGCTTAGTGGTAACAGCATCTAAGCGCGAGTCCAGAAGACGTAGATTTGATTCCCGCAGCGGCGATATACTTTTCTTCTCTTCAAAAACATCGAAAACTTTGCATTTCCAATAATGGTCTTTCTATCACTTTAGAATTACAGGCGGTTCCCAAGAGGTACGTCATTTATTTCCTGTACTGAAAACTAATCCAGACTTGTCTTTTGCCTAACATAATAAAGTATGTGCGCAATGACGAAACAAATTTGAATGAACACTAAAGTACATGTCAGGCAAAGTGTTTTGGAACACATTATGCATTCCAAGAAATGGAAGGAGGCCTTTGCCCAACAATGGGACACCAATGGCTGATAAATGTATATGTAAGTACTGATAGATAAAAAAAGAAAGCACCCCCATATTAAAGCTCATCAATTAGCGCAGACAACTAGACCCTTCTCCCCCAGAACTGTCGGTATATCATCTGCACTGGCCGCAGCCAGCGCTCGTCCCGACGCGTCGCGCGCGTAAAGATCGCGATGCGGGCGATCGATAAACTTGTCGCTTATTAAGGCGGCGACATCAAAGGCGGCGTCGCCAAAGCCGGGGCCGAAATCGCGCGCGTGCTTAGCGGCAAGTTCATTGCCACGATCGCAATGTGCGCGCGATGCACCGATAAGGGCGACCCCGCGCGGCGGCGGGCGTGTCGGATCACATGCACATGGTATGGGACTTAATGGGTTCTTATGCCTAAATGTTTAAAAGGAAATCAAATGAAAGTCGAATGCTTTTGATGGGTCACAGTTCGATAAAGCGTTAAAATTAATCTTCGGACTGTATGCATAACATTTTTGTATCTTGTATCTTGTATTAACTGATGTTTTTGCTTTCAGTCCCGAGACTATTAAAGCTTCATCTGACGCAGAACCCGGTAAGCTAGCCAGAACCCACGGGTTTGGGCCCTCCGCTGTGGGTAGGCCCGCGCATGTGCTCATGCGTGCGTTTAACTACGACATGCCATCTAAGGGCCATCGAAGTTGCGGTGCGGACCGAGACCCCGATGGCCGTCGACTGTGTTTTTAGCTAATCGGTGGCTGGGGGCGGTGAGAACCGGGTGTACATTGTGTACGCGTTGTGTTGGTCTCGCCGTGCTCGGAGGGGAGGGCGAACTAGTGTGTTTGTTGTTGCACTAACTGTAGGTGTAGTGTTGTCCGGCGGGACCCCCCCCCCGGCAGTGGGTCCGGCGTATCTAAGTCCCCGTCCTCGACCGGGTCGATGAGGACGTTTCGCGGGCGACGCTTGTTGACGTTCGCGTTTGTGTCGGGTTGGTAATTTGCTGCGCTTACCACCAGAGGGTTGGGATGATGTTCGGCTCTATCGAAGAACCGTTTGGTCAGGTCTTTAAAATATTCGCGAATCGTCGGGAGTCTGCAATCGCTGTGCAGATCGACGTTGCGTTGATACCACTGCGCACCGGTTGCACGGCGGATGAACTTATTTTGTACTATTTGCAGCTTGTACAAGCGAGTAGGGTGCGTGTGGGCGAAGATCATGCATGCGTAGGACATAATAGGTCGTACGCAGGTCTTATATAATAATAATTTGTGCCTTAAGGGCATTTTACCTTTAGCGTTAGTTAAATTGTGTAGCCGGCCGGAGACGAACGCGGCTCTATTACGAACGTTATTAATGTGCGTAGTAAATGACATACGCGAGTCGAAAGTGACTCCTAAGTATTTGACCTTTTTCTCCCAGGGGAGCGGTTGGCCATAAAGGGATATTTGCCCCAACTTTCTGCATTGGCGAGGACCATTATAAAGATGTGACGGGTAAGTACTTCGTGTGAAGTGAATCGCTACACTCTTTTCGGGATTTATTTCTATTCTCCATTTGCGGAACCAGTTGCCGAGGCGGTCGGCGGCGCTTTGGAGTCGAGTGGTTAGTAGTCTAAGGTTGCGGTCTGAATAAAAGAGCGCCGTGTCATCCGCGAAAAGCGCGAGATTGACGTGGGGGTCTTTAGGTATATCGCTCGCGTAGAGCGTAAAGAGCAAAGGTGAGAGGCAGGAGCCTTGTGGTACGCCGGCCGTGAGGCGGCGGCTTGTGGAGAGGGTGCCTTCAACTCGATATCGAAAAGAGCGGTTTAACAGGAAGGCCCGGATGGTGTGTACGAGCCTATCTGGCACTTTGAGTGTGTACAGCTTGTAAAGCAAGCCGTTGTGCCAGACCTTGTCGAATGCTTTTGCGACATCGAAGAAAAGAGCCCCTGTACTAATATGTTTAGGGTGATTTAGGCCTTTTAGGATATGTTCCGTTAGGCGGAATAGTTGATCGGGACAGGAATGTCTAGCTCGAAAGCCGAATTGTTCCGCCGGCAGAAGGCCGTTGGTAAACACGTGTTCATTGAGCCTGTTTAATAAAAGCCGCTCGTAGAGCTTCCCCAGGCAACTGAGGAGGCTGATGGGACAATAACATAACATTATCTATCACAAGGCAGTGCACGACTTATAGGGCTACACTCGAGAGAAAATCCGTTCACCTCATCATCCTCCTGCTCTTATCACACATAGTTGGGGTTGGCACAACATGTTGTAAGCGGTTTTTAGCGGCTATATTTTGCGACCGGCCGCCTGCCTGACGTCAACCCTCCTTGGGAAACAAGCAACCAGATCCGGAACAATTATCTGTAAACACAAATTCTTGTTCAGTGGGAGAATCGAACCCCAGCCCCCGACGCCGAAGCCAATAGCTTAGCAACGGCGCCACCGAGTCGCCAAAAGTGAGTCGTTAAAAGAAATCATGAAGTCAAAACTATTTTATATGTACAATTTTTTTACGCAGAGAAGTTACGGTTAGGCGTTCCCCTAGGGTCTAACGAGATCCACGCAAGGAATGTCACGGAAAAAGTTCGCACAAGTGCTGGCCAGTTTTGAATTTAAAAAAATATGTGCCTCACTGCACCCGTGCGAGATAAGCACCTACCTAACTTCAATTGCGTCAAAGCTCACCACTGTGGAGTAAACAACGGCACCGGGTAAATAAACATAGGGACCTAATGCCTAATCAGTGTTATTAATACAGACAAACAACGCAAACAACGAGGCGACCAATTAATTAGCCCAATTGGGGCGAGACGAGGCCGTCAATATTGACAGCACTACGGCCGCGGTGACAGGTCCCGCGATAAGCGACAGGATAATGCTAAAATTGTCAAGCGGGAAAAATATTGAACAAAAGTATTCACCAGTTTGCTTTAATTTAGCGCAACTTTAAGTGACAGCCAAATATTTAATAATTTCCCATTCAAATATTTAATTTTAAATTAATTAAATTTAATCAAAATCGTAAATATGTAATAAATACTATGACTTGTATGAAATAAATCTGTATTTACCCAAAGGACATTTACCCAAACGGTGCCTGCGCGTTATTAAAATCGAAAGAGATATGACAACAAATGAAATGAAAAAATTAAGAAGGAAACTCTAAGGCGCTCCAAAGTGGCGCATGCTGCACGCTGCATGCATCGCATGCGGCCACGTGACAAACGACCTAAAGCACGCAGGTGCGGGCATTTTTTTTTCTCCGGGCGACCGCTTCACCGACCGACAGTTGATACCGTTTAATAAATTAACGATACCCCCGTACCCTTCCTCAATCCCTTCCACCGTCACTACGAATTATGGCACCATCGGCCGAAGAAAGGGCCCCGAATTCTCGAAACACCCACGCCTCTATAAAGCACGGCAAGCGGATATCACGGTTCGAACAAAAACATATTATTATCATCGATTCCGGAGACGAGAGTGCGCGCGTATAGGTCGACCGCCCGGCGTTCGCTGACAAAATCTCTGCGTATGTGTATAAAGCCTCTAAACTTCTAAAGAATCCCGCGTGGGATGTGTGCTATGGAGCAATAATAGGAAACTGTTAAAAAAAGTCGAATACTATTGTCGAACGATTTATTATCAGGATAGGGCTAAGAGACAGATATCAACGTGTACTACGTAATTAACAATAAATCGTTCAATTATAATTATTAACTTTGACTTAACCCCTTTTGGGATCTTTAAGTAATCTGGCCGCAAATACTAATGTATAACCGTACATTTTTTTAACGATAAAACAAATTAAATTGACTGCCAACTAAATATAAGCAACTAATGTACGTACCAATGTATGTGTAAATATAGACATGTATCAAGCAACAATTTAACACAACATGCTTAGATGTGTATCCTTTTAATGTATTCGGAAGCACGCATACGACATCGGGCGTAGGAGAGAGGCGACTGGCGATTTTCAATGCGGTACGCGCGAAGGGCGGACGCGTTCACGGAAGAACGAAAATCGCTGTGACATTACAGTATTCTACTACAGTAGAGCCTAACGCACCGGCTTTTGCCGTCGCGATTGGCCGACTCGACAAGGGAGTTAAACCACCACTGTAACATTGAGATGACCATTGACACTACTGTGGCAGCAATCGCCTTTTTATGTTAGAAGATTTATGTGATTTCCGCCGCCCATGGACATATGCAACAACCGTAGGGTTGCAGATGGATTGCCATCTTTTAATAGTGCGCTCCGGTAACTTCACTCACCAGACGAAACACAGAAGTGTAACTCTTCCACCTCACCCCGCCGTCTTCGGTGAGCTCGTGGTACTTCCCCGGACGGTGCTGTCCGTTGGTGCAACAGTGAAGGCCTTTGCGTGGCCTTACCAAAGTTGAGTCGTTTACATCTTCGCCAATGGCGCGGTAGGTTTACACCGGACGGTCTCGGTGAGAATGAAATCGATCGAGCGAAGTTATTGCGTTGTCGCCGGGAACATAACGGCCGCGTCGGCGTACAAGCAACTGCACTTCGGATAGCTGTCCGCGCCGATTAAACATTTCGGACCCGGCCACGAGACGGTGTGCGAGGGCTAATGGTGGAAGCTTTAATGTCGCCTGGGAAATTTCTACCGATGTTTATGGTTAGAGGTGCGATATCTTAAAAGCGCAGTTCGCAATATCAATGGATTTAGAATCGCTGCTTTCCAATGTTATTATATTCTCCGCTAGCGACAAATTCCAAATGGGCCACTAACCACATTTCTATTTTCGTTTTCTCCGACTCGTTAAATGGGCAACATTTGTTCCAAGCTATTCAGTAGTTTCGCGTCGCGATTATTATACCATTATCTAAAATAACAAGGGCAATATTAAATGGAAATTCACTCAATTGAATTAAAATCGGGAACAGTAACAGTGTTTATTAATCGTATGAGACAAATCGTTCACTAACAAATTTGTTGAATCTGTGGTAAGAGAAATTTCTAATCTCGAATTGAATCTGAATCTGATCCCGCTACCAGCCATATACAGTGCCATGGACCCACACAAAGCTACCAGCATTCTTTAAACATCAATATTTACCGAGTTATCACAATTTCCAAAACAAAGAATTTTTGAACAGCCTTACGTAACGTAAAGTTCATTTGTAAAGGTCACAAAGCATACGAATATTAAATGATAATTGGCAAGTAGCGTTAGACGTGTGTTCATTTATTGTTCGCGGTGGTAAAGACACGCTGTATATACACATAAGTAGAATAAAAATGCGGCTAGATTTTAAGGAAGCAAGGAAAGACATTTTGCTCCTATGATGGACATATTGAAATGGAAATATCAACTGTAAGATTGAAGATTGGATACTTAGGTATGCAAGTAGTTGTTTCTAATAGAAGCACTGACAATCCGAAATTACATGTAGTCACCGACCGTATATAGTGAGTTTAACGGTACCTAGCTTTTACTAATACCCACGGCTTGGATATCGCGCCATCTCGTCCACAGCCGACGACATCTTTAGCGGCTCACCTGTACGACTATAAAACATTTCTTGGCCAAATATATACGCAATTTGCTTCCGTAACTGATGCATACAAACGACCGTTTATCACGCCTGGGAAAGAGACCAACACACGAAATTTGCATATATTAAAAAAACCAAAATTTAAACACATTAATGTAAACTATTATGCCAACAACGTTTAGGAAACATTCAAGAGCATAATTATTTAATAATTAAAGCATAAATCTGAAACGAAAATTATTATTTTCAGTTATGACTTAACTGTGCATTCTAGCATTTGTTTCAATTATTTAACCAAATTAATTTTAATGTACATGATAACTAAAACCAACGATTGCTGATAGGATGAAATTAAATATGATACAAAATAAAATGATACTAAACAAATTATGTTACAACGTTATGACCCACGAGATGAGACGGGAGACCTTATAATAGACAGTTTCGAAAGGCGCCATCAAACAAAAATATTTGTAAGAGACCGTTCATCTCGAAAACAAAACAAAAACTATAAACTGCTTCGACTAACCAAAACAAAGTGACCGTCATCACTCACGGCATCGAAACGTTTAGACCGCTCGAAGCACAAATCAATTCGAGACAGAAAGGGACAACAACCCACCCTGCCAACCCTCCAGCGCCTCGGGCCGTTGTGATAATTGTCGAAGACGGACGCACAAAAAACCCGACAGACTAGACATTTTAAATTACAACTTTTGAAGTCGATAAGTAAGGCGATTAAAACAATATCTGTCCCGGTCCCCTTTATTGTTATCTTGTAATAAAAACCGCCCAAGTACGAGTTGGAGTGCGCACGAAGGGATCCATACCATTATTTATAAAAACCCTCCATTTAAATATATTTTTATTCTGTTTTTTTTTATTCGTTATTACAGAAATCTAACAATCACGGTTCGTGATTTACAACCTGGTGACAGAAGGACGGACGGACAGACAGACAGCGGAATCTTAGTAATACACTTTGGGGACTTAACCCTAAAAAGCTTCCCACCTAAAACGCGAGGCACAGGGAGAGGTGGAGGCGTTTGAAATGGTGGTTGGACGTCATGTATAATGCGACTGATTACGGAACATAAAAATATAAGACCTCGTTCGAAGAATTCACAATACAAGGAATTACCGAAAATTTTTCATGTTTTTAATTTAATTTAGTTTTATTAATTTATAAATACATTATTTAAAAGCATCGAGAGCCATTCAGAAGTCAAAGCATCATCGTAGAGGCATAGTATTAAATCATAAGATATCGCTGTGACAATAATAACGTCGAAAGCAATTGTAGTTTATAAGTCGAATTTTGTATGCAGTCCCAAATGGATGACAAAATAAAGCTAAAAAGGGCATATTGCCTTTGCCACATTTGATGTAGTTTTCGTATCAGAATCTCGAACATCGTTCCTTACAGACGGTGACGCATCTCGGCCACTGCCAGTGGCATTTGTAATACGGCGTCTGGTAGCTGTTGTTAAAAACTATGCAGACTCAGAGATACATCGGATAAGGGTTGGCGCGTCTAGCGTGCACTTGGATCCGTTTCAAGAAGCAATGCCAGTATGAGAAATTATCTTAAGAGATACTATTCAGATAAGCCTCAAATTCCACATTTCCCTTACGTCTGTCTATCAGTAATTATTTTAAACGAGTGTTTTTCGTTAAATATCAAGCAAATTGGCTAATTTGAGCGGTGGCTGGTTTTCCAGAATCGCAATTATAAAAATTATGAAAAGACATGCACCATTAAGATAAGGCGTCAAGATTCACGTTCCAGATAATAATCTATAAAAAGGATTCTTAGTGAGTTTTACTATAATTATGAATGTTTTCAAGAGTTGGCATGTAAATTAAGGATTCCTCGCAACTTTAATATGAGCAAGTTTTTGTTATTGTTTTTTATTCCATATGAATTTCCAAATTAGTATACTTATAGTCTTGGCTATTTAATTTTTCCCAAATTCAATATATTGAATTGGGAAACAAATTTTCCCAAATTCAATATATATAAGCCGTGATAGCTCAGTGTCCGGGCGCTCGCCTTTAATTCAATATAGTCGAGCAACCTGAGTTCGATCCCCAGTGCCGGCACCAATGAAGTTTTTAACTTTAAGTGGTGTCTTATCACGTGCTCCGCGGTGAAGGAAAACATCGTGAGGAAACCTGCATATTTTCGAAATAATAACAAAAAAAATATTTCGAAGATATGTGAAGTCCGCCAATCCGCAGTGGGGCTGCGTGGTGGACTATGCCCTGATACCCTCTATATAGAGGAGGCCTTTGCCCAGCAGTGGGACATGTATAGGCTGTTACTTTTTTACAATATATTGCTGATAATTGTACAGTTAAAGTCGCACAACTATATGTATATTACATGAATAAGTCGATAATATCCTGAAATTATCCATCCAATATAATAAGATAGTAAATTGTTAAATTTTTTTCAGGACACATTTATACATAAAGTTATTTAGTGCCAACCAAGCGAAGTTTGTATTTTGGGCACTAGCTAACTGATAAGCATAAAAATACTTATATACTTCTTACGTTCTTTTGTAAATAGATACATACTACACCAAGCACCAGAAATACACTATCTTCATCACATGATATTTTTCCACCAGTGGGGATCGAACCCACACCCTCTGAAACAAGAGACACGATTCACTATCCACTAAGCCAATGGGGGGCCATGTGTACTTTAATAATTATACCTCAATAATTGTAATACTTGTTACTACTACTAGATACATTTGAGTTTTGATGAACATACAGAATTTCCAAACATGGCAATGATTTTCACAGCATAACGTAACTAGCCTTGTATTATATATTTCAGTCTCTAAACCAAACGGGCTAAAGTGCAATTTTCCTCGCAAAACTCGATAGGAGCTAATCACGCAAGGCCTTTCATGTTTAGAGACAAAGAGATGTACAGGAGCGCGTGTTACATAACCTGGCCGTGGCTTCCATGTAGGCAATTAGTTCATGCAGTCTGCATTGAAATTGTTACAGTTTATGCAACGGCACAATTAAGCACGATTCTGCTCGGTCGCACCGTCTCTATTATTAACACACCATTACCTCAACTACTGCCATTATTACAATATTTAAGTCCATGAGCATTATCTATTTCAATGGATTTGTGATGGGCAAAAATTACTGATGAATTTGTGCCTGTTTCACTTTTAAATTTTTTCCTGAAATAATGAAGCTGTTCCATAAATAAAAGAGCACATAACTTTCGTTATAACTGTGCTAGAGCTTATATTTTCGCGCTTTGTCTGGGTCCTAAAGAGAAAATATCGATATTTTCGCTTTAAGACCCGTTGTCTAAAAAAAAAACAAAAAAAAGGTATGTCAAGTATTAATTATTTGACATCTACGCCGAATTCGAATTTGAAAAAATATCGTTTTTGATATCATTTCGATTTTGAATATGTCATATCGATATATCGATATACCTATACCATAGGTAGGGATGTCAAAAATATCTCTCTTATTGGATATTCTATGGAATAGCAGACGGTAAGCATTTTAATAGGAAGACTACGATTATATCATAATAAAATAAAATGTTGCACACTGACACTGTTACGTTAGCACGTGACATATCTCCCGTTTAAGATAAAGCAAGCATGAGCAAGCCCTACCCAATACAGAGGGCCATATCAAGGTCTAAACAAAGTCCTACGAGTTCCGTATTGCTCGAAGTTTAAGTAGTCTATGCACTGAAAGCAATAACTTTACAATTATTTTACCGTTTTATACGCCATTATAGGGTAACTGTAAACAGCCATAAATATGTTACACACATTGGGATTATCGAAACAATTTTAACCGCTGCTTAGTTAATATCCGATTTAATGATGAAGCGCACACTGAGAGATGAATGGGATTACTGTTCATACGCATATGGAGGTCACGCGAGTGTATAAATAACTTTGTAAAATTAAAAACTCTTTGTAAGGATTCAAAGTTTAAAACGAGAGGAATATGAGATCGTTAGTCACGTGCGGGGGAGATAATACAGGATATAATCGAATCAGTTATTAATTGCACAAAGAGATGCTAGGCTTGTTTTTGTCATTACGAATAAGGAAGTATGGAAAATATACATACAATTGACACATTAGATATGCATCAATTGTGTATACGTGCCCGATTTTATAAACACAGGTGAATAAGACAACGAAATGAACCTAACAATCCGTAGATATTGTGACGTCTTAGTAACCGCCAGTGTAAATGCAGAGATTTTGTTTCGTTACATTAAAACAAATCGGAAAGCGTTTCAAGAAATATTTGCCCGCAACAATTTATAAGAAGCTAGGAACTAATTTTTATTTTTTTTATTTCAAAGAATCTAAAAAACTTGAAAAAACCATATCGAACACTCCATTTCGGTTCAAGCAATTAGGTCTACCGCCTATCACGGTTGAGAACTCAAAAGCTGCGCGACTTTATTCATACATAATTGACGACTTGCGGGACCGCATTTAAGCCACGAAACTGAGCCATCATCGTTGGTACAGTAATTGAACGTCATGACGAAAAAACGCGCCCAATTCGATTCCCGAACCGTGTTATAGACATCATAAACGCCCCGCAATCTGGAGCGCGTCGTTTCGGCGGCAGAACGGGCGAATATTTATCGCCGCGCGATAATTGCCGTACGAGATGCGCTAATACGGACTTGGCGTGATCGGCTGCAGTTACCACGGAGCGGGGCTGGAACTCTCGTCGACCCCTTAACGGGCCCTCGTGAACTGCACAAAATGAACTGTGGATACCTATATGCTAGTATTTAGAAGACTTCCATCATGGATATTGGCATGGGCAATTGGAGAGGTTTAGAACAATTCTCTATTTACGCGTTGTACACAATTAGTAGTGAGGAAATAATGTAAAGGAATAAAACAAACTACTTGTAATATGCTCAATGGCCAGAAATCGAATAGAACAAATGAATAACACTTTCGAAGACCAACAAAATAATTTTCAAAAACCATTCTGATAATGTTGCCAGTAATATTCAGTTGCTAATAAAGAAAAACGAAAGATTATGGCAAGCTTAATCCGATTAGTTCAGCTCGACTCTTCTGTTAATAAAATTGAAGCGGCTCACGTTACTTCGGACATTGACATCATATTTTTTGTAGTATTTCTTTGAACCGAAACACCGAATGATCTTATTTTGCACGCACTTAGATGTAAAGATTAAATATGAATATTAATAAAGAATAAAGAGGGAATGAAGCAATAATATGATTAAAGTATTTACGTGACGTTTAACTTCTACTGTAGAATGGCGAGGAGATCTTTATTCGATGCTTAACATGTTGATTTTGTTAATACTTAAATGAAACAAAAAGCCGAAGGCTTTAAAAATACTAATCGTCCTATCTTTTCCGCGTAGTGTTTTATGAAAGCATACGGTTTTAAGTACTATATTTTTCTTTGTCTTACGTTAGCTTTTTAATGGAATTGTTTGAAATATACTTTTTTTTTAGAAATAGCTTGGGAGCGATCAACTCATTCCCCGGGATTGTAATTTGTATTCTATTCATTTATATTATAATAAACCTTTTTATAAAGTATTTGAGAAGGTTACTCAAAATAATGAACACAAATGCAGTTGTAACAACCGTCGCCTGTACAGCGTTGCACGCGCGCCATCTGCGTCGCAGTTCCAGCTGTCTCAACAGCGCGGATTCCGGTGTCTTTAGTCACGAAGAGACAAAGGCGCTCCGGTCTGACGCGGCGGACGCCTGGCCGCTTAGTCAGGTGCCGGAGCCCCAACAGGATGCGAGATTCCACTTCGCAAACCGTGGCTTTTATACTAACATTGGACCAACATTTAGACTAGACCCAGCCCCCTGTCTCGTCCGCGTGGCTCTTTGTGTGTTGGATGACATAGCCATAGGTTTTAACTGAAGTGGGGCCACGCGATAGTCTTCGCTGTTGCACGAATGGGCAACTCCGTCCGGGGAATTACCACGATCTCATAGAATACTCGCGTGGCAGTGTTATACTTCTGCGTTTCGTCTGGTGAGTGATGTAACAGGGGCCAAGTTTATTAAAAGGTGACAATGCTACTACAACCGTACATTTCTCATAGCGTGTGTTTATTTGCAAGCACAAAGTCCGTGCATACTACATACTGAAATATAAATAGGTTGTTACCTCTTAGCGAAATCTTTTCTCTTTTCTGAGGAAGATGATATAAAATCTGTGGATGCGATGGTCACATTCTACAGTTACTTTGAGACACCATATCACATAAATAAGAAGCCGACGACTGCTAATCTGTCGATGCGGGCCACACAACACCGAGAGGGAGCGTCAACGACGAACTAAATCGAACAATGTGTGGCCGATCGATCAAAGTCAGGGACATGCCTTCGGATGTTAAAATATCGCAAGGCTAAAAAGTGCGAGGCTACTGACCGATTGGACGGAGTTGTAAATGAAGGCGGCGCGGAAACGAAATATGACAGTCATTATTACTGCCGCAAGAAACGTGCAAATATGTCAATTGTAATCTGATTTTATCGCAGCCAATATTTAACACTCCTTTTTTACTAGAATACAAGTTTATTTCAAAAGCAATGAGAATTACATTTTTCTTTATTTGTAAATCTACTCTACTAGATTAATTGCAAGTATTGTAATGCACATCCATATTCTTCAGCTTAGAGTTCAGCGCCCTTGTTGGAGCTTTCAGCGTTGTATAAAATATTATTAATGTCGGATGTGTTTACAACAATTTCGGACCTCTTAGTTGATCATAAAAATAAACAGTTGGACACATTATTTTTGCGTACCATATCGGATATAAAACTGGTATCACAAACGATTTGTGAATTTAACAGCATTGCCACATCCGGTTAACTCTGAGCATCAAATTAGTAAGGTGCCGTTACTTCAGTGTGCTGATGCCAGTCTCAAACAAACCGCAACGAAACGACATCAACGGCGAAGCCACCATCCCAATTATTATCGACACGAAACAAAGACATTTTATCGTGGCAAGACAACTCGAAATAAATGGTTTTGCGGTGATAAAATTTACATGCTCGTCTTCGATAAAGGTTATCCATATTTATAGCCATTCTATAAGTACTTAAGGCAATTTCATTCCGAGTAACCGTTGAAAGCGAAACGATGTTTTTTTCATCTCAAAATCCATTCAATTTATCATCTAAATATTATCGTGTCCCTATGGAATCTGTATATATCATACTATACAACTCTTTATTTTTTTAAAAGAAGTTAGCAAGGGAGCTGGCGGGTCACTTGATGTTATGTGATAACCGCCGCCTATAGACATTTTCAACACCTGAAGGTTTGCAAATGCGTTGCCTCTTTTCTATGAAGTGGGCCCCGGTTACCTCACTCACCAGGTGAAACGCAGAAGTATAACACTTCCACTTTACGCCCGTCTTCTGTGATCCTACCTCAGTATGTTGTATGAGCATATTTGGTAAGAACCACGTGGTATCCAAGTGGTAAGTAAAACACCTGAATAAAATTTTAAAACTTAGTAGTTATTATTGATGCCGCAGTATCAGTAATAACAGTACCGCACTAGATGTATCTTAGGTATTGTTGAGTTTTAAATCTACTGTATTAGTAGATTTTAACCGTGACCTGGTAAAGTGTCAGAATCTTTTTTTAAAGTTAAATAATAACAGTTCATCACCGCGTAACCACTTTATAGAAGTGTCAAAATTGTGAGGAGACTATTTCGCATTGTGCAACTGTGGTGTTTCCTAAACGCGTAAGTGATCACGTTTGCAAACTTGTTTCGCAAATATCTCAAATAAACTGATGTAACGGTAACTTGTTGAACGTTCATGAGCTTCAATCGATAGTATGTTAAATTAATGTTTAGTTTTTTTACGAAACTTGCCGTGAATTAATTTGACTGTCGATTGATTTTTATAGAACTAAAACCCATTAAAATCCTAATTAAAATTGTTACGTGAATATGAACTTCTAATTTTGTCTGTAAAGAAATTTCGTTAGAAATTTCAGTAAATTATAGAGGTTACAATATTGATTACGTAGACTGCAACATTTACATCATCACAGGTTCGAATAAAACAAATCAACGCAGCAGTAAAAAATTATCTTCGGTAGCTCGAGCGCCATCGAGCGTCCTTGCTTGCTTTTCAAAATAATTCCAGAATCCGTGACTGGACGATTGTGAGTTCGGAACGCTTAAGGGATAACAGTGTCAACCTTACAAGCGTCAAGCACTTTAAAGCTGCTTTGGCTGCAAGGCGTGTTGGCGCAGCTCTCCAACACGCTGGGGATTTGCCGCTGGAGTGCGCACTCGACGCTGACACGTACAAATTGGACAGCTTTTTCCAAGTATCCGGAAAGCAAATTGTTATTGGAGCGTACTCCCCCGCGCCGGAGAAGGTGTCCCTGGATGAGTGTCGAAATGATTGCACACAAAATAAATTCAGATGGAAAGACTTTCGGTGAGAGATTGGTGCTAGCTGAATCGAAAGAATATTTTATAGTAATATTATAAGTTACTTTAGCAAAAAGATTTTAATTCAACTTTTGCATTCTCGTTTTGTATTGTGTTATTATATTTTGGATTTCAGTAGATTATCAGTCGATTGCGTTTCCTTGGATGTATTTCTAATACTGCATAGAAATGACTAGTTACTAGGATTCAACTTTAAACATTCTGTTATTAATATTCATATTATACCAATATGGTAAAACTTTTTTTATGTATCATACCACGCTACTAGCGTAGTTTTTTTTTTTCGATCAATCACCGTTGACCTTTAAGCGGCGTTCCAGGTATACACATTACATATGGCTTGATGTGGCGTTGAGAGCGTTGGACGCCTAATCTGGCTAAAACATGACTAAGCTCGAGGGCTCCCGATGGAGCCTCGGCTCGGGCCTTCACTCTATTAGTATCAATATCGGATTGGGTCCACATTGTTTACCTACGTATCTAGACGACCAAGTAATGTACTTGTGCTAATATTTGTATCACGTTCATTCATAACTATGAACTCCCCAATCATAAGCTCACAAACGGACAGTCATAGAGGTGGTAAGTTTTAAAGTATATATTAGGAGGGATTAAAAAATTTACCGTTAGGTATATATTTCCGGATATCTGCTATCGGCGCAACACATGACCGCGCTGACACTGATCTTCGCCGGTCCCCGGCGGGATTAACGACACTTTGATCTATTGCAATGACGTCACGACGCGTGAGTACGTATCAAATGACTGTAAGAACCGGAAGAAGCCCGTTACACGGCCGTCGATCATGACGATTTTGTCTATCCGCCACTCCGCTAGACGCTTCTTGTGGCCTAGTTTACAGATATTGAAGTGTGACGGCCAATTTTGTTACAATACAAAATCATAATCGCCGTTCAATATTAATAACCTCTAGAGCTTTTGCGAAACATCTATTCTAATATTTCATTTCAATTTTGATACAGAAAGCAGTTACTTAATCTCAACGATGCAGTAACTTGAATGTTATGTTATCATTTCGATGTTAATAGAATCCGCAGGCTTGTATAGTCTTTATATTAGAATAGTCATATGTATATATAACACATGCATCGCTGTACTGGGAACTTCAAATGGTGACAAATCTCAAATTAATAATAAATAAATATTTTGAGACATATTTTTTCACAACGTTGTCTAGTCCCAAACGAAGCTTATGTTATGGGTACTAGGTAACTGATAAACATACTCAAACGTAATTTTCTTTTGTAAATAGATATATTAATACCCAGACACTAGAAACACACTATGTTCAGCACATCATATTTGTTCAGTAGTGGGGATCGCACCAACACTCACAGGCGCAATACCCAGGGTCACTTATCTATGCCAATTTCGCCGTCAAAAAATCTTTGCCGAAACCTATAAGTCTATACGCCGTGACAAATTGTCTAATAATAATCTAACCAACAAATTTGTTTCAAGTCAAGGGTGGTTATTAATATATCTGTATCTGAATACCACTTGCAACATCTCAATGCAACTTTGTTGCAGGCGATTCGATGCCTTCCCCTGCGCATCGCATTTATTCCTTTTGTCATTTCGCTCGGAGCGAGGCACATAAATATTGCGACGTATCTATTTGATATCTGCCACGTGATTTATAACCAGCGCCCGTTATCTTATCACGTGCATCGGATAGAAGAGTCAGAGAACGGTTACTCCGATAGCTCTCGCCACAACTACACTACAGAGAGGAAAAATCTTACGAACAAGATAATTGTGGGGGATATTATTCATCTACGAAAAGTTATAAGAGGCAGAGGTCGTGATATTGTTGCGGGGATATTCTTTATGCCCGAAATGTAACCAATGATAAAACAAAAGTCATTCGACTCAAAGTATTATTTATTTATTTGCAAACTTTATTGTACTAACTGGTATATCCAGCCAACAGGAAAGTTAGTGAGAGAGAAGTGTAGGTGCTAGCTATATAAGGTAAATATATTATTTAATAAATATATTATGTAATATGTATACATACATTATGATAACAATTCGCTAAGTATTCCATTTAGTTTCCTCATCACGTTTGAAATAATAATTACAGTAGTACACGACGGCGAATTTACCATTTTATAAGTTTATTCACAAACATCGCCAGCATTTCGGCACTTGTCCCGGCGAACTAGGCTAACGTGGGCGCCCTGGTTCCAAGAGTTCGACGCGTAGGCGGCTCGATTGTAAGCTGGGGTCCGCAAGAATAAGCGAAAGAATAAGAGCGCTGCATCGGCAGCTGGTGTGTCGTGCGACGGACTGTCAAGAGTGACACGAGAATAAACTGTGCGCAGATGCAATCTACGCGCCGGAGACGGTCCGTCGTGCTTTTAACGGACGATGTAGGTGGACAACTTACGAACATTATAATGACGACAATTGTTTATAAATAATTCAATCAGAATCGTAGGTAGTACACATTCCGGAGAGAATAGCGTTCCTTACCTTTACTTAGTGCAGTAATAGCGAAAAAGTCCTAACGATGATCTAATCACAAATCGTCTGAAGTTCACTTGTTCAGTTAATAATATACGCCAGTGTAATTAGACGGAGCGCGACTGCGACCCATCCGACTCACCCTGATGAAGAACCTTCATTAGGTCCGAAACTATTCGGTACGTAAGACTGTTGAACGTGAGTTCAGTCGTCTTATTATTTCCAGTCTACATTGCTGTTGAAATGCCGTTTGTTCGACCGGTAACCTTAATAAAAATTAGTAAAATCGATAGACAAATCTATTAACGGTAAATAAAGACGTCGGTTGCTCTAAAAAAAGGTCGGCGTAGCGAATCGGCAGCATTAGTATACGAAGTCGATGCACAGCCGGCAGAATAATGGTGCCCGTCTTGAGATATCGATTTAAATGACTACTAATTAAAGAATCGGACAGGCTGCCCGCATCGAGGTTAGTGGTTTGTGGGAAACTAGTTCTCGACGGATAAAAATATTTGCCCGACACAGATGGAGATTTACGGTGTAGTAAAATGCGAGTTAACGATACCGTGATATCGATCGCGCGTATCGATGGTTCGCGCGGCGTCAAGATAGCGCATGCGACGGTTTTTTTTAGAAAACTTTAAATTAAATTATTGTCAGCGCACGCTAGTCTACAATTTATTGTCCTTTTTTTAACTTTTGCATCTATACATTTACTTTTATCACAGTGTCGAAGTGTTCGATGCTGAAGTGTTCATATGAATCAATGTATATTACGTAATTATAGAAAACCTAAAAACGGAAGTTTATTTGTGGTCGGGCTTAATCTGGCGACCTGGGACTGCGGGACCAAAGTCCCGACCAGTCTAGCGTCATCCACTACTAATCGTATTATGACAGGCTTATCGCGGAAGAGTGGCTGCCGACACGCCATAGACAGCGAACGGCCTAAGTGACGCAATTAGGCGATTGCGCAGACGGGGATTAGCAAATTTCACACTCGAGCGACCTTCCCGGCTCTTTCACAAAACGTGTCGCAAAGAAAACACCGTGCCGAGCTAATTCCTAATCTTTTTCCGATCGCCCCTCGCTTTTCTTTTATTTCACCTACCGTAGTCCTCAACGTCTTAATCCAAATCTATGACGAGAATCGTCTGGAAGTCAAATGGAATGTTTATCGTAATGATAGATAACGAGTGATATGACATCAAGTAAAATAAATAACACGCGAAATAATACCAATACGACCATGATTTTTTGAAGGTGTCGGAATAAATCACATCCACACATACAGACGTACACGTAAATAATAATATGGGCATCTTCATAAATTATAAATATATGAAATTATTTGTACATATACATACAATTACATATGAAAAACAATATACTTTCATGAATGACAACTATACTTTCTTGAAGCATCTAAAATCTTTTATTGCTCAGGTTTTATATAAAAAAAATAAAAAAAAAATAATCGAAAACAAATGAAGAAGTTAACAGAAGAGCTTTTCCTGCGCTCTTAGCGAAACGGTGCCGTCAAACACGTGCGCTACATACACATATAACGAGACACAAACTGAACGTGAATCATTCTCTCCGGTGGGAGAGAAAAGAGCGCAATCTAAATGATTAATTACCTCCCCCGAGTGGCCCAAATGTAATACGGTGGGCACCTCGCCACGGAACCGGGTCAGCGTTTCGCACGACAACGGCGCACGCCGATAAGGAGTGACGTATGGGGCAATTTGCATCGGAGCGCCCGCCCGCCTGACTTATTGTCGAATTTAATCAGCCCGAGACAATGTACGTCGCGACTGTATGGGGACACGAAGGTAAATTTATTTTAACGGTACGCCTGATTGAATTCGGTATAACAACTTTGCGAAAGTTCTTTAAAATATATTAACGCAAAAGATGGTTTGGGCGTTACCTAGTTTTAATTAATTTGGTCAGTTTTTAAAAGCATTAGAAGGAGCAATCCATTTAGTAATCTGATAATCATAGGATTCCGATGACCGAGCAAGAACTTTTTATGGTAAATTAATAATCAAGTACAAAAGTCGACTGGCGCGTAGAGCTAGCCGAACTGGAAAAGTCCGATATGGTACAACAACACAGAAAATACACAGTACAGGTAAAACAAAATTGCATACGTTTAAAGTGCCCTAAGAAAATGGTCAAACGTCGCATCCTCTCGCAAACTAAATGCCCCGAGACGATCTCTCGATTACGACCCTCCTAGAATTAAGTGAGTGAAGTGAAGTAGGCCGTGAACGCGAATGGGGGCAGCTGTTGCAAGGAGCGCCGATACCTTGCTGGCTTTCACGATGAACGGCCGATAATTACCCCTTCAGCGCTGCCACACCGCAAAAGTAAACGTCACCGTGAGAGAACCTACGGCGACGCAATAAAAACGTGAATTTTTTCCACAACTTCCAGGTCTACAACTAAAGTATATTTTTACACGAAGGGGTTTAAACTTGAGTTTAACCTAATGTTAGCATTACGAAATACACGCGCAACCCAGAGCAGTTCTTACCGCTGCCATCCAACGTATAACACAGTCGACGGCCGCTGATGTCACTGACTTCATGCTGGAGGACGTCGACGGCCCGTAGCCGACAATCCCATCATTTTGATAATGAACTTCAAATATGCGTGTTCTGATAAGTTAAACTCTATTAAGTTCATATAAACCTAGGTTATCCGCGAGCTTAAAAGAGCATCATAGCTCATTGCCCGATGACTTACCGTCGTTGGAGTTGGTGGTGTCAAAGGAAAAATTATTAAATCTCTTTAATCCAAACGAAATGCAAACGTATAAATACTATTACTTCAAGACAACTTCGAGAGTCGAACGCGACGCAAAGCAACAAACAAAAGGTCACCTCGTAAAGAATACAATATGATACATCGTGTTCCCGGTAACCGTTGCAACGAACGTGATGTCGTCGCGGCGATAAATTACGCGAAACGAGCGGCGCATTGGCGTACCAGGCCCAACAAAGCGTGCGGTATCCCGGGACACGTCATTTGTACACTTCATCCCACCGAGGCTTATTAATAGCCCCCCGCTGGTGCTAAGCGGCTAATAATCGCTGTCAAAACATGCTCGCCTGACTTCTCGTTCGGTCGGCTCTACAACGCACCCTTCACTGATTATCGCCCTTACTAACCGCGGACGAAGAATCAAAATGCAATTTGCCAAGTGGCAATAGACAATGAGGAGTTTAGATGGGGAAATATCACCACTCGAGATGGAAGTATTTCTATATTGTCTCACTTTAACTACTCTCTTACAACGTAACGACCATTAAAGTTGACGTATATGACACAGTCATCGCTTAAAACATCAATATTCAACCAGAAACTGCGGTGCACAGGAAAAAAATTCCACGACACCATGAGACTGCACAAATAAAGCAATGAGGAAAAATTGCGAGCAGGTTTCAATTACACCCACCGTTAGACATCTGAGCTAATGACTAGTCCAAAGGCTGGCCAACATCTAAACTGCAAAATGCGCGATGTTATCCCTCCTGCCCGTGTACGGCGCGTATGGTTGTCGTTACGAACCGATGAGATGCAGCGTTTTAGTGTCCGGCCATTGACAAGTAACTTAATAATCGTCAGGGTTATGTTAGCCAGGAACGCCGCCAGGTTTTCTCGCTACATATGTTATTTGTAATAAAATGTTTCTCACACAATTGTACGGGCAGAGACATTGCCGTGTTTAATGAGGCAGCAACAATGTAAGCAATGCAAATATTGCAGCGCGTGCGATTTCAGTTCATATTCCCCACTGATAAAGGTTACGGTTTAAGAGGAATTATTTCAAACCTACGCGAATCGTTGCTAATTATTTGAACAGCACATGTAATTCGAGACCGGAATTTCTTGACTTCGGCCACGACAATCGACCGTAATGCGTTATCTTTATTGAGCGTACAATGTTGTCGCAACGAGATGGATGTGATTGGTCTTGTGAGTTGATGCATCGCTCACAAAAATGTCACAGCGCGACGCGAGATAAGAGATTATCTTGTAACCGAAGACTGCGCAATTATTAACGAACTGATATATTGGCTTCACTATCCGATGAAGAGGAGAGTAATGCGGTACAAGGTAATGATTAATTTATAAGGAAATTACGTAATTGGATTAATTTTTTGCGTATTTCAATCACACGGTTACGAGCTGGGGGTTCGGAATTGGAGAGAAAACGCCGGTCATTTAAATGTTTAATTTATTGACGCCAACAACGACTTGCACTGCGTTAATAGCGTTTTAATCCTTACTTCTACTACCGGTGCGACGACAGCTCCGTAATCGTAACAATATCTTGTGGCGAAAACAACAAACATTGCACGATGACGGCTATATTGATGAACACTTCACGCCAGAAAACGCCAAGTCACTCGGTCGGCTTGTTGTAAACGGAGACCGTTGGATATAAGTGCGTCGTATTGTTCCGCGAAGTCGGTCGGGACTGGGCGAACGATAGCAAATAGGTCGCTCGTTCACGGAGCGCTGGCTGCTTCGGGGCGATGTGGGTTGTTGGGGCACAATAGCTGGGGCGCATTAAACGGTATTGTTGTATAGCGACATTAGCGCCATTGTTTCACGGGCATCCCGCTGCGCAGGTGGCTGGAGGCCGTTTCGATTCCTTCATTATTTCCGTTCGAGGGAAAATAAAACTTACTATAACTTCGAGCTTTATATCCAAAGAATTTAAAGCAAAATTTAATCTTTATTTTGTCGGTTGCATCCGTTGAATGATGCAGTCATAGAAATCGCTACGCGGCTCAACACGAGATATTTACTATAACAGATTAATTATCGCGTTACATACAGGAGGAGGTATTACCTAAAAACATAACGATATAAACAACACTTTATCTTTGTTTCTCCTAGACCTTACCAATTATTATAAACAATTCCTCGTGTAATTGTCGTGTCACGAGCGCGCAAATCAATAAGCGCGCATACGCATAAAAGCCGAGGAACTATGGCTGCGAGCAAATAAAGCTGGTCGCCGTAAACTAGACTATTTATCGACTCACCGCCGCCCGTCCACAGGCACCGTGTGTGGCTTACCGTCTTACCTGCGGACAAAAAGGAAAAGCACATAAGTTTACGGGGACCAATTCAGCGGTGACATTCACTCGACACTTTTAACGTTTCTCATTTGAATTATAGAGGAGTTTAGTTTTTGTTATCTTAGATGTAGCGAGCGAGCATGTTATTCGCTGCCCATGGCCATCAGCAGCATGATACAGGTGCGTTGATGACTTTTTAGAAGGTCCTTTTTCGGTAACCACTTTTTTCCGAGCCGAATCGACTTACGGACCATCGAGAAGAGACCTTACTATCAAAGGCCGGCACACATTTAAACCCTCGTAGTGTTGAGAATGTCCACGGTCAGCGGTAATCCCTAACCACCAAGTTCTTCGTTAGCCTCTTTTTCTTTTTTTCATCATTCCATACGCTACTCTTCTATGCGGTTATTATATTTCTTAGGTCGGGCTATAGCATTCATATCATTACAAACACTGTTGCACCGTCCTACCATAGTAAAATCTATCAACGAAAAAAATTCCAAAAAAAATTGCGTGTGAATACAGAGTTTTCATTAAACTACAGTTAATACTTCTGGCTGCTACCTTAAAGAAGTCAGATATGGAACGTGAGTAACAAAGGAATGTAAACTAAATTACGATATTCTCCGAACAATATTCCGCCTCAAATAATTACCCAATTACAACCAAAATACCTAACGCTATGCCTTACAAAGAAAAGGTAAATTAAAATAAAAGACCAGCATCCCCCTAACTGCCGCCGCACCGCTACTGACGGGGAAGTCGCCATATATAGCAGAGAAATGTTCTCGCCGCATGTGCATTACGTACAATTCGACGTGTAACGATACCACCGGCCAGCTGTTCAAACACGTTGCATTCCATGCTTCAAATATGTCAAGGCTACGCGTGCATACCATAAGAAGTGTATGCATCGTCTACTGGAGTATATACGAATTGTGAAAGTCAATGTTGTTAAGCTCTAATGTCCTGCTGTATACACTATTCACTTCAATTGTCTCTCCAAGAAGAACTAAATAAATTAAGTAACACCAATTTTACATATAAAATATAAGAGTTAGCGACATCATATTCATTTACTAAGTGGAAGTATAATACTTTCGCGTTTCGTCTGGTGAGTGAGGTGGCCGCAGCCCAATTTTCAAAAGATTGTTACGGTGGTGGGGCCACGTAGCAGCCTCAGCTGTTGCATGAATGGGCAGGCTCATCCGGGTAGGTACCACGACCTCACAGAAGACCGACGTAAAGTGGAAGTATAATACTTTCGCGTTTCGTCTGGTGAGTGAGGTGGCCGGAGCCCAATTTTCAAAAAGTTGTCAACGCATCTGCAACCCTTGGGTGTAGCAGATGTCCATGGGCGGCGGTATTCACTTAATATCAGGTGAACCGTCGGCTAACTTGGCAACTTTTCACATAAAAAAAAATTACTCGTCTAAAGTTTAATCAAATATAGATTTAATACGATCTATAATATATTTTAATATATTTAGATCATATATAATATATTTTACGAGCCGTGATAGCTCAGTGTCCGGGCGCTCGCCTTTAATTCAATATACTCGAGCAACCTGAGTTCGATCCCCGGTGCCGGCACTAATGAAGTTTTTAACTTTAAGTGCTGACTTATCACGTGCTCCGCGGTGAATGAAAACATCGTGATGAAACCTGCATATTTTCGAAATAATAAAAAAAAAATCGAAGATATGTGAAGACCGCCAATCCGCAGTGGGGTCGCGTGGTGGACTGATACCCTCTGTATAGAGGAGGCCTTTGCCCAGCAGTGGGACATGTTTAGGCTGTTACTTTACTACTTTACTATAATATGTTTACAGCGATCCAAAACAGATGGCAGCTGTGTGTTCATCAAAAAGAAAATCCCGCGAGTGTTATTGCGCGTTTCACGAAATTCTGATAGGATTTCGCGCGTTAGAGTTTTAATTTAACGCTAGCTCGGCCGTAATGGAAGTTCAAGGTTCGTTACGCTCCGCGTGGCTGCGGTGCGGCTCGACGACGCCTCGACAACTAGGAACGAAGCTCTCGAGGCAACAACCCCAGCGTAGCCTGCGATAGCAACAGCATTGCATCCGTTTACAAGATATAAGCTTCGATTTCATCATCTCTTTTATAATCGTTTATTATATTTTTTTATGTGAGAAGGTGGCAAGCGAGCTGGCGGCTCATCTGATGTAAGTGACAAGCGCCGCCGATGGACATTTGCAACATCCGTAGGTTTGTAGATGCGTTACCAACTTTCAAAGTGAGCCCCGGTTATCTCACTCACCAGAAGAAAGGCAGAAATATGACACTTTCACTTCACGTCGGTCTTCTGTATGGACGTGATACTTCCTCGAACGGACCTGCCCAACCGTGAAACAGCGAAGACGAAGATTTTGTAACCCAATCGGGACATCTCACACAAAGCGTATTGAACGTGCGCGTCGGCAATAACGTCTAAACACAACCTTAACCTTCAAAATGATGTCACGCGTAACAGAGTAACCGTTACTATTACACACGGATACGGTGCACAAAGAGATGTACGCCACAAGTGTCTTCATTTACAAATTGTAATAATGCGGCAGTCCATTCAATCAAGTGGGCGCCGCGGTGAATACTCCAGAACTAGCGCATTAGACGTGTGTTGCGGGCGAAGCGAAACGTCTCGGGAGCAATCAGCGGGTCATTAAACGCCCATGCGCGGGAATAAGAAGCCTCACGCAAGGCCGAGAGCATCGATTGCGTAACGCGGAAAAACGTTACGTGGCGATTGAAGAGGCGCATCCTTCTTAAGGGTCATAAGGAACGAACATTATCTTTGAAAATACGAACACGCTTCACACATTGATGTGTGATGAACATAGTGTTTTTCCAGTGTTTGGGTGTTTATATATTTATAATATGCATCTATTTACAAAAAGAAAAGTAAACGTAAAGTTTTAGTATGTGTATCTAGTACTCATAGAACTATCGTTGCTTACTTTGGGACTAGAAAACGTTGCATAAAAATGTTTCATAAAATATGTAATTATTTATACAAACTTTTCATTGTAGGATAAGATTATTTTAAAGAGATAAAATGGCAAACGGGCTAGTGATTTACTGAGCTGATGTTCTGTTCGCGTTTTAACGTTAGTGTCCGCGCGACACGTGTGTTCTCCAGTGCGGGAGCAGTTTTTTAAAAGACAAGAAGGCGAAAGTTTTCGTTTAAACGCTTTCCTGTCGACTTTGCTTTAAATATATAAACCAAAACACAATATTAGAACCGGAACACACGGATATGCGTTGACGTAGGTAATCTCAGAGTTCGTTTTCCCAGAAGGGAATCGATCGTGTTCACTATATAAACCGTAGCAAGGACATTCGTCTACACCGATTGAGTGCGTTAATTCGCTCGCTTAAATATAATTAAACGATTCAAAGATGGAACACACTCTCGTCTGCATCCGAATAAGGTTTGTGTTACGAGGCTTCGCTAATCGATTACGCGAAGGGATCGCCATCGGCCTCGAAATCGGCACGTGAAATTTATCTTCGTTGTTCAAATAAGCTCTTTTTTCCTCGGATCCTTTACGCCTGCCGTTTCGCGACAACTTACGAAAATACGAACCCTTACGTAATACGTTCGTTTCCGTAATGGAATACGCGATACGGAATCGTGACAAAAGTGACAGATGGGTTTGGATTGCATGAAATGTTTCTTTTTTTTTAAATCTTATCGTTCACGCGTGAATAATGTGTCTTGCGGAAGAGAATCTTGTGTCACGTTAGGATATAATTCTATGAATTTACACATTTAGTCATTTTAATTGAATCTTCAAAGACAGACAATAGTTCGATTTCAATAAACTATCAGTCGGGTGTGTTTAAAATTATAAAACAAATAGGAAACATGCTGTTGCTTGTTACGCCATACAAAATTTTAAATGCACAGGATCTAATCCACCCAACTGTTTATACTATTGCAACTGATTGAGTGTTATCTGGTACGAATCCTACAACGGAGGAATCATATGGTAGGATTTCGGTCGGCGGTGAATGGGAAAAATCTATCACTATTTACAATGTGCTAACGGCGCGCAACAAAGCGTCGAGTGAAACAGCATTTATTGTTCGAGAATCAATCATCGCGGCGACGATGTTTAATTCAACAGGCGCATTCCTTGCGACGAAACGGCGGTTTGCAACGGCCGCTTGGTAAACACGGACATGTGTCGGCGTACGGTGAGTCAGGCGCGCGTGCGACTGCTGGATATGATCTATCCGATGGCGGATTAAACTGCGGAGACATTGCCGCGCCGTCGAGCGAACGGTTCTCCTTGAAAACTCTTTTCCCGTTCGAACTAACGCAGCCCCGCCTCAAAGGCAGGTCGTAGCGACGGACAATGAAGTAAACGATAATGAACAATTTCTTATGATGGCTGAAACGCATACACCTAGGTGACAAACCCGAGAAAAATAGAAACTATTGCATATATGTAGAAGAAAACTAGTATGTATTAGTTAACAATGATAGATGCTCGATGTTTAGCAAAAGTACATTAGTACACTTAGTACTTATATTAGTACACTAGTAATCAGCGTAATGAAACAACTGACGCAACTAGGCAACAAACTGAAAAAAAATCCAAATTTTGTACTAATAAATTTTTGCTGAAAAAGAATATTTCAAGCTTCAAACATAGTTTCCAAAGAATTAATTTATACAAAACTGTGTAAGGACTAACATTTGTGTGACATTTTAAAACGCACCACTAACCAAAGAGCGCCCTCAAAGCACATAAACTCCATAATCTGCACTAAACATTCGATTCTATTTGCAGACCGACATGTTTTTCCCGCCGATAAACCAGGGTTCGTCACTGAATCCACCTCAAGCGTATGGGTTGACTGGTTCCATTAGGCAATTGGTGTAGTGTCTGATCCGGCACTATGCAAACATGACTGGATATGGTGAGAGCAGTCAATTACGATCGCCACTGCGGCCGGCCGCTGCACGAGCCACCGTTTGAAAAGTCGCGCTTGGCACCCGGCAACTTGTGCGATGCGGCGGGCAATCGCCGTCCATACAAGTTCACGTTGCCAATGTTACGTCAAGACGGAAAATAACGTTTCGATTAATCATAAGCTTACATCATTTTCGATGGCGCAACGTAGCGTTTTATTATTTCATCACGACTGATAGAACGTTTCGTACTGTCAACGCTTTAAATGTTAAGCTTAATAATAAAAATAATAATAATAATAAAATATCTTTATTCACATAGACGCTTGCGCGTTCTTATGAAACGTCAAAATTTTACAAGAAATTAACACGTTCGTAAGTTACCACCGGTTCGGAAAGCAGTTTCTGTTGAGAAGAAACCGGCAAGAAACTCAACAGTTGCTCTTTTTAAAAAAAAATCAGTTTACAATATAATAGTACATGCACAATAGTCTTGTTTTAGCCTACGTGAGTATCAACAGTATTAACCCCACACATTGGCGTCGTCAAGATATTCAGCAATAGAATAATAGGCTTTAGCCATACGTTTACTTTTAATTTTTCGTTTAAATTCATCAAGTGGCAGACTTAATATCGACTGTGGGATTTTATTATACATGCGCACACCTTGCCCCATGAACGACCTGTTTACTTTTTGTAAACGAAACAATGGCGTAGTTAGTTTGTCCTTATTTCTAGTATTTAGTTTATGTCTGTCACTATTCTTTAGATAACTATTAATATTATTTTTAACAAACAAAATATTACAATAAATATATTGAGACGCAACAGTGAGTATATTAATCTCTTTAAAAAGGTCTCTGAGTGTATTCCGGGCTCCGATGTTATAGATTGCTCGGACAGCTCTTTTTTGAAGAATAAATATAGAATTTATATCAGATGCACTACCCCACAACAAAATGCCGTAAGACAAGATGCTGTGGAAATAACTGAAATAAACAAGTCTGGCAGTGTCGATGTCTGATAGCTGCCTAACCTTCCTAACTGCAAAAACAGCGGAGCTTAACCTGTTCGCAAGAGATGATAGATGGGGACTCCATTGGAGCTTTGAATCCACTGTAATTCCCAAGAATACAGCGGACTCAACAGGATTAAGGGTTACGCTATTTAATGTTAAGCTAAAACTTCGCCTTCTTACGCTGGGAAGGGTAAAAAGAAGGCATTTAGTTTTTTTAGCATTTAACACCATATTATTAACGGTAAACCAGTGGAGGATACGCGAAAGTGCACTATTCACGTCGTCATAATCCGACACGTTTCGGTCAACCTTAAAAATGAGCGATGTGTCGTCAGCAAACAGTACAATATCACATAACTCACTGGCATAAATGGGGAGATCATTTATATACACTAAGAATAATAATGGACCCAAGATTGATCCTTGTGGGACACCCATTTTCATGGGGGACCCTGTGGAATTTACATCATTTATAGATACTTTTTGAATTCTATTATTACGGTAAGAGGCAATGAGATTGAGGGCGATGTCACGAATGCCATAATAATCTAACTTTTGAAGGAGGGTTTCGTGGTCTACACAGTCGAAAGCCTTTGAAAGGTCGCAAAAGACACCTATTGCATCTTGTGACCTTTCCCAGGCGTTATAAATATGCTTGACAAGTGCGACACCCGCATCCGTTGTCGATCTGCCTTTAGTGAATCCATATTGCTCATTGTGGAAAATTTTGTTCATACTAAAATGTACTAAGAGGTGATTTAAAATTAGTTTTTCAAAAATTTTACTCAGAGATGGCAATATGGAGATAGGTCTGTAATTTCCTGGATCATTTTTATCCCCACTTTTGAAAACGGGGATTATCTTACTGAATTTCATAAGATCTGGAAATATTCCAGAATCTATACATTTGTTAAAAATATTTGCCAAATATGGTGCAATATACGGCATTATTGTACTCATTAATTTTATGGACATGCCCCACAAATCTCCTGTATTTTTAAGATTAATAGAATTCAAAACTTTTGTAATATCATTAGTATCTATGTGATTAAATTTAAACGTTTGTCGACAATAGGTAACATTATTTTTTAATACATTAATTGCATCAATGGGAGAGGATTTTAACGTGCATGTAACATTAATTGCAATTTCTGAAAAATAACTTTCAAAACTACTTGCAATTTCGTTATCTGAAGTTATGGGTGTATTGCCTATCACTAGCTTTATTGGTTCCCTGAATATCTTGGGTCTTCCAGATATGCAGGTAATGATGTCCCATGTAGCTTTTATTTTATTACTAGAATTTAAAATCCTATTTCTTATGTAGATAGATTTTGCATGTATACAGACTTTTTTAAATATTTTTGAAAAATTTTGTACCCGTTTATGGAAATTAGGGTCGTGATTCCACTGCCTCATATTATATAATTCATACAGTGAATCCCTACTTTTATATATACCCACTGTTGCCCAGTCACTAAATTTTAATTTTGATTTTTTAACAATTGTGCGGGGTTTAAAAATATGATTATAGGAAGTTATGAGAAAATCAACCATTGATCTATAACAATCATTAGGGTTATTGATTCCGATATCTTTATGGAATACATGCTGTGCTACTTTATCTTTAAAAGAATTTAGTCTCCTAGCAGTGACTGGTCTACACCTGATCTTAATTTCACTTGTAGTAATGTTTTCATTTATTGAAAATTTTAAACCAAGATGATCAGAGCTCAGATAATTTATAATAGATTTGTCATATACTTCATTGTGACAGAAAACGTTATCGATACATGTGGAGGATAAGTTAGTAACACGAGTTGGTTCATAAAAAAGATTTTTAAGTTTGAATGAATTAAATAAATTTAAAAGCCGCTTACTAAGTTGTGTTACTTGTAATAAATCCACATTAAAATCTCCACAAACTATGACTGATTTACTAGTTAAACACAGTTTCTTAAGGACATCATCCATGACACACTCAAACTGGTCGAAATCACCGGAGGGGGGTCGATACACGCATACTATAATATACTGTTGACTCTCAACGCAGGATAATTCTATAGAACGTTCGACAGAGAGTGCCATTATATCCTGTCGATTTTTACAGACTATATCATTTCTAACTAACACAAGAGAGCCACCGCGTATAGCATTTACTCTTACGAACGAACTTAACATTTTATAATTCTCTATATTTACAATATTACAATTCTTATGTAACCATGTCTCTGTGAAGCAGATGACATGAACATTAAATTTCCTAAGGAACAGTTCTATTTCAGGTTCTTTGCCACCCAAACCTTGTATATTTTGATGTACAATATTTAATTTCTGTGGCCTAGGTGTTGTCTCAAAGCGATAATAATGCGAATCAAGGTCTGGTTGTAAACTAAATTACTTATGAGTAACTTTCACCCAAGCTTCGGTCACTCAATTTAAATGGATATTGTAAGTCAAGATCTACGAGATGGTTTGTTTTGCTTTTAATATCGAAATCGCGCAAGGTCTCTCGGTCAGTCTGAATATGACAACTACAAACTACGACTAAATGACAAGAAACTCTTGTACCGACATTGCGTGGTAACATCGCACGCACAATCTCGCGACGCGCGAAAGTGATTCGTGATCTGCCGATCTCGGGGCATAAACGCATAATTTATCATTCGTCATTAGCATTTACGCAATAAATTACAAATCGAACGCATCTCCAATCGATCACTCGTAACGTAGTTCTGTGACATAATGCTATGTATACGATTGAATAACGCATGAGTCTGTTGAATTTTTATTTAAACGTAGCAATCCAAATAAATATAAAGGCTTTGCCATTACATTTTACTAGCGTGAAAAAAAATGTTTAAATAGTATCTATTACATTACTCTTTATGTGATATGGTGGCTTGCGGTGTAATGGTGCTACTGTAAGTGGGCTCCGGCTACCTCCCTCATCAGAAGAAACGCTCAAGTATTATACTTTCACTTTACGCCGGTCTTCTGTCAGGTCGTAGTACTTACCCGGACGAGCCTGCCCATTCGTGCAACAGCCGAGGCTGCTGCGTGGCCCTACCACCGTAAAACATTGTTGACATTTTTTACTTTAGTTAACAAAGTACAGTTCATACAACATTTGAATATTCTAAGGGCATCATCAGCATCAAACTATATAAATTTATAAGGAACAAAGTCAGATAACAAACGTTACAATATTCATTGCACATGCAGCAATGGATTACAACATTAATGCACCCGATTAAATTCATCCACGAGCGGTCTAATTAATTCTAATGTACAAACAAGGTTGAGCAAAGAGACAAATAGTCATGGCAGCAGATATAGAATAATTTAAATACAAAGTACTCAATAAACATGTTCTGACAGACCTTATTGTCGTATACTGCGGGTAAAAACATATATTTTGTATATTCTAACGTCGCCGTGGTCGTTTTTTGCACTATCCTTGATGATGTAAGACACCTTTGAAGTAGAGTTAATAATATAATATACGGAAATGTTATAACTATGGCGTAGATCAATCGAAGTGTTCTATCAAAATAATTTTAATAGAAAACTATCATACCTACTGTAGATAAGAACCTCACCAAAAGATAGATAAACCTTAGTCGACTGAAGAACTAACTACTTCATACTTTTATCCAATCACACGGAATCGTTATATAAATCCTGTTACGACCCAATAATCAGGTAATGTACGTAATCGTACGGCTGTAGGACTGATTAACTAATTATATTATAATGATAGAATACGAGTTGGTTCAATCACGAAGGAAGGTATCGTATAAAAAGTAGACAAAGTATTGAAGTTACATTGAAACAATGGCCACAGCTCAACTAACAGCTGACAAGAGGCAAAGGAGTTTAATCCCCAATAAGTTGGCTTGTTTGACATACTAACGGCTACGTGCCCGAGATTAAAATTAAAACGAATCCGCCTTTATCAAAATGTTCTCACTATACAACTGGAAACAATGGCCCTGGTCATCACTAAATGCTCAGTGGTATAGGATAACATAGAAAACAGAGGAAACCTTCAAAGGTAGTAAGTATACATATTTCGAATGTATTTAATACTGCAATCATTCGCACTGACTCGATGTCTAAGCTATTGGCTTCGTTCGTGGGTTCGACACCCTCACAGGGCAAGTATTTTGACCCACGGATAACTGTTCCGTATTTGAGTGTATGTTTCTGAGAAGTGTTGACGTCAGGCAGGTGGCCAATCATAAACATGAGTAGGATAAGGTAGGGAAGAAAGAAAGAATCCGCAAAGAAGCCACGTGGTGAACTTATCACACTCTGAACAATGGAGGCTTTTATTCACATGCATGTTCAGTTGCGAACGGAACAAATTCACGATCGATAAACGATATTGGAAAAAAGAAGATATTAATGGAAATCGATTCGGTTAACTTTTGTATTCGAATTTAATTTTCGTCGCGAGGGCTGAGCAAAACCCACCGCCGCGGATCGATTCGCTTCGCTCGATGTCGCGAAGAGTGCGCTTCGATTAAACATCGATTACCGGCAGCGACACCGCGATTAGGGCTTGCAAACGACTCTCGGCCGAAGCGCGCCTCTAATAACGGCAATTGTGCTATCGTCTAAGGTGTAATGATCGTCATTACGCTCACGATACAGTCAATCGGCTCAACTATACCTTATTCGAAGTAGGTCCTCAGATGGATGCATCATGTTTTATTAGCAAGAAGGAATCCAGCTTGTTATTTATGCCGATGACCTACTCACGGTTGTCCTTTTCACCAGGATGTCTTATTTGCACTTTGACCTTTACAGCAAATTTGGAATTTGCGTCGATGTTCAAGAGCCATATCTTGTGTACAAAATAAATCGCGATCGAATACATTGTCTTAAGAGGATACTCATTAATGCAGTTCGACACAACGAAGACATTTCGTAAATGTCTTCGTGCCGTCGCACGGTGGCGTTGAATGAATACAATGGTATATAGTAAGCTGTGGTTCGGATATCTTTATAACTTAAAAAACATATTTCAAGCCATCGAGGGCAACAAGGCAAGGTTCTCATAACTTCATTTGTTCACAACGGTACGGGTAAAGAGCGGGACAGCATTATGATTAACAACGGAGGTTGAAAGTCGCTTGAGACGTATGAGACGGATATCGGAGGGACAAGGGGGCGTCACTAGCGGTGAGAATAAATCGAGAGACGTCCATGCGCCATCGCTTAATGACCGCCTAACGACCTCCCCGCCATGTGTGCGTGCGGGTGGGTTTCTGGGTCACGCGTCGTCGGTTTTTGCGTTACTTTAAAAACGTGTCAAAGTCAATTTCTTTTGGAGCACTCAATTTGAATAATGATCACTTGCGCGCAAGTGGGGCGTGCAAAATATACAGATGACGCTTATTGCTAACGACCATAACAACAATACATGTCTATAAAAGTATCTTCTACAGTACAGTGAGGAAGCCCACATTCCCTAAATATGGACTTAATAAAATATGTAAGCTTTCCTATAATAAAGAACGAACGTAAAGTAAATTAATACTCATGATTCTTACAAGCAGATTCTTAATGCATTATTGATACACATGAACTAATCCATGCAATTACATAATTAACAAGTATCCAGACCATTTTGTCTGGATGATTGTTGCAGTTTTATTTATCTTACTTTTTATACACTTATTTTTTTCTGTAACTGGATTTTGACAAATAAACGATTTATTATTATAATTTAAAAAACGGGAAGCCCACAGTCTCTTTCAGTTAGTCAGAATCGATCCAACTTCTTCTCCTTATAATGGACTATGTTCTGCTATCCAGAGATTATTTAAGGCTTCGTCGATCGCACAATCTATGGAAGCGCAGTGGCGAATCGATAGAGCAGTGATTGCGCCGTTACATTATAATTTAGCATTTCGTCTATTGAGAGAGTTAAACAAATCACGCCACATCATGATTGGCAATTAAGTAAGTGGTACTTACCACGGCAGCAATAATCACAACATCAAGAGAATCAGTCGGTTTGCCAACCATAGAAAAATAACAAAATAAAAAAAAATAGCCATTCCATGCTATTTTATCTCCGAGAGCCTCTCTAAAGGAACGCACAAAGCAAAGGATTTATCACATAGTCATAATCCGCCATCGGATAATTGCGGCTGTGTAAGGAACGGCAGCGGCGCGTGTCGGCGCCGACGCACCTCGTACTAAGAGAATCGTGAATTATCGGCTCATTTGCGAATACGCGATTAAGCGATCAGCGGTCGCTTAATGCTCAATTAACTCATACAGTAGATACATAAGACCATCGCACGAAGGTACTTATAAAAGCGTAAAGTACACCAATATCAGTTTCGAGTTCGTGAACGCTTAAAGTGCTTCTCTTCTGATTAATATATTGAAAGGTTTCCCAAACCAACGTAGACGAATAGGCTTAACAAAATCGTGATACAAATGTACACTTAATAGTATAAGGTTAATTAATACTGGATAAGTATTAAAACTAAACAGTAAAAGAATGTCGTAAAAAAACAATTTTATTTTGAGGTTTTAATTTATAGTGCTATTAAACTTTTTCATGAACGTAAAATTTTAAGAAAAAATTGACGAAAAAAAATTCCGCCGCTGCGGGGAGGCACCTGTTCGGGTTCGTTCATTTTTTCTACAAATTTTAAGTTTTACCTTAAGTACAGACATTAGCACTGGAAAAAGAAATCATGAATATCTCATGAAATCAATTATATATTTAAATATCTATCTGGGAATGCGAACACGAAACAATCTTTGTAATACCGCTCTACTGGCATCCGATCGCGGGGAACGCATTCGACGGGCGCGTCGTCGACCCGCAACAATGTCGCTTAATTGAACCGTGCGTTCATACTCGGAGCTATCTTATCGCCGGGCTTTCCTCGTTTTTCTCGCTAGTAGCCTGTCCGACGATAACAATGTACGACAGGTGGCCTAATTAAATTTATTCGAACGCTGTCGCTGGCCTCTTACTACACGAGTTCGCTCTTTTGCTTGTTGGGGGCAAAAAAGCAGTTTCTTTATTGGCGATACTAGAGTAGATAGGCGCTTCTCGGATGTGTATGTCTTGGTTTTTATGCCGACGCCTGTCTTCAATTGAACGAGACTATTATATAGAAATTTCTGCTCATATCGAATGAGTTAACGACGTTGACCTGTTCGATAACGGTTAGGAAAACAACGAATAAATGTGATCGCGATGTTTCTAATTGAGTATAATAAAGTATTGCTGCAAATAGTTTCCACAGACATGCATCAGATTGACATTTAATCCATATTCTCGTTACAGACAACCCCAAAACATAAAATAAATAATAAGCAAAGCGCAACTTAAAATACAAAAGCATAGTCTTAAACTAAAGTAACTTACAAGAGTTTCCTCCAAGTTTTTAACAAACGCAAGCTTAATAATTCGCTCAGAGCGCCCAAGATTGCAGCTGGGTGCGTAACGTTCTTATGTATTATAAACAACGAGAACAGGATGCGAACCCGAGCGCATTACCATTAATCAAATGAAGGGCCCGGATCCATCATTAGTCTTTACGGCTACCATAAACGTTTCGACGTAGAGCGCGTCGGTTATGTGGAGCGTGCGACCGTAGACGCGCCGCATAAGGCCCTGACGGTCGTGCTGCGTCCATTAGCCGCGGACCCGCTTGGCTAGCATTGGTCAAAGGGGGCGAGGCGGTATCAGGATATGCGACCAACAGCCGCAAATAACGAGGCGCGGAGTACGCGAGGAATGAATTAGTAAACACCAAGATATTGGAATGGAACGCTCGCCGTTCCCCCGATAGGAGCAGCCGTGGCAAGTTTGAGAATTGGATCATGTTCGCGATGTTACTGTTCACTTCCATGGTTCACCTGATGTTGGATGTTGTGCACCCGTGGGGTGTCCGGGAAAGAATAGCACCCATCCATTTCATCCCGAGGGTGTCGTAGGAGGCGACTAAGGGAAAAATCCGGAAGGTGGGCAGCAAGCGTGGGGATTAAGGCAACCCCCCTCCCCCCAATGACAGATGTTTAGTGATAAACATCGCCAATAGACAATTGCAATACCCAATGTAAGTTACGAATACGTTGCCACCTTTCAATAAAGTGGGCCCCGGCTACCTCACCCACCAGACGAAACGCAGAAGTGTAACACTTCCACTTCAAGTCGGTCTTCCGAGAGGTCTTTTTTTTAAGTGAAAAGTTGTCAAGCGAGCAGACGGTTCACCTGATGTTAAGTGAATACCGCCGCCCATAGACATCTGCTACATCCGAGGGTTGCAGATGCGTTGACAATCTTTTGAAAATTGGGCTCCGACTCACCAGACGAAACGCGAAAGTATTATACTTCCAATTTACGCCGGCCTTCTGTGAAGTCGTTGCACTTAACCGGACGGGCCTGCCCATTCGTGCAACAGCGAGGACTGCTACGTTCTACCAAAATAGCTGGGCTTGGCAAAATCTAAATTAATATAGCAAGTATTCAATTGTAGTTTGTTAGCACTGCACATTTATGTAGGTAGATACAAACCCACCTATATAAGCTTCACATACAATGCAACCGTTGAACTAACAATTCATGTTAACTTGGATTAGTTGAACGAAGAACCCCGACGGATCCTATCGCGGACCTGATGGATACAACCTGGCGAGATAAGCGATGGTGCGCAATAGGTTGGAATAATTCCACAAGTCGGTCACGTTCCCAATGGAGGAAGCCACCGCCATTAGCGACCATTACGGAGCTCGACGACAACTAGGCAAGGTTGCTTCTTATACGGATCTTTCTATAATTTCCAAGGAATCGGAATGTAAAATGGTACGCGTAGATCGGTCACGCATAGAGGTTTCCACTTTTAAAGAATACCTTAAGAATACCCTCTAGGCGTCCATAAAGATAGATAATGTCCAATTTTTTCCACAGCTCATTAGGGTGAAGACTTGCCGCCGTATATCAGTAGCAGACACATGCATACGTCAGATTGTGGTATTGCGCCTTAGCTTTTTACCATGACGGAAAGTTATGTATGGCACACCTAAATAGATTTCATTCCTAGGCAGTCTGTCACTCATGCACCTTTTTTGAAAACTCCACTCATGGCCTAAAATTACTACGCCAACCGGAGCTATCAGACGTGTATCCAAAATACAAGTTTGATACTCGACTCGGTACAATCTGATTATAGTCTATGAAGGATAATGCATAAATCTACAATGCAACATTTTGTCATGTACATGTATCTGAAACAATAATTTTTCTGAACCTAAGTTCGTGTCGGAACTGGCATTATGTACGATTTCCCGTTCGTGCATTATCAAGTACTTCAGTACTAAGATTCAGTGTCAAAAAGCGAAAACATAGCATAATAAATAAATAGAAGAAATACGTAACCATTATTTCAGTTGTGTAAAATTAAATCATGTCAATTTACTGAAGTTTAGTTGAAATCAGGCAAAAAGTATGAGTTAATTGCGACATATTGGCATGGACAATGCCTATATCTTCTTTTGTAAAAGAATTAAAGGTCATCTTACAGTGTCACCTATCAAAACAATAATTAGCGATTGTTATGATATTCAATTTGATTGCGTGAAGGTGAAACTTTGTCATATTTTAATTACTTAAGCTGTACGAGACCTTGCTGGCCGGACCTTCACCCCAATGAATAAAAAATACCAAATGTCAACTACAAATAAAGTTATTTAAACGCCATATTGGAATAATAAATTGTCTAACGATACATTTTAATGTTAAAATCGTGACCCAGTTAGCATATCAGCTTTTATGATAATTTGTCATTATTTCTCATTTGAAACAATTTATTTCAAATCAGAAATGGTTTGTTTTTAATCTGCTTGAAATCGCTTTTAAATATCAAGATCCTTGAAATTAACGAAGTTTGTCACGAGGTAACGAATTATTATTGTCGCGAAGGTAATCTGTTATTGATTCAAACTTTAATTAAAGCTAGCCGTCATTGCACGTAGTAGTACTTTAATTTTGAAAATGATGGGCATATTAAATAAAACATACTTCTCGTATTTGCGCGAATATTAAATATTATCAAATAAATATTAAAGATTTTACATTCCGTGACCATGATCAATAAAATAAACACTTGATATAAATAAGTACGTGTGTAATTGATATTTATTAATGTGAGCATTTGATTTGGATTATTTGAAAGGTCTGAATATGTAATAGTAGAAAATGTTAAGTAACCATTAAGAATGTAATATACTGTAAATCATGATGAAAATTGCTTATATATTGATTGGCTCGTAACTTGTGCCCTACATTGAACTTTACGGCGAATTAACGAAGACATCATCCGAAAAGTTAAGTGAATCGAAATTAAATGTCATTTAAGAATCGATTATTTCTGATCCAGACATCCGATGCCCGAACGGGCCCATTTGCATACGCGGAAACGGAATTTTAATCGACCTAGTGTCGTATTAATTTCCCCTTTAAACATTCAATCGTGCTGTGCCCTATAATTTTTCGATTAACCCTCGACTCGTAGGTACGTAGCCTTTCATAAATTGAATACGCTCAATGAGAAAGCTTTAATGATGCAGGTTTATCATTGGGAAGTCATTCTTATGGTTTACGGCAGGTCATTCGGCGGGTCTTACGAACTGACTTTTGTCGTGTCGCATTTTTTTTTTTTTAAGAAAACATGTTGACATTTACATTAAAAGGTTCGTAGACGATAACTTAAATATGGAAACTGAAAAACTGTTCAGTAGTGAATGTTTCCTTCTAAAATGGTATTTTTTTAACTGTGGTAAGGCCTACCAGATAGCCCCGTTCGATAGCATAATTAATAATAAGACCCTGTGAATTTTCCATAAGAACCACTGAAATAGGTGCTGGTTAGGTTGCGTTACAATCGGTACGACATTTGGCGGGCGGCTCTCGTGACTGCGAAATGACAAGTCGTGGCATTCTCAGCGCATTTTTCACCTCTTACGGTGGAGTCGTGATCGGTAACGACCGCGGCGGGAGGGCCCCCGCCCACACGGGCCGATGTGCCGCAATCATTGCAAACACAATAATGATATAAATACGGTTTTACATGTGAGTGAGTGTGTATTATGCGTGTTAACATATAAAACTCCCACCCTGCCAACCCTCTAAATAATATGGTAAATAACCAATTTTCAACTTCCTCTCGCGATTGCTCAGCTGGCGGTTCACCTGACGTTAAGCGATAACCGCCGTCCATGGATCCATGGCATTCGCAACACTACGGGTGTTGCCACGTTATAATAAAGTGGGCCCCAGCTACCTCATTCACCAGACATAAAGTGGAGGTGAACCGTCTGCTCGCTTGGCAACTTTTCACATAAAAAAAAACAAAGACAAAGATGTATGTAACACATCCACTTCACGCCGGTCTTCTGATAGGTCGTGTTACTTCCCCGGACCTGCCCATTATTCGCAGAACAGCGAAGACTGCTGCGTGGCCCTACCACAGTCAAAATATACTTTTTTCGCTTCTCCGACACTTTAAACGTGGTAGGACTACGTGCAATAAATGGTTTTCGTGGCTATCAAAACAAGAACTAAGGTCTTTATTAAGCTAGTACCTACGCGTTTATTAACTTAATCGAAACGTTTTGTTCTTTGCACATATAAGCTGCCTCGCGTTAATTAACTCTACAGCACGGAGCTTGCAACAAATCAAGATTAAGTTGCAATACACAATTTCAATGGGGCCGGCATATAATATATATAAACTGAGCCTGATCGAGTTGCTTTAACAGCACAACGTATCGCGAGTAATTAATCAGTAATCACCCGGATGATTTACAGAGAATCGAATTAAAGAATTAGTACGCCGAAAGGCAAATGGAAAATGCCGAAGCGACGTCCGACATACAACAAGCGAGAAACGTTGCCGAAATCGATGCCATTAAACATAATTTAACAAATTGACTTCGTTTCTTCTTATTCCGTTCTGAGATCGGCGATGGACTGAAACGATCGGTAATCAACGACTTTAATTAGACACAATAAGGCTATGCGCTCCCATACAGTGAAACATATTCCCGTCCATAAATAGTCGGATGCGACTCGATTTCGATCCGTTAAGTTATATTGACGAACGCATAGCAAAGGTTCAAAGCAATGGACTGCTGATGACCGAGTTTTGGGTTTAACTTTCAGCCTGACTGCAGCCACAATGCAGCTGCAGCTTCAATTGGAAAAATTACAGGAATGACGCTAAACCAACCATAAATAAAATGTATATACGTGGTAAACTGTTCTCTAAGCAACTAGAGAAGGACCCTAAACAAATTACCACGTTTAACGGAGCGGCATCAATCATAAAATTCGGGCTTGTTTAAAGCTCTTTTGAACGTTGAATACCAGAACCGCTTCGTCGAATTAGACCAGTGAAATGAAGAATATGCGATAAATCGCTGCTTCGCCGCAGCGACAGGCGCACGGTTTATCGGATGTTTTCGCTTTCGCTATTAAGTAAGGCTTCATCGGTCTCGGGGCCAGCACAGCGCAAACCTTCGCGTAGCGCCGCGAGTGCAAGTGATTTATCCCGGGCGAGCGTTGTTATTGCTCGCGGCCGGCTCCCCGGCGCAGACACAACAAAGGCGCGATTGTTGCACCGCGGCCAACAATACAGCACGGCGCGGCGCCCGGCGGGGGCAGCGACTCGATTTATAGCCACCGGGGCTGCCGACGAAATATTGAAAGCTCACGACCACCAGATGTACCAACGCTTGCAATTCTAGAACAATCGACGAGTCGGAATGAATCCGATCGCATATACACTCGACTATGCAATTCTAGAACAATCGACGAGTTAGAGGTTAACCGTTTGAATCGGATTGCGCATTCAGCGTGTACGATCGATAAATTAAATGTCGCGGGGCGAGGAGTCGAGTGTAAACAACGGATTTGCACGTTGATCGAAGGCCTCCAGCGCTCTAGTTATATGTCTAGCGCTCGAATAGGGCATAAAAATGCGACACAGCGCGGTGGGCGGATGGCAGCGAGGGTTAACGCATGAGTCAGTCCAACTTGGCAATGGGCACACGCGACGCGTTGGTGCGTCCCGTTATGGATTATAATTTAACGCACGTACCTTATCCACCAATGTATAAAGGCGAACTTTAAAATGTATAAGTTATACTGAAATATACGCCAGCCGCCGGTGCGTTTTTGCTCAAAAGGCGATTCGCAGAGGGCGGAATTTAAGGTTTGTTTATATTGAGAATAAACTTACTAGTAAACGTTTGTGGCAAGATAGTCTACCACACAAACTGAGATAATGAAATGTCACGGTGAACATATATTACATAAAACTCGAACTCTTATCCGCCTACCCACACGTATAACTACTTCAAACGTTTATTCATTCAATTATGAGACTAAAAATATTTACCTATGAAAAATCACGTGTATAGAAGGAACATTCTCCCCTACTTCCGGCCGTAGTTTTAAAAAGCGAAACGTTTACCTCGCGTTCTATAAATAAGTGACATTCGTATCATTTCAGCTTGGAATAGAACCAAACGTGGGGCACTCGTACGCGGCGAGAAATAAAACGAGACGAATTCACGTTCGAGCTTTCGCGTTACCGCGCCAGCGGTATACGTTTAAAACGCTGCCGTGTCGCTGCTGTCCGTACAAGACGCGCGCTCGCAATAAACACCCATTCAGAGGGCCACTTACAACTGAATTACGCGAAAAAAAGGAGCATAACGTCCGCGATTAAGGTACGCGGGCGAAACGGACGCGTAATGAGCGCCTAATTGCAATGAAACTGGCCTATTCAGACATAGCGCGATGGAAAACATTCTGTTATGCACAGCGCTGCGATACGTTGAATGGGACGCGCTACAAAATCACATGCGAGATCGGCGACATCGCTTAGAATTTGCGCTCGTCTTGATGCAAACTTAATTCAAATGGCTGCGTAATACGGTACGATGTGCCATTTGTAGACCTTGTGGGAGGGACGTTAGGCCCCGTCCATAGATTTGTATTTATGCGGGCTGTTATGACCGAAATACATGTAATCTGATCGCAAAATACGCCATCGTACATATATTATAACGGTCAAAACAAGGTAAAATGAATTGAAAGAAAGAATTAGAGACAACCACTGCTAGACTTCAAGATTAAAATTATTCCTTCGTAGTTGGGACACAGAATTAATATCTCATATCACTCAACCCGAGTAGAATGTCTAACAAAAAAATAGTTTAATTTAATAATCTTTAGTTTTCGCGTAAATACAATGAATAAGGTTTAGAGGTTGTTAAGATTAGAAAAACTTAAATAAATGATAAAAACATAAAAATGTAATAACGTAACAACGATACTTTAATTTGGCTTGTTAAAATTGTTACATTTTATCACACGTTGCACGGCGTTAATTGTTCCGTAACGGATCTAAAAACTGTGTTGCATCGGAGCCGCAAGCATAGCCCATAATACGTGCGTATGAGGGTGTAGCAGCCATTCAGAGATGGCACGGCCGTCTAAGGCACGAGCACTCCAATCGACGCGTTCTTCGGGCGTCGTGTGAAAACAAACGAAACGTGTCTACTTGTCTAGACGCGACACAAGCGTCAGGGGATTTTAATGATCCCAGCCGGGTATGGGTGCGGAGTGACGCCTGACATCGCAAAGAACACTAACTCTACATTACATACACTAACACTATATCTACATTCGGCTATGTCTCGTGTTTGCAACGCGCTTGCTGCGCACATGTATTACTTGGTTTTTTCTATTGCTTCCAATAAAGAAATGTGTTAAAGTATAGTTCAGAAAGTTCACTACTTGTCGCTAATGTATACATAATTAGCAATTTTTGTATTATGAGCAAGGGATTTTAATCAGGATATGGTTTCGTTATAGACAAAAGCCAAGAGAAAATCCCCCATTCTTCGTTCATTGTGTCTCTGTTTATTAGCATCTCGGTGAGCTGAACGTGCGGAGACCTAAATCCAGTAAGGCGTATATATAATTCAGACATTCACCGTGAAGGCGCCGGTGGAACAATATAGAACGTTGCTATTGAACGTTGTTAATCAACGCAAAATAAACAGCGAGCCATTAAAGGCGCCTTCCGCAAATCGTCGACTGCGCTCATTGTTGGCACTAAACCTTAAGACTAAATTATTCAGACAAAAGTCAAGATCGTAATAATACACACAAACGACCAGAATTTTAAAGATGCGTCTTTTCATAACCAATTAACAGAAGTGTGATATTAATTATTTAAAATAAACTACCTACAATAAGCACAAAGTTAAACGTTATTGGAGACCTTTGTAATAAGTTATGAATAACCTTTTGGCTTCTTTGAAAATTAAACTAAAACACAAAAAGCATGTCAAGATTGACAATCACAGACATCTGTTACAATGTTGGTAGGATAACACCGCGACCCAAATCTCGTATCTCAGAACGATGGAAAGGTGCAGCCAAGCGTTTCGTCGTCAGAATACGCGATCCGAATACGGCCTCGCGTCTCCGTGACCGTTCGGTAATACCTCAAAGGACTAGTTTACCGTTCCAAGGGTACGTACGAACGCGAAATACGTGCTCCGTGTAACAACGGCCGCTCGGGATCGTGTAGGCTGCTAGTTCAGCAAAAATTGCTTAGCTTCGCGCCGTTCCCGCGTCGCTGAGCGCAGCGCAGGGCTTTGCGCAACGTCGGCTTGTTTTACATAGATAAAAAGAGACGACTCCGATATGGGCGGTGGGTGAATTGAATTTTTATTGTCTGCACGCGAGCGGCATAGGTGCGGCGGGGCCGTGAAACGTTCGCCGTCGGTACAGTTAGGAATCTGATACGACTGCCCGAGTGTTTACAACTTCTGCGCCTCGAAGCCCGTGTCGTGTGCTGCAGAGACATCCGTGGTTATACAATGTATCAACTGAATGTGAAATGAACTGAACGAGTATGGGAAATATAGGTTTTGGCACCTAACGGGGAGACTTGATAAAGCCTGCATATAGAGGTGGGTCTTCGAAATTTAAATTCAAATTTCAATTTCAAATTCAAATTTAAATTAATAACGATACATTTTGCTTTTGCACCTCCAAACGATATGAGTTATATAAATTACCTTCCTCGTACACTTTGTATGAGGAAGGTAATTTATTTACTGTGTTACAGATTAAAGACTAATGAAGTGATAAAAGTGTAAAGTAGAAATACTTCTTAATACTGTTGAAATTCATTTCGCGAATGTGAGGTAATCCCCAAATGAACTATAGAATAAGAAAACTGAACGGCTCACTCTCTTAAGGGTGGTTGACAAAACTTCTGGAGCCACGCATATATTGAGGATAAAATGTGCGGCGGTAGTCATTGCTATCAGGTAGACCTGGTGCCATCGTCCATTAAATTTTTATTCAACCAAAACGGAGCCTTTTCGCACATATCACGGAAGTCGACCGGCGCTCGCTCTTAAAAAGTGTTTCAAATCACGTCGATACACGGCCTCCCGACAGTAGCCGACCGCGCCCACGCGAAATTAAAGCGGCAACACAATTATCGCGACGCATTAGCATCTAGGCGGCCTCAGAACCGTGAGCCGAAGACGGAGGCGGCCGCCGCGGCGCGAACTGATTTATGCACCTTGTCGGGCGGCGACGCAACAACACGATTAATTGTCGACGGCGCCCGCTCGTGTGACGTCACAATGCATCGCTCGATTGATTGCGCCGCTCACGCAACGTGTTATGGTAAAACGCGGGCCCCGTTAGAGCCTGTCCACACGACGCGCTGCGTCGACGAAGCGCTGTCGCAGCGTCGTTTCACATACCACGTACACACAGCTGACTGTAGCCACCGAGACGAGAAGAGGTGTATTCATTGCGATGCTGGGGCGGCTGCGCTCTGTTGTTTTGTGTGTTGATACGGAGAAAAAGGCTGTCTATAACTGTTTCATAATGAAACTGTAGAACAGATCCAACACAGTTTTTTTTGATATTACATCGATTTCGACTGTAGAGTAGTGATAGCGGCGTGTTTTCCGTTTCATTTTCCAAAACTTTTGCGTAGCGACGACTCAAAGCGTCGTGTGGACAGGCCCTTAGAGCCGCTAAACATCATCGATATGTGGCACGGTGATTCGGGAAACAATATTTGATTGGGCACACACGGCCGCCGAGGGGATCTCAAATAAACTCGAACGGTTCACCCGTCGAAACGTATTAACGTACGATGTTTATCCTCTCGAAAGGGCGGGTGTGACCCCTTCGAGGATGAATAACCATTCGATGCGCATCGGCGGTCAATAATAGCCCCGAGCCGGGCGCCACTGGTGCGCCGCCTGAAATTAGTCACGTGCCTCATAAAGCGCTTCCATCTATTTATCGTCTAATACGACAGCCCTATGTTTGTATTTCACGATTCGTCTGGCGCAATAATTTTCACACGATCGGCGAACGCTCCCCTTTGACCGGCCGGTGGGGGAACGCAATGAATGTTTCGGCGCTGAATACAAATTATGATGATCACGGCATATGCATTAAAAATCTCTTTCACAATTTTGGTCCCTCGAGAAATTCACGCACCTGTGAAAGTGTATTTAATCCACATATGACAAAGTCTCGCGGCAAATTCGCATATACGAGAGTAATGTAAAACACGAAAAACATAAATGGATGACGATCACAACTAAAATAATAACCAATGTTGATCAATATTAAGTTATTTCTCAAATGATAAAAAACTGCTCTTTTTTTAAGGTATTTTGTATAGTAAATTCAGACAATCAATACAGCTATAAGAGATTTATATTCTCGAATAAAGCAACTTAAGAATTTTTACACACCTGAGAGCTTTACCACTTTTTTTTTGAAGGAAACAACATTATTTATTAATCAATACTATTCCAAGAGCTTAGCACTCAGAGCGTTCTGATGTAGTCGCCGAGCCATTTACTTTTTCTTTCGTAACAGTTAATGAACGAAAAGTGAATACTTTAATAAAAATAGAAACACGATATACGCCCACGAAGACGCACCTCCTCATCGTTATGGATGCGCAACGACTGCATCACGCTAATGGGCCATGTGCCGCAATGCATGGCGCTTTTCAAAACGACCCTAAGCGTAAACCGAATAGAGTATAAAGTCCCGTGGCAATATTTTATTCGTCGTTACGATAAAACTGTAGCGTTGTAGCACAGTGAGATTGTTAAGTAACGTTAATGTATTCTACATACATGCGGCATCTATAAATATGACGTATCGCGAGACATGCCGCGCCTTTAATGGCGTGCAGCGGAAAATTTATTTGGAACGTCCTAATGCGCCCACCACCATTTTTTATCTATAAACATCGAGAGGATTTAAAAAACAATAATAGTAATAAAAAGGTTAAATAATAAGGTTAAAACAGTACTATTCGCAAAGCTTAACCGCATTGGCAACTGTGTGTAAAGGCGTGTCTAATCATACGGCAGTTTTCGTTTACTCAACAATGTTTTCCTAGTCGAGCGAGGACAACTTAGAACTGTGGTAATTTATGGAGCATTAACTTATATTTACATTGAGCATTGAGATGTTCGACGCGGTATTTCCAGTGGATCTACACGGTCGTATAGACTGCGATCGAGCGGATTAGCGGAGGGCTTAGCGCGCCGCGTTGTGGCGGCTAGTCCGGGGAACGTCCTGTCGGTCCATAAATCCTGTTCGACGGCGCGACTCTCAAGGGCGCGGCTATTTTTAGCCGTTCCCGGGCGAAGGCCGCTCCGTTCCCGGCGGAGTTAGGACGCGGCGCCCGGACATTGCCCGTCTCCCCACTCGTCTCTAACTTCGCTCTAAGGCAGCGACCATCGCTGTACAACAAGCCACTTCGGATACACGCCGGCCGGCACCGAGCAATGTACGTCACGAAAACCGTTTTCAACGAAGGGACGAACGCAAACGCGGCGATCGGAATAGGGTCGGGCGAATTTTAATGAGTTTCCGCGAATGCCACGGCAAAGGGCGCCGGCGCAGCGGTCAGCGGTGAAACAAACGTCCGCAATTGATGGCCGAAACCGATAGCTTGGTAGAACACAAAAAACCTGTTCTCATATCTGATCGATCTCTTTTTCGCTTTTCGGTTTGTTTGAGAATCTGCGTTACGTTAACTGTATTTTAACTTCGATGTGGTTCGGGGATAAAATTTCCGTAAATAAACGGCATTCCGCGAGTTGAGTTTTTGTTTATTTGACTTTGATCGGTATTCGGGTCGTACAGTTTTACTTGTGTGAGCGGCGTGCGAAATTTAGTTTAAACAAATATAACATGTTCGACTGAATCCAGGTTTGAACAATACATTATGAAAATGATTCCAAAATATGTTCTTAAAAGTTCTCTTAAGAGACATTCTCTTCATATCGCAGGATAACCGAAGCAAAATGTTTATTAGTCCTATACGTATGTCGTACACGCCGCACTAACTAGTTCTAATTCAACATATTACATCGAGAGTGGAATGTCTTAGAGGTGCATACATACTAACGGGCTCCAATTTCTGCGGAACAAAATTTTCCAACTTTTGTCATTATTTTTAATTCCGACTATGAGTACAATAATTTATCTGATAACATATTTAAGTGCAACTAGTTATACCGTCATATCAGATGACACAAGAATGAGACATATAAATAAGCCAGTGATAGTAAACCGAAATACGGAAAATATAGTGATTACATTTAGGATAACTATCACTACGTAAGCGCTCATAATTGTAACTCAAAAAGGACTGGCAGACGGTAGTATTTTATTATGCCTAAAATGTATATAATTTTACTTAACGAATTTTAATGAATTATGTTTTTCCATAGTTTTAGTGCTCTACGGAGTACAGGCAGCGGCGTAGAAAAAATTAGGCTTGTTACAAAATAGTGATGGAATAGAAGAACTCGCCAAGTTTGTGCATTCATTATATTATGCTAAAGTTGTAAGCGAGTGTTTCAAAATTATATTCGCACTCACCATTACCTCGAAATTTTTCAAAAATACTTCTCGCTTATTAAGTAAACTTACGTGCTCTGTCACATAAAGTGGGCCCTTCAAAGTTTTTGGATGTGTAAAAGTTAAGGTTTTATTATTTTCTCATTTTAAGTCAGTGTCCTTGCGTATAAAGTGCATTTCTTGGTGAATAGAGGTTTATAAAGTTGCAGGAGTCGTATATCACTCGCAGCCCATTCGGCAGCGATAGCGATAAAGCGACGCCGCGAATCCAAGGCGGCGATACCGCGCCTCTATCTGGCGATGCTTTATGCTGGCGCCGGTGCAAGCGCACTTGCTATCACGAATTTCCACCACCGCTACCACTATGATGGATGGGGCACTCGAGGTGCGCAGAGACAACTACGACTGTCGAGTCTGAGTTACGAACGAGAGATTTAAGTAATGGATAGGTTTTCGTCCGAGTAAGTACCACGACCACACAGAAGACCGGCGTGAAGGGGGAGTGTTACACTCCTGTGTTTGGGGAGTGAGGTTGCCGAGGCTCACTTCATTATAAGGTGGCAACGGATCTGCAACTGTTGCATATGTCTATTGGCGACGGTTATCATTCAACAACAGGTGAACCGCCTACTCGCTTGGCAAGTTTTCAAGAAGTACAGAAAGACTAAAAGTCAAGTTTGAGGAAGTCAATTTCAAAACAAAAAATTGGCATGTATCAGAAAGCTTACGCAAGACGGAGAGCGAAACATGAGCTGAGAGGCAATTTGCCACGCGTTCCTCGCCCAGCCCGTTAACGCCGCGCCGCACGGACGGACAGACGCGGTGCCTAGGCCCGGAGGCCGGTGCGATAATGGCGCTCGCATAGCGCGCTGCCCCGGGGGGAAAAAGTCGGCGACTCCGCGGGGGCTGGCCGCCGCCCGGACAGGTTGGACCGGCGCGGCAAAAAGCGGGGTGGTCACCGGAGGCGGCGGGTCGGCGCCCCCGGCCGGCCTTCGCCCCCGATCGGCCTTCGCCCCCTCTCCCGCCCGCCGCGCAGCAAGGACGCCGCGCCGCCGCGTTGCATAACCGCTTGCACGCACTTCGAATGTGCGCTCGCGGGTATACTTATGTGTGACACGAGAGCGAGTGTACATTGACATTCTGTTACGTTTTGATCTCCGACAGCCGTAATAGGTCCTTTAATTCAAGATACTCGAGCAACCAAAGTTCATTCTTCGATACCGGCTCCTATGAAAATGGTAATTTTAAGTGCTGACTTATCACGTGAACTGCGGTGAAGGAGTACAAACCTGCATATTTTAGAAATAATAACCAAAATAAATATTTCGAAGACATGTGAAGTCCGCCAATCCAGTGGCCGCTTGGTGCACTACGCTCTCTACCTCTGCACCGAGGAGGCATTTGCCCAGCATTGGAACATTTAGAGTTTGGCTGTTAATTTACTTTTTTGACCTTCGCCGGTTATTTCTCGTACCAAAAATTTTATAATTGCGATGCATACACGATATATGTATGAACTTACGTAATGTTTCGGAGTAGGTACAAAACTGCCGTTACAAATTATCACATTTTTACATATTCTGATATCAGCAATGTTTGTACATTGACTTTTCCTAAATCCGAGACTTTTTAAATAGAATCCTAGAGTATTTATGGAGTACAATATTGTAAATTACAATAAACTGCAGAAAGTCTGAATGCAGCTTTACACGTGCTTTACCGAGGTATCTCGCCGCAGCCTCACTCGGCTGCCATCGCTTTGTTGCAGACCATTAACGTGTCGTCGATCGGCCGCGGTGCAATGAAACTTGCATTCTTATTCGACCGCCTCGTACTTAAAACTGTCGAGTGTACGGTTTTTTGCAATGCCGCGTTCTAAAAGCGCGCATGAATGAGCCACACGCATTGTCGCTCTCGCGATGAGAGTATTTTTGTTTCGGTGTTCAACCTTTTAGACGAAAAACGAAAGGTAAGCAATAGGTCTCGTCACTAGTCTTTAGATATTATTACGGCATGGAAAACATTTCTTTATGGAGAAAAACGGCAAACGAGCTGGAGGCTCACCTGATGAACGCCGGTAACACCCGAGGGCGTACAAATGCGTTGCTGGCCTTTTAAGAAAGAGTATGCTCTCTTCGTGAACTTTTGAGCGACTTTGGATTTTAAGGACAATTTGCTATCAGCCCACCGCTGCGTATTAGTGATAGCACCGCATGCAGTAAAGCCGCGCGGGCGAGTTCATAAAACCCCTGTCTGTGATTTAATCAGCCGTATTATAGTCGCCCGAGCCGTTCTATGGAGCGGGTTCTATGCATCGCGAGCCGCCTTCTCTTTACCAATCGCATGTCTTTTGTTTGACATTTACTGAATTAATGCGTGCGCATTATTGTAACCGATAGGGGGAATTTTTCGAATTCCGCAGACGACGCGCTGAAATCTTTATCGTCGGCGATTGTATCGAGAAGAATTTTAACGAGCCGGCCATATGATAAAAGTAACAAGAATCGAAAATCGCTTTGCGCTGAAATTGCGAGTAGCCCGCGTTGGCGTTGACGATAAAGGTGAGTTCCAAAGAGGTCCGATCGGAAAGCCTCCGAGATTACGTTATTTAAATTTTTGCCTAATGGAAACTTTATCAACTTCCCGCAACAATATTTCTAAAGAGCTTATTGAAATGCGGCTCACATTTGCATGTCGCACCGTTTACGGTTTAATGGCAGGGGCCGATTCATCCATAGGTGTGGATTTAATTGTAGGAAATGGACATGGCAAGCGAAACCGGGTGCGATAGAATTTGATGCAACCGCGTAAAATATCGGAATGTATGAGAGAAAACAATAAATGTCAAAGTCGTGTAATTGTTTCATACTGCGAAATGCGGTTTCGTGTGACACGTAGGTGTCTCTTATCTTCACGAAGTTTACTAACCCTGTGAACTCATGCTGAGTGGAAACCTATTTGGGGCATTTAAATTATATTTATTTTTATTGTAAAAAAATTTCATAATATATTTATGAATTAAATAAATTTTTCTTTCTTTCTTTCATATTCAGAAATAGCTCGGCGGCTCTAATGTTATGTTTTCGATCTATTAAAGTAGCAGGATTGAATAACCAGCCATGTTGTACACTGATAAATTTTCTGTTTATTTCTTTTTTTTTATGCAAAATCTGTAATGTCTCACCCTCCGTACAGGCTCACCGCATGCAACGCGTTACTTGTAACGTTCAATCATGTTTGCTAATAAACAAATAGACTGGATGAAACATGTGATGTGATTATCTAACTCTATATTCTATTGGGTTAATGCGACATGAAGGATTTTTCATTAATTTTACTAAAGTTTTACACATTGCTCTAAGGACAACTGACACCGCTATTGGAGTAGCACTTATATTTAATTCACGGCCAAAAAATATCAATTTTAAAATAGCCATAAAGATATCCGAGATGATTGTGATAATATTAATAGTGCGATGAGATGTAATGTTCGCCCTGAGACAAGTAAAATTAACAAAGAAGCTTATTTCGACTTACCCGCACCACGCGTACCTGATGTAATAAGGACCACGAAGGTACTTTCGTAGAAATCGAGCCACAAGATCTTACCTGGAAAGTGATTATAGAGTTAGCAATAAACACAGTTGTTAGTCTTATCACGGAGCCTATTTATTCCGCGTAAACGGATCTTCACGGATATTTTTTTATTACAAATACAACAGAACATAAACAACTGACCTCATCACAGACGCGTTCAATATTGATCGATAAATACTTCAATTCCACGCGTATTATAGTGTTAAATAGTGTAGATTGTTAATTTACACAGTCATATCGCCTTGTCCATGTTTGCTTGAAAAGTGAGTTTAATTAAATTTGTTAATTTATACCGTTCCATCGACAGTTGCATGTTAAGTTTATTTTGTCCTATTTATCTTCACCCTTCGTAAATACCGTTTACCCTTCGTAAATACATACTAGTCTGATACGAATCATTAAAAAACACAAGAAATTTTGAGTGAAAGAAAAAACATATGGTTTGAAATATATCCATCACATTCTGAGTCGAAACACGAGCGAAGAGAGCGCTTATTTTTCAACAAGCGGTACCACGAATGTTGTAACCGCTACCGAAGGGAGTAATCTAGAGGTACCCAGCGGAGCAGTTGGGCTAACAACTACTAATATTCGTATCGGAGTGGTTTTGTAAGATGGCAACATTTCGACGTTCGCCTCGAGGAGCGGTGTGAAATCTTGAATGCGACACGAATAACGCAGCCTTGGTATTAGAGAGCTTTGTTGAATGTTTCTAACGGCACGACATTTGCATTGTAAATGGCAAAATGTACAGCGTTAGCACTTAACATTTCAATGATGTTATCTAAGCTCAATTCGATATGAGATACTCGGCTCCGTCAAACGGTTGCCCACGTTGATATTATTAACCCTCTGTCTTGAGAACCGCTGTATATAGCAGTCATAAATATATAATGTAATTGTTTATTTCTTTGTTGGAGTAAATTTTACAAGAAATTATGGTATATACCGTACATAAATTACGTACGTAACACTTCAAAAACAACATAGATATTATTTAATTCAATAAAAATATGAACTAATAATTATAATTACTCTTAATTGTACAACCTTAACTTAGACGTTACTTTTAACGGTTGTATATATTACCTATCAATAAGCCAATGAAAGTTACGTATAAGGTCGCTCTGGTTGTCGTGTCCAGTGCACTTTTTTCAGTGGAACAACCGTATATAGATGTGACCACACGGGGACTGCAATGATGCACTGTGACCGGATCGCCATATGCTGGATTTATTGACCGTCCAGGACCGTCCAGGGCGTCTTGTACGTGCGATGCGCGCGCGGCGCACAAGCGAATTTATTTTGTTTATGGTCAATTGCCGCATTGATACGACTACGCGGTACAAGGTGCGTGCGCGTATCGCGGTCTAGCGTATATGTACGTACGGACAACTGACAAGGAGATACTCTATGCCGTGATCGGGGGACAGATTAAATCAGCGGATCCGCTGTATGAATGTCAACTGAAACGGATAGGGGATAGAAATCAATTTTGATTGCGCCTCGACCGTAACATCGGCCCTTTTGTGTCGCCGCGCCGCGTACATTGTTCAAGTGCCAAACTGGGACATAGCGAAGGAACTAGACACAAGTCTCAACGAGACAAGTGTACGCGGCTCGTATGACCCCTAAAAGCCACCGTGTCGGCCGATGGTTGGCGGTATATGTTCCTTTATTTAGTCGAGCGCCGCGAACAGATTTCAGATTTCTTATTACTCGATCCGTGCAAGTATCGCACAGTGTAACAAATAACAATACAGGCCCTCTTGGGTATTATAAGAAATTAGAACGTTTTAAACGAAAATTATTGTTGGGGCTGTTTCCAGAAGCGACATAATATATCATGATTGGCGGAGAGGCAAGACGACTGCACAAATACAAGTAGGTGCAGCATTCCGCGCGGGAAATTCCTGACTGGTCGAACTAACTTGCACTATTCCGAGTGAAAAGTGCACATTCCACTTCGCTATCACATCAACAGCAATAATTACGCATATTATGCATTTTGTAAGGCGTTCAAAGCGGGAGAGGCAGATAACGCGGACCGTGCCACCGTTTTATCAATGCAATAAAAATGACTGCGCGACGAGGCGATGCTGTCAACTTTTTAACTGTGAAAGTACTCAGTTAGTAAACAAAAAATCAATGTACCTATATTAAATATAGCTTATTTTCAGTTATTTAAGCTAAAGCCAGAGTAATTAAAGTGGGCTTACAGTGTGATTCGACAAAGACCTCTGGCGGAAGTAACTATACAGCTTGTCGTTACAATCACGACAATAAATGAACACACTTATAGAGGATAACATTTTAAAATTGTATTAAAAATTTACATTCTTTAAGCATCAATATTTACCGAGTTATTAAATTTTCCAAAACTAACGTTTTAAGAACACCCTTACGTATCAAATGGTAACGTAAAGTTCGTTTGTAAAGGTCACAAAGCATATGATTGGGTTGAAAGAATTTGAAAGAGATAAAACATACTGTTAGAAGATTTGTAGTGCGACGCTGCGGCAACGAATGAAAAAGTGACGGTTGTAACGACACGCTGTATAATGTGAAATTAAGCCTAGAAGTAGCTTGATTAAGAATTGCAGTATATTGATATACTGCAATTCAGTGATAAAAGTAAATTAACAGCCTATACATGTCCCACTGCTGGGCAAAGGCCTCCTCGACACAGAGGGTATCAGGGCATAATTCACCACGTGGCCCCACTGCGGATTGGCGGACTTCACATATTTTCGAAATATATTTTTTTTGTTATTATTTCGAAAACATGCAGGTTTCCTCACGATGTTTTCCTTCACCACGGAGCACGTGATAAGTCAGCACTTAAAGTTAATTGGTGCCGGCACCGGGGATCGAACTCAGGTTGCTCGAGTATATTGAATTAAAGGCGAGCGGCCGGACACTGAGCTATCACGGCTCTTGCAATTCAGTGATTCGTAAAAAGTAAAAAAAAACCGAATTAAAGATCCCTTAACAGTTTGCATCTAGAATTATTCATCTGAAACAATATGACCTGAACTGATCGCATAATTATTTTAAGGGCGATTTTCCTATTGATTAATAATGGCTACCTTTCCCCTTGGTCGTCATATGATGTGAAAGTGCCAGCCCTTGGCGGGTCGGTGTTTCAAGATCGGTCGCGACGTTTCCCCGTACATCGCAATAAAAGTCGTAGCCGCGGCGTCTATGGTAATATCCTTATACAAAGCCGATCGCCTGTGACTGACGGACGGCCGACTCTTTTCATATATCGTAGCGGCGATGTTACATTGTTGTATTCGCCGTGTGGCGATAAATCTTGCTCGGGACTCGCTAGTTCGGCCGCCGCGACCGTTACGTGTGTTTGTTATTCAATCCCGTCGCTCGAACGTTTCGTTGCACGGTTCCGATGGAACAATGGAATAGAGACTAGAAGGTGGTAGCAAATCTCTGCAAATAACGCTATGTTAACTAATGGATAAAAATTCATCGCAAAATAATTTTCTTTGACTTGACTTTTAACCGAAAATGATAAACAATTTCAAAACGTAACTTTTGAACACAAGTGTGTATTAACGAATGCATCGCGCGAACGAACGTGCAATCATCACGTATTGAGTCATCGGAACGTGATATTTCGCGCGCGAATTTTGGCGGGCGCGTGATCGGTTCGAATTCCACCATTGTGAATTCGAAAAGCGCGCGAATGTTACCGCAGCTCGAGCATTACGCAACGGTTGCGGGCGCTATGTATGTTATTAAATGTTACCAATTTCATGTTCCATATTGACAAGTTAAGTATATCATTGTTTCTAAGTACTTAATAATTTTTTTGGTACGAAGGCAAAAAAGTGAACATAATAATGTTTTTAAACGAAAAGAAAATACTCGTATGAACTGAATTCATTGTGATTTCTTCGCGCAGACTTGTATTATGCCGTGTCGACTGTCGCGATTTGGTTCGCAACGAAGACGAGTGTGCTCATTGGCGGGCTGGAGACGCTGTGAACAGAACAAAGGCCGGGCCGCGCGAACTATTAGGCGAACTAAAGGCAGCGCGTGGCGGCGAAGCGGGTCAAGTATACCGGAAGCTGCGGGCGCGTGCTCAGCCCGCTCCTGTTCAGTCCCCATCGGGGCAACACAATGGGCCGCGTACCGGCTATCTGTTGCATTGTACGCGCTCCCGATACTGATGCTCGCACAGGACACTTCCCTTTATTCGATCAGTGCATTTATTACAGTCGAATGGGCCTTCGATAATATTTTTTTTATGGTGACAAGCGAGCTGACGGTTCCTATAGTCATCTGCAACACCCGTGTGGTTTCAAATTCGCTTTTTAAATAAAGTTGGCCCCGGTTACGGCACTTTCCGTCTAGCAAAAGTATTAAAACACGCCACTCACTCCGGGTTTGTGTGAGATCGTGGTAATTCCTCGGACGAGACTGCCCAATTCGTGCACCAGTAGACTGCTGCGTGGCCCTACCACTGACTCCGCCGATGGCACGGAATTATTGAATATACAAATCAAACTGTACAATCTTATCAAATAAAATCATTATATTAACATAAGGTAAATAAGCACAAGTTGTACCGGCTCCAGATAATAACGAGCGTGTATTACGTACGCAAATTCAGTTCAGGCACATCGCTCGCGCCAAGTTGTTGTAATGTCCGTTTATTTGACGTTAATTAATTATTTAAGGACTATCGTTGAAATGTGGCCGACATAGTTACCGGTTATCAATGTTCGCGCGGTAATATTTTATGCAATCAACGTGCCTAATGACGGCTCACTCCCATTGCGGTGTCGACATTACGCCACCGAGTGCACCGGCTTAATGCGTATTTAACTGCTTATCGGCGAGACACAAAAATGCGGTAGTTTGGCCGCTTATTAGCATTTGTCCACTCGCGACTTTCGTGATATGCAGCTTGAATAACGGCGAGTTAATGTGTCCATTACGTGAACCACGCCTAATGCAAGTATCCAATAAACGGGTCGCTTGCGACACTATCCACTATATTTAATATAATGAATGTGTAGTTTTATAAATATGAATATATTAACTAATTAAAAAAAAATGTATTCAAATTAAAAAAAAAACATCACTTATGACCCCCATCAGGGTTTTGATATTTCAAAAAGCGAACGCAGTCGATTTCCGCGCGAATGACGTCACACGAGCCGAGTCCGGGCGCGAGGGGAAAGCAATTAGTGTGCACGGGGCGTGGGCACGGGCGTTTGGTGCCGCCACCACCAGAGCCCTAACGAGCGTGGGTTGCTGTTCTGGTACCACTCGGTCTCCACTCAGATTCGTTGCGGCCGCCGAAGCGTGTCTAGTTAACGGCTTCAGGGTTTACATTGCCTAATTGAATGCACATAAAAAAAAAAACATGCGTGTTGATAAAATAGACATCTCAATTAATATCCTCTGGTATCGTTCCATATTGCTCTAAGCGTTCACGACTGGTATTATTTGCATAGATAAATAGTCGTGAATCACGATGATAAATCAACTAATGAGTATACAAAGGAGAAGGATATGCACCGCCTGCGGTCTCCCATTTAGCACAATAATGGCTCAACTCTCTCGCCCATATCATCCTAGTTACAATCGCTTCGCCATTCATCGCAAATGTACTGAACATTAGATAGAACATTATTACATTGTCTTTACTTTAATAGCTATAGCAAGCTATTTTAATCAAGGGCCCAAATCAAATACACAATAGAGTAGTACCGAAGTATCTGTCATAGTATTACATTATCTTTATACAAATCTTACAAACAATCATCAACGTATGCTCCCCATTATCGCAGTGATGGCGCCATAATAGGAGAAAACTGTTTCAAACCACCGTTCAAGCTGTAATAGTAATGTAATAGTAATAAAAATTTTAAAAACAAATAAATAAAATACATCTTTAAATGGAAATAATTTCAATATTGAAAACAAAACGTTAGTTTTATCTGGTGTATATTTGAGTTTCATCTAAAGTGAGACTAGCAACGACATATAAAATGATAATTAGAACGCCTATTAAGCAACAAAAAATATATCGAGCTTCGTTCTAGGGCACCTGTCGGCGTTGCATTCGCTCTGCTGCTCCGCGGGCCGTATGCGCCGGCGTCGCGACGCCCCGGCGCCGCCGCCGACGCCCCGGGAACAGACAGCCGGCGACCCCGCGCCGATCTCGGCCCGCGTATTAGCGCGGGGGCCCGATTTAAACTGCCCGCTAATCTAAATTACACGCACTCCTCGGCCCTAGCCAACGAGGAGAGCCGCGTTGGGTTCGTGGGTTCAGCTTAGTACACGAGCACTGCGTTCTGTTATATACGCAAGTCGTATGTAATAGTCATGACCCTAGATGAGCATGTCTCAAGTTCATTGCAGTTCAGTGCCATTTTTTCTGGAGTCTCAACAAACTACATACAGTAAACAAATTATTTTGTTTAAAAAGTGATTTTTCAAATCCTACATAACAGTTCGATGAAGCTTTAATAGTCTACGGATTGATAAAAAATTATATGAGTTAAAGTAAAAGTAACAAAACACGCACCGGTCCATCTCTTGAGGCTTCTGGTGCTTCACAATTGCTATTGGGGACAATACAATTAAAAGCAGTTCGGCACCGTGTAATATTAATGAAGCAATTCATGGCAAACATGACTTGATAAATCGACTAACGAATACACTTTAGAATAATTTTAGATGATGATTTTATGTGTTGGATTACAACAAAGGTAGCAAGCACGCCGTATGAGCAATACTACATTTAAGTATTGTTTAAGTTAAAATTCAATTAGTTTGATTTAGACTTTTTAATAGGCGTTTTAATTATAATTTTATATGGTGACTCCGTGGCGCAGTGGCCAAGGTATTGGCTTCGGCGTCGGTGGTCGTGGGTTCGATTCCCACACGGGACAACTATTTGTGTGACCCACAGATAGTTCTTTCGCATCTGAGTGTTTGTCCGCGTGAAATTTATGTTTGTAAAACGTCCTTACAGCACAGGATAAAGTTATCCTAAAGTAAGGGCAATGTGTATAAAAAAAGAAAAAAAAAAGATTATTGGTTGTTCAAAGTAATGAAATACGGTATGGATTGTTTTCGTAAGCAGTACGGGGTCTAGATCTCTTCAACAGGCGTATGTAGGTGGCCTTAAAGAGGTAAGATTTATGCGCCCGCGCCTCGTTCGTTTAATATTTCGCATCCGGTATCCACTTTCCAAACGGGCGTGTTTGAAAATTGCCGCATCTCCGCCGCGCCCGGTACGCTAATCGCGCAATTTTTGAACTAATCTCTCAGGTTCTATTTTCATTGCGTAACTTAAGACATTAATGAATGAGTGCTCTATAGTTCAATCTACAAATAGCAGCTATATTACCTTTTTTTTGTATAACTGATGTCACGCTTTTAGTCCTTAGACTATTAAAGCTTCATCAAATCCATAACCGGTGGGCTAGCCAGAACCCACGGGTTTGAGGCCCTCCTTAGTGGGTAGGGCTGCGCATGTACTCATGCGTGCGTTAGTTGTGACATGTCGCCTACGGGCCAACGAGGTACGGTGAGGACCGTCTATATTACCTTCCGCGGTAGCTTTCGAGACAGTTATTTGTTAATATATCCATTTTCCGTGAAACCACTTGACAGTTGCCGAGGGTAACTCAAATGAGATGATTTTTAGAAAAAAATATTACCATAATAAAAGCGAAGTAACAAAGACGTTTATTACTTTATTGTCTTTCGTTCCTAACCGTGATCCAACAAGGAGAAAATTCTTCGTTTATCGTTCCTTCGGTTGGGGACATAACTTGCTGTATTATTGATGGCGTAGAAAGACGCACACAATATACGGAAAAACAACACACGATTGGGCCGTAAATAACATACACAGATCCGTGCGCTCTCACCGCGTCCTCTCGACGCCGGGTTCGCGCGCGATATCGCAACGTCAATTTCGCAAACAAAAGCCGTTTCAATTTCCGCGCCGACAATAAAGTGTAACGAGGTACGTTCCCGGCGGGGATTGGAAAGTAAAACGTGCGCTATGGCGCGGTACAATCGCGCGCTTTACGGGGCCGCCCCAACGCCTGCGGTCAGTTCAAAGGGCCACCCTGTGCCCTAGACGATTGGGGCGCGACACGTTCTCTGCGGCCACCTGAAATCGATCTTAACCACGCCGATCCCAAAGCCCGTTATCGCGTTACACGCGTGTACAGTCGAGTTGAGCGACTATGCCGCAATGCAAAGCTTATCAATGTGCGCTTGGAAACGGAATAAGAATTACTCCCGATCCGTAACAATGGTCGACGTGTGCAATCGCTTTTATGAGTTAGCCTCTCGGTTGAGCTAACGTTGAGATCGACCTGCACCAATTCCACACGCCCCTCGCGGAAGCGAGAGCGCCGCGATTGTGGGTCAAAAGCAAATGTATGCGGAAGGCAGTCGCAATTGTTGCGAACGCTTGTGCCATTACACATTTCTTCATTTATAGGTAAAAGGTCAAAGCTCTTTAGCGGAGTCTAGTATTATTTGGTTTTTCCGCTAGTTCATACTGATGGTAAACAAGCGTTCAAAGTATGAGCGGTCAGTCAATAATAGATTGAATCGATAATCTATCTAACCGCAATACACTCTTTCACGTGGTCTAACGCAATGTGTGGTCGGTCGCTTTCTTTGTTGGCTCTACAATTTGTCATTATACATAATTATTGCGTATATATCGTACAAAGTTTCTTATATAGTAAATCTAGTTAAAACTACCAGATTTAACTGGCCATTCATAGTGTCATGTCCACCCGAATCTTTAAATATCTCGAATTTGCGTAAACGGTGTTGTTTCCAATATTAATTAGGCGACTCCGGTTATAGGGGGGAGTTGCAAAAGCGGCTAGGACGCTCCCAGATGCCGGTCGGCCGGTCATTAGAGGCCGTGCGCACAGCGACCGCAACTCGGCCGAGGATCTGATAGTGCTGTTCTTAGTAAAGCGCTCTGTCCATATAGGAGGCGACGACGGCTGAGATAAAAAAAAGAATCTCTATGATACCGAACCGGTTCAAATTAAGCGAATTTCGACAGCGCCTTCGCAGAAACGTGCGTTACGTCCGATCCTCGTTCACGTTCCAGCCGGTGATGCGATCTGAATACGAGTGCGCAACAACAGCAGGTGTACCCGGATCGGTATCTTGTACCTTAAAAGTACAAAGTTACAACACGATCGTTATCATCGCGCACGCACTTGGACTTGCAAAGCAATCGAACACACTACGTCGCATGCACCCATACGTACTAGGAAGCACGACATCTATCAGCATGTCAGTTTGTGCGCCTTAGATTCGAGAACCACCAAGTACATTCGACACCACCTTGATGGTTGGCGGTACACCACTGTGCGTTTGTCACGCAATTTTCTGCCCCGCACAATTACTTTGTGAAACGAGTTGTCGCCAGCAGTATTTCCGGACCGATACGAGTTAGGGACCTTCAAGAAGAGAGCCTACTCCTACCATAGTGGTCGGCAACGCAATTACGTTGCCATGGGCGGCGGTAATCGCTTATCATCAGGTGACCCGCTTGCTCGTTTGCCTCCTATTTCCAATAAAAAAGAAACCACTGATCCGATTTACAGGATCTTTAATTAGTATAGAAATGTTTTACTCTATCAGGTTTATTATACACTTACTTATTTAATTCGAAGAAGGAAAATATATATATTAAAATACTTGTTTAAAAGCCATACATATTATAATCCATCTAGTCGTATCAGAGCTCATGCGATACATCAGACAACAATTCTTTTTGGTTAAGTAGTTGAAATCGCTGAAAGACATCACGTATTTCATGATATCTCACATCTCCAAACTTATTTAAATTTCGATACTTAATCATCAGGCGCGAACCTAATAGATTAAATGACCGCGTACCGGGAGTACAGTGTAAAACAACGCCACAGTATATTATACATATATGGGCGGCGTTATTCACTCACCATCAAGTGAACCGTCTGCTCGTTTGGCAACTTTTCAAATAAAAAAAAAATATGGATATGTCATGACAAATTCAATGTTCGTATATAATATGATATATATTAATTTAATTATTATTAATATATATATATAATACAATATGGTATATATTATATCTCGATAAATAAGCCTATCGGCTTAATTATCGCGATATCTCAACCGTGTGATGGTTCTTGGCGCGCAGTCGAACATACGGGTATAGATGGGAATACCTAATCTAAATTGCCCATCGGATGTCGTTAGACAACAGCCAACGCCGACTATAATTTCTCCGGGTAAAACCGCCACAGCATTTGACGTATCAATTTGATATAGCTTGAATGATTTCTCTTCATGACCAAAAGTTTTACCTATGTTGTGGTGATCGCAACCAAATGTAGCTCTCAAAAGACCATTTGCTGCGATGTTAACTTTTAAACTTTGATTGAACAAACTCAAAAGCATATGAAAAAGAACATAATATGCATTATTTATTCACAAGCTGCACTAAACAAAAATTTTTATGTTTTTAAAAAAAATGTGTACAGTTAAAAAGTTCCCACAGTCTTCAAAAACAATTTGATTTTACAACGCGTTAAAAACCGATTTCTTCACACGTTTACAGCGCGGCTATAGATGAATGTGATAAGTATATCATGGATCAAATCTGATAACAACCTTTATGGACGCCAGTAAATTTTGTGGTAAAGGAAAAATACTGTGATGACTGTATTAGACGTCACATCTTAAAGTGAAAATGTGGTGGGTTAGGTGGGTTGAATTGCTGCTGTTATTAAGGGACAATGGTATGACTCTTTTCACTAGATTTGTCAGCATTACGTTTACGACGAAGACGGAAATTACTATACCACTGTCATTATTATCTTTATTCTAAATTAGTTATAGTTATAACATAATTATATTGGTGCAAAAACCGCTGTCACTAATAATACATATCATATATATTGCCTTAGCTTTTAAGCTCTAAAAAATATAACTGGTAATAAAAGGTATAACTGGATGCTTGTGTAAACCATTTACGATCTTTAGGAGTAGACAAAGTTTCGACAAGGGATAACCCTTAATAATAAAGGGGTTGTAAACAATAATGTTCAACATAAACACATCCGGGTCCATCTCGACGATGCTCGGCACGATGACGATCGGTACCTTGCGCGGGAAAGGTGGGAGGGGGCTTAATTAAACGATAATTCACCCCATAATGGAATCTTAAACGGCGCTGGCGGCTCGTGTAACTGGAAAGCGCGGGAAAAAAGTGCGCGCGGTTGAAAAACGCCGCGCGAACGCTCAATTAGCGGCGCTGGTTCCGAGAGACCGATCTTGGGCGGCGGGAGATGGATGGATTATAAAAAAACGGACGTCGCATGTCGGACGCGCCCGTGACCCGGTCACGGCACGGAACCGACGCGACACGACACACTTGAACACTGAGCGAGTTGGTACGCGAGCTCTAGTCTAGTACACGCTATACTGCGACTACGAGTAGTACAAAGTATATAAAAACCGGCCAAGTGCGAGTCGAACGCAAACACGTCGCCACTTAAATATTTCCTTTTTCTGTTTTTTAGTATTTGTTGTTATAGCGGCAACAGAAATACGTCATCTGTGAAAATTTCTACTCGCTATTACGGTTCATGAGATACAGCATGGTGACAGACGGACAGAGAGACAGACAGGCAGCGGAGTCTTAGTCCGTATCCAAAGGGTAAAACGGGGCTCTATTGGCCCCGTTTTACCCTTTGGATACAGAACCCTAAAACGACTCATTTGTTTAATTCTGTGTCGAGAAACGTAATTGAAGGTTTCCTCTGTACCTACATAAATAAAATGATAGAGTTCACACAATTCTTCCAAGTTTATTCCAAGTTATTAAAGTTTTATGAAACTACGATTTTATGAGCATTACCCTTTTCCCTCTTTCTCTATTTATCTCTTTTATTCTCATTAAGATTTTACTTTTATCTGAGGTAATCAAAATTTATATCAGGTGATAAATTTCATTAGCATTGCATATTGAGTAATAAAACAACAGGTACTAGCGTGTAAAAATTATAGTGCCGGTCATAGGTCTGACGCTAGACGTGTTCGCGAACTAAGCTTTTAAGTTTTCTTATAACTAATTTAATTTCACTATAGACAACTTCAACATTAACTAAGCTCTTTTACAAGCGTTGATAAAGGAGTGGAGTTCCTGTACAATTTTTTGGGCATAGTGGGTCCCACAGGGCTCCAGCAGTTTAACAATTATAAAAAGGGTTATTATAATATAAATTAATAGAAGTGAGTTGATCATTCTCAAGCAAACGCAAAAAAATGTGTGTTTAATATTTTGTGTGTATAACAATTATTGAGGGAAAAAAATACGAAAAATAGGATACCTACGGATTTTCCTAGCCTGTTTCTATTCTAATAGAGACACCTCATTACGAAACGGTGGTATTTAAAAAAAACTACCATCGATAGATGAAATGTATGTTTCTTATTACGATAAATAAATATTTGATTAGGTTTGATTTTCTACATATTTTAATGGTTTGATAAAATTAAACTTGTCCCTTATTATAAGTCATACTTTTGTTTAATAATATTAACATAAAGCCTAATCTCGGCCGCGGTTAATTCAAACAAAAAAACACCATTTATCACAATCACCACTAAACAAAGGTCCCGAGATCATTGTCATGCGGACGATACAAAGCCCATGCCGCGAGGCGCACCACATCAATCTAGATAGATAGATAAGGTCGCCATCATCCTCTGCTCGGTAGTTCTATGGAGTAAACAATGCACAAACGAAGGGCCCGACGGCTTATCAACATGTATATCTCGCCACGAGGGCGTTTATCAAACGACAAACAACATTGACACGGTAAAACACGTATACATAAATTTAAGTACAAAAAAACAGAGGCCATTAAGCCTCCCAATTAATTTAACGACATTCTTCTCATTTCTCTAGGGTAGAATATAGCTCAATATTCAATAAGAATGTCAACGCATCTGCAACCCTCGGGTGTAACTTAACATCAGGTGAACCGCCTGCTCGCTTGGCAACCTTTCACATAAAAAAAAAGAATAACTTAATAGAATATACAAGTAGATAGAGTATAGTAGTAGAAATTATAGAGTTAAGATAGAGTAAAGAATAAGAAAAGTTGGCAAACTAGCAGGCGGTTGTTGTTAATTATCGCCACCCATGGAATGCCCATTACCTAACGGGATGCGGATGCGTTGCCAACATTAAAAAAGTGGGCCCTGGTTACCTCACTCACTAGACGGAACACGAAAGTACGCTACCGCCACTTTACGCCGGTCTTCTGTGAGACAAGCCTGCCCATCCGTGCAACAACAGAAACTGCTGCGTGGCCCTACCACAGATGATTAATACGAATTCAAACTAAGGCACACTATTAGCATCTTACTTGAACAATAAGTTTAGCGTAAAATCTACCACAACGAATATGGCTGTCAATATTTACCAACCACTTCAAACAAAGCTCGTTTGAGTAGACAATTCAGGTAAATGAGTCAACAAACGATTGCAGTAATGCTCATTACGGGTGTAATTTCGAACGAAATTTGAAATAAAAGCGTATCATAAACACTGGCTACATAATAGCTCTAGTATATCCCGGTCTCACGTTCCAAATATTATTAAAAAGAAACAGTCCCATGGCATTACGCAGATGACTGCACCCGACACAAAGCAACAATGGCATGCGACATTGACAGATATAAGAATTACGCCGGCGAGCCGGTCCAAAAAAAAAAGAAACACCATTTTGTTCGTACACAATGGCTCCAGAAGCTTACGCGTACCATTGACAAAAATTACTCGCGGATTGTGAAGGTCGAACGCATACAATAGACAGGCTGCGTCGGGGTCCCCAGGTGTACGATGTTTACGCAGACATTCCTTTGGAGTAGTGATACAAAATATAACAATTTAAAATAGAAGAGCAATTCTTTTAAGAATAAAATTCACACTAGTCATTGAAATAGGTGGCAATGAGACAATTGAGCAAACCTTATTTTAGAAAATGCCAAAGAAACTTTTGTTAAGTCAACTCTTATACTGTGGGGTACATATTAAAGATTACATTTATAAATCAATCAATAAATATTATACTACTTAAATGATCTTAAAAATAGCAGTAACAATAAATGAATATTTTAGCTCAAACGTTTTTGCAGATTCTTCACTGGACAAGTATGAAATGGTACAGATATCGTGATACAACATTTTTCAAGTTAATAAATAAATGCATTATACATAATCCTTAATTAAATAAAATAGTTTTACTTTGATGTAAGTTTGAATGTACAACTCATATTTCAATAAACAGTTTGTGTAATGAAAAAAAAATTCATTAGACGAACATGTTCCAAGGTCTTTCAAAATATCAATTAGCCCGATTCTTCTTTACTAACATAAAATTTAATTTAGAAGAGTAAAGCAGTAATGTTGTTTAAAAAACTTTAGGGTAAGGCTTTCGATCAGTTTATTCCTGTTTTGTACTGATACAAGGTCACCCTATCGCCAAATGACAACTACAATAATGGATTGAATAGACGTGTGAATGACATAAAGATCGCGCTCAGGGCGTAGCCGCGGTCGACGAATACGCGTGGGTTACGGCGCCATTGTCTCCCAAAATGCATATCGCTAGCAAGTGCTCGGACTTTTTATGTGGGCAATGCAAAAAGCCGGATAACGTATCAGAGATCCACTGATATAATTTTAACGTTTGGTTTACGAAAAATATTCGACACCGACTTAGCGACCACCATGCTCGAAAGTATTTGATATTAAATATCTTAGCTGTTTGAAAGTTTGAAGAAGTTATATTTATTTATTTATTTATTTATTTATTAATAGGATTACCAACATAAGATACAGTATCTACAATCTAAAAATTAAATGCTAAGAATCTACGTAACTGTTCTTACAATTAGAGGTAATCACATCATGCTTTAACAAAGATAAGAGGATAATAAAAAGTGCTATGGATAATAAAAAAAAAAATCTTAAAAAACAAATTAAGCTAACAGCATTCAGAATTTTAAGCAGATTAGCACTATAAACAATTTAAATTTCTTAAACATTCAGAACTTTTTTTATATAATAGCAAATTGACATAAGTTCTGACAATTTTGTGCATAAACAAATAATTTTAGGGTTGCGTTAACGTTTTTAATTTAGTTCTATAGCTTGTGAGACTGTCGAAATGTATGTCTAGATCAGGTGTTTGTGTTGCTTGTTCATTGTACAGACGGGATATGCGGACCACGGGAGAATCACGTCCCAAATTTGTCCTGCACAGTCTTTTATTAAATAGGTCACATGGTGTTCGTGGTATCTTGCGAGGAAACATTATATTGAAATTTGCTCAACAACGGAGGACAATCTATGTTATTATTCATAAGCTTGTGTAGGAATAATAAGTCTATGTGAGTTCGGCGTATCGATAGCATTTCGAGATTGAAATGTTATATGTTGTATTGTATTTGTATTTTCGGTGGAATGGTTGAATAGTAAGTCCCAACGAACACTGTGACCTAGAACATCTATTGTAGTCTTCCCTTCTAAAACATTGCTCCCTTACTATAGGATAACATTATCCTGTGTGTAACAAACATCCAACTCCGAAACAATTATTTGTCGGTCACACAAATAGCTATATCCTGCGGGAATCGAACCCACAAACGCCGGTGCTAAAGTCAATACCTTAGCAACTGCGCCATGGAGTCATCAAGACGTTACTTTCGTGGACCTATATCGATTTGTTTCGACAACTATGAAATGTATCTTGATACAAAATGTAACGTCAAAAGCATTTATAATTTCACTGAACACATTTTCGAATGAGATCGAGGATTCGAATCAAATCGATAAACTCAACTGCTACGGCTAAATATTGACATTTTCAGTTTCCGAGGTACAGTGGGTAGGCACTGTTCAATATTCGCGGTGAACGTAAGGTCAGGTCCTGAATGAAATGTCAGTTCGTTTGTTTAATGCATCCGCACAGACCTCGCAACAGTAGCGATTGTGCAGTCTAAAGGGAACGTTGATTACGACAAATGATGAAGTCCACCCAACAGGTACTCAAAGCTAAATGTTTGCGCTAGAATGTTCCAACGTGTGCCAATGTCCTAATTGTGAGATTTATGTAGCCCTCCTTGTCTGTCAGTGACGAAAATACATGCAACAGAGGCCTTTATACGTCAATTTTCGGTATAAATAATGGAGGTTGAATCAAGGTTCGTTCTGACATTTGTTTCTTATGAGATTGAAGTTTGGAGGAGATAAATACATTGTGAACCATTTTAACCTGCTTGCTGTTATTAACGAAATATAACATTTTAGTCGGGTGTTATCAAAACTTGAGTAGAGTACTTTACTTTTCAAATTCATATAATCTTCCAGGAAGTTGTAAAGTATAAAAAAGGGTCCATATAGCCTCTGCTTCACTTTGGACTAACATCGGTCACGAAGTCCGAAACTCCTTTATAAAGTGGTCAATACGAAGGTGTCACTTCCCGGAAATGGCACTTTGTTGCCGCTTCGGACGGAACAAGTCGGGCTCCAAAATAGTGTTATTAAAATTTTCCAATTGTTTACTCGTTCCGACATTTATTACGACCTCAACAGGTGACATATAAAAAGGTTCAAAGAATTCTTTATTTCGAATTCCAATGGCAATACGTCACGGCTATCAGATAGTGCTATGGGAAATGCAATTATAAAGAAATAGAAATATAACACATTTTATTTAAACAAGATTTTGTTGAGAAAGCAGTAAACATTTCACAAAGCTTTTTTTTTATACATAACATTGTATTCATTTAATATGTATAATGTTCGCGTAAAATCAAGAAATCAATATATTCATTCGTTCCAAGCGTGATTTTCGTTACTTCTATACCGGTCACAGAAATATCGACCCGACCTATTCAACCTCTTTTTGACCGAGATCCACCAACCGCATATAACCACTGCATACATCTATACAGATTAATAAAATTGGAGTGTCTTTATGTAATTTTAAAATAACCGTAATAATAATTTACTAAATGCATGTGGATGTATACACGGTACATTTACCAAAAGGACATTTTTACAATTTTTGTCTGTCTGTTCCGGTTAATTTTTGAAACTGCTCGGCCGCTTTTGACAGGACTTACAGGACTTTCAATTGCAGATAGCTCATGTAATAAGGAGTAACATAGGCTACTTTTTTTACAAAATTTTAATTTAATTAATATTAAATTCCACGCGGCACACCTAGTTTAAAAAAAAATATTGGATGCCGATATATTTATAATTTTTATATTACACTAAATTAGGCCTGCGAATCAACGAGTTTATTATTAGGTAGGTATTAATGGAAATGGAAGAGAAAATCCTCATATCTATATAAGAAAAGGCCTGCAAATGTTTCCGAACTGTACGCCGACGAGACAATAAAACAAACCGCACACAAATGCCTGGATGTTGACGAACAAAACAAACAGAGTTTGTAACTAGAGAGCAGGTTGATAAGGGCGAGTTTCCTTTCCGTGTTGACGGGGCAAATTCCGCGGCGTGGGGGCCCGCCGTGTTCCGAGTAAACAAACACGACTGAACACATCAATCGAGTCCCTTTCTTCCCTCTCGCTTCGACGAACTGCACTTCCCCGAAACTAAACAAACGCTCTCCGCTCCGGCTCGACGCTTTATTGCGACTAAATGGCCCTCAGAGTTTTGACCTACCGTATCGAGAGGCGGTTAGGTGATTGTATGCACGTCCGAAATGTATATTGAAATTACAATAGATATTTAATAATATGTTCCTTTGTATAATGTTTCAGTATTTCAATGTAAAACGATGATAACCACTATCAATTGTTATTATGAAAATAATTCGATGCACAAACGTACTCGGTGGTGTAGTTACTAAACTATTGGCTTCGTGGTCGGTGGTCGTTGTTTCGATTCCAATATGGGAACAGTATTTTTGTGATCCACAGAACTGTTCCGGATCTGGAAAAGAAACACTCTTTCCCAAGGAGGGTTGACCTCAGGCAGGCGGCCGGTCCTAGATAACATTCCAACACCGCTTACAACATGATGTGCCGACTCCACCAAGGTGGCATGAGGGCAGGAGGACGATGATTCGATGCACAAACTGAGCAAAGGTCTAACCTGGCGTTGTTCTCAACGGACACAGTTCAGTTGCCCCACCAACAACCCCCAGGGGGCATGTTCACGCGCCGACAATTAGACCGTCCGACGCACGCCCACTAGCAGCGGCTTGGACGTTTCAATTACACCGGCACCGGGCCCAGGTACGAGAAGAACCCACGCACAACCGTGCATCGACACGGCGAGGCAACGAGCAACAGTTCCTACCAATAAGATTGCCGATTATAGAATATCTCACGACCCTCGATATTGATTGTCGTCAGTTGTGTTTTTAAGTAAAATAAATTTTACGGATTTTTTTCCCAATTTAATTTTGATTTGAATCCTCGACGTTTGAAACTTTCGTTTTTCCGAACAGATTGAGATGTTTTTGTTAGTCCTAGCTGCAGCTTACACAGTATCTTGAATTATATTGGTATGCTAGAATTGTTTAGTTTAAATTAATGGTTTAACAATATGTGGTATCAGCGTAAATTCAAGAAATCATTACATTGCCAGTTATAATGAAAAATAAACACTATTAATTTGAGCAAGTCTTCTGGTGAACTACGTTTTCGTTCCAAGACGATCTACCATCGATAAGTTCCTACCAAACATTCTATATGACGCTAATAGCCTACGAAACGTAACTAGAAGTCAATCGTACGCATTGTTTTCCAGCGTCCGTGAACCGGAATCCGCTTCTAAATTATGAATAATTCAATGGCTTGTGGTATGAGGTTACATAAGGTAATCTGGGAGGTATCTATAGCGAGTCTGGTAAATTGTTGCGCAACAATTAACGAGGAATAGGGTCGACGCCCGTCAAGGTGATACCCATACGGGCCCAAAGAGATCGGGCGCGGAATTAATGTCACGAGCAATTGTACGAATCTCGTTTAACTCCCGCCGATCGCTTCCGAAATCTCTTGAACGACTTAAGGTCGACCGGCTGGCCGAATGATATTATTGGCGTATTATAGTCGTGCGTTTGGGATTATCTCGGTACTGGTGGTATCGTTTAACACCAAACTGTCGAAGCTTGGGCAGTAAAGGGATAAAGTAAGATGTCCTCTGTTCTTATCATACGACAGAGTTATATGTATGTCTATCTTCTTGAAACTCAATAAGCAATACCAGTAATTTATAGCTAACTATAAAAGTTTAATTAAAATAATTCACATAAAACAGTTTCTATAGGGCTGAACAAAATAATCTGTTTGGAAATAGTAACTACGTTTTAAATGTCACTTGATTCCTTTCGGCTTTTGTTGTGAATGTTTTTATAATAAAATTGTCTATATATATGTAAACTTTGAAGTCCTTTTTAAATATGGCGTAAAGTTTATATGGTTAAAATTATACACAATATGTGTTACAAATACACATTTCCCAGAAATATATAAAAGATAATAAAATAAAACGTCCAGTGTTTGCCTTCATACTGTTAAAGTCAACACAATAATCTGCTGTCACACACATGCAAAGAGCAAATACTGTCGCCTAAAAATTCCAAAATGTCGGATTGACTAAATTAATCAGAGTCCGAAAATAATAATGATTATTTTTTATAGTAATATTTCCACCAATAGGTGATTACTTGACTAAATTAACCTTTGATCTGATCTAATCAAAACATTTTCAAAAAGAACTGCATCCGATGCTGCTATTCCCGTTTAAAACATCCGTTTAGGGGACATCGATCCAATAAAAAGTCAATATGGAAAAGGGGCACTTACAGCGCGCACGGCGTTACGCAAGGCGTGGAAACGGCTCTGGGTTTGCACAAGGCTTTATCGCGATATGGCGTTGATAAGGCGCTTCTCACGAGAGCCGAGCGGTTGCGAAACTGGGCCAAAGGTATCGGGGCGCCTCGCCTTATCCGTGGCCAAACAATAACGCAATGCCACGATCTAACAGGTGAGTTGACGAGTACGCGACGAAAGCTGTTTGAGCATTGCTAAATTTATCTCTACCGGATTATGTCTTCGCTTTCATTCATAGAGATTATGAGAAGTCAAAGGATATAAAATATTTGTGTTCAATGCACAGCGTGGCACACAACTTTATTGTTGTATCTTGTAATGGATGATGTTATGCTTTCAGACCGAATACTGTATAAACTTCGTCGGTCGCTACGCCTCACGTACTAGTTTGATAGGCTCTGTGGTAGTAGAGAGACAACTCTAAGTGACAAACATAAATCAGATTTCCTGAATATGAAAAATATTTCTTTTTGACTATAACTCGGTTTTCCGACATAACAAGTACTTCGTTACTTAAGCTATCTATATAGGGGATAAAATATAGAGATTACAGAATCATAATTAAATGGTTAATCATTACCTTTATTTTCGTTTTATTCATAGTCACAAAATGAAATGCAAAGCTACAGGCCGAGCGTTTAAAATCTGGTCCGTACTTCGAATAATACCACATATAGAACAGTATGGGAGACGAATAAAAATGCGGAACACGTGCGTGTTTCGTTCCCAAATGAGTCACGGAAATGTACGACGAATTCAAATGGAAAAACGCTGAATAACAGTGGGCTTTGGTGTAGCCACTCGTGACAAACAAAACGTTAGCTTTTATGCGACATCTGCCGAAGGAAATTCGTCGAGCGTCAGCAAATCGGTCCGGGATGCAGAGTCGTGAGGCCCTCAGCGGCATTTGGAGGTAGCGGCGCTTTGCGCAAACGCTGGTGGGTGTGGGTCCGCATTCGCGAAGACAATAACTTGCGCCAGAGCGTTCGCTTACGTAAGACAAGAGCACGAGCGCTCCATCAACCGTTCACGAAGCCGCCTGTCTTCGTGCACCGTTCCAAAGTCGCCATTTGAATGGTGGCATTCGGAATACAGAATGGAGTTCAGAATTCGCGAAAGAACCACTTTAAATATGGCCAAACTAGATATGTTTCTGCGGTCGACTTTTCCAAATGTGGCATTTGACCGGATTGCAAAATAAACAAGAGGTCATGTTGCAATCGAAGAAATATCTTTTATTTATAATTCTTATTTCACATTTCCGAAAGATTGGAGCGAAGCGTTGCAGTATTTGAAAATTAGCACCGTTCTTAAAAGTCGTCGGCGCAAATGAGTTGCTAACAAGTTGTGGCAACCAGATAGAGATGGGGGCGACCGCATCTTGCGTATTCGTGTCTCTCTTATCGCCTTTTCGTTAAAGTGTGTGGGCGGGGCGATAACTCGATATTCGACATGGTTGCTTAGATGTTTTTCAACGCAGGTAAATTCTTGTATCTTAAATCTAGTCGTTATCACATATCGAAACGTTCAACAAGATTAACGATCCTCTAAAATACGACACGATTTACATATACATGTCCCAAAAAAGGCACGCTAAATTAACTTGTTAATATCAAAACTAGTCTCCTTCACAACGTTCAAGGCTTACGACATAAATCTCCGTGTCTTAGGAAAACTAATAACGTCACGCTCCGCCGCGGAACCGATCCGAGCACGTAAGTCTAAGCCCAACATCAACATGGCATTCCTTCGTCGCGAAAATTATCGCGTCAATGAAGAATCAATCGCATGGCGACCGCGATAAAATCGTTAAGCGATCGCACTAAGAACGCCGTGGGAACAAGCGAAAAGCGATATGCGACAATGCTCTTTGTTGGCCTCACTTATGCGCACTTCTCAGTATCGGCCGCGATGAAACGTTACGTCTGCTTTACTGCCGGCACTGGTGTCTTTCGGGGAATCTTTTGAGCCCATAACCGGGCAACTCGACGAGGTAAATTCGCCTCTACGCATCAGGACATAGGTCGCAACGATTTTCGAGAGCAGCTTTGTATTTTGCGTATTTTCGTTTTGGCGATAAATTGGCGACTTTGTTTCTGCCCAACGTGTTTTACGAAATGGGTTACGGGGACCAAATTAAAAAGACAGTAACGAGAATATATAGCTATTAAACCTGTTGAAAGAGAAAAAAAAAGCGTACGGCTTTTTTTGCTCTTTCAACAGGCGTACTCGGATCCAGGTCAGCGCGGCATCTACAACAGTAACCGATTTAAAAACACTTTGTTAAAATCGAGAGAGACGAAAACGGCATGCAAATGAATTGGAAAATGTAGTCGGACGGCGCGTGACTCATCCGCGAGGTTCGCAAGCAATTATCACCTTTGATGTGCTAAATGCGGTCGCGACGTATCTATAGGGGAAACACTTTCGAGGTCACGAGAAACACACCTCAGAGTGGAAGTGCTAGAGTAAATAAAAAAAATATTAAACAACAATAGGCTGTCGATTCGTTATCTAATGACACGACTATGTTAAAAAGATATTTACGACGAACGATCAATTATACTAACTGTACCTTAAACAATATTTATAAAGTCTCTTTCTATCTTGATGGTTTTATCTTAATAAGGTTCTCGTTAAACGTCTTTACTGATTTAGAGATTGAACAAAAGTTTGCATGTATGTTGTGCGTTATCTGCGCCGGGTCTCAGATAAGATCGCGCCGTTGTGAAAGTATTCACACGTAATTTTGGGAGCAACAGTCATTCTGACGGTAGAGTAAGTCGTGTTTTTTCTCACTTCGACGCTGTTCGACGGACTACGGAGGTGTAAACACCAAGGGGCAGACAGTGTGGCGCGATGGCGACGCAAGACAATTCGAACCGACACGCCGATGTTAAAGATGTTATATAATCGGAGGAGCTCTGCGTTGGTTTCACAAGGACCTTTTTTATACAAAGTGCCGACTTGTCCCGCTAAGGAATATCCCTACGTTCATATATACAAAGTTTGTATATATGAACGTCGGAACATTCCTATATTTAAACTTAGTCACGAACTTATGTAGTTTTTATGTAAAATTTCGACGTTTCAAAATACGCGCAAGCGTCTTTTTTAGTAAAGACATTTTTAATTTGAATAAAGAGTTCTACAGATCTGGTAACTTCTTACCGAATGAGGCCGTATTTACGTTGTACTTTTATATCATAGAGACGATACATCATAGCTAAGCTACAACACAGCGCCTCCCACCGGGAAGGGCTGGGGACATCTACTAGTCGTATTCACGTAACACACGCATATTCGAAATTGTTCGAGTTTTTATTAGTTTTTACCAGCTTACTTAAGCGCATCACAATTTAAGAAACGGGACAGTAATGCGTTCGTCGTTTATGTTTCAAACGAATGATATTTTAATCAAGGAGAAACATTCCGTAAGTTAATAAGACAAAACATACAATAATAATTTGACGAGGCACGCCGCGGTCAAAATGTACAACGTGATGGCAGCGACGAAGTTTTTTTTTTGCAAATGGCCGAACGTGGGAGTGGACGGCCAAACAGGCGGCGACCGTGACTTCGAATAGTGTTGTCATATGCGATTAGATGTAAATAAATAAGCTCCTTAGGAAAATTTCTAGTGTTGACATTAAATTCATTACATTACATTGTGGGCGAAAGAAGGTTTTCAAAAAATCAAAGCCTATTTCAAAAATAGATTTACTTCTTAAAATTAGTATTGCTAGCATATTACGAGGTACAATGCAGTAGAGTTTACAGATTTCGATGTTGCACGATCTCAATGTCCGGACCACATTCACCTTACCTATATATCAAAGTTATTTTATACAGGAAGTCCCTTGGAGACCGGACAGCGAATGAATTATACCGACGATTGAGTAAAGTCAAAGTAAAAGCCAAATATCTTTATTCAATATAGAAGCATTACACTTACTTGATTGTCAAAAACCACTACTACCGGTTCGGAAAGAAAGCCACTGACCTGAGAAGAATCGGCGAAACAAACTCAGCGGGACATTTTTTTCGAGTCTCGCGAATGTCCCATCACTACTCGAAGCGTATGCCCGCAGCGTGCGTGCCGTTGCGCGTCGACCCCGGTGACTCACGCCGCCTAATCGCCGAACCCGTTGGACGTAATAAAAATTCTAGCCGGGGACCACACGCCAAAGGGACGGGCGCATGCGGCCGTAACGGCTAATTGGCGACCGTTGCCAAATTCACTGAGCTCGGATGTGGTTTTTATGGTTAAACGTTACGCGCTTTCGGCTCATTGAGCACATAACACAGCTTAATGACGAATCTCGAAACGATGTTTTTGTTCAGAGATGAAGATTAAGAATTTTTAATAAACTAAACAAAAATTTTGTTTTAGGAAAATTAGTATTCAATGTTAGTAAGAATACTTAATTTAAAATGTATATAATGAAGAGAGGTGTGGAAATAGTATATCCTTATACCTGCAAGTCCCCTAAGTACTAAAGAATTTAAACACGAATAAGTAAAAATCACTCATTTTAAATTTTCATGTTTTGAACTATTTTTTTAAAATAAGTCTAAACTAAACAAAAATAATAATTAGAGTTGGTTAAGTTATTAAGCAATGAAATTATGTATCATCATATTGTCCACTGCTGATATTATAGTCCTTACATTATTTTCGTATAACATAAACAAAGCATGTAGAACACAAAATGCAAAGTCTATTAATGTATGTAATAAATGGTTTATATTACAAACGATGCCTATGTGGGGGTGCCGAGGTGAGCAATTCGCATTACTGTATTTAAATGAGGAAGAGAATCAGCTCTCGAAAGAACCGTAAAGGAGTCGGAAAGTCGAGCATAAAATGCAGAATTAATGTGGGTTAATTCCGAGCTTAATTAATACATCGAGAGCATTTCCTTGACATGAGAGCGGAAGGTTGCCTCATTAAGAACATTCGTGTAAACAGCCGGCCAGCCTTGAATACTGCAGGCTTTCTTGTAACTTCTATCAATTTATTATCCTTTTGAATGAAAGTGAAGAGATTCGAGTGAAACTTCGTATGGACATGTTCTACATGATTTTAAAAGTGTAGTAGTGTGCGTATGTCTCGACCGTCAAATTTAAATCATACTCCCGTCGCCAGACAGTCTTCTTTTCTTATTTCTTTTTTAAATAGTTCGTTGTGACAATCATAGTCTAATATTATTATTAATATTAAAATAATAGTCTAATATTATTAACATATAAACAGTAGATTTTGTATGAAATAAGTTAAAGTATTGTACTGTAAATCTATCATATGTTTTTACATTAACGAGCAATGTCATAGCTGTGAAACAAACTAAAAGAAACATTAGTTCTGAGAAATTAGCAGAAACTTTAAACCCGCTCATGAATCCTGCCAAACGCGTAAATCAGCCTCACTAACCAAGTCTACCCTTAAAGGTAACTGTTATGTCATACCAACAGCCAGTGCACCCGGATCCCCTTATTAAGGACCCATTGGACGTATCGCCTGTGTGGGTCATCCCGCGCTGGGAGCTTTGCTCGGGACTATAAAATTGGATTTATGACGCGGTGGGCATATGTGAAGAACCGGACCCACTCACTCCAACATTTGCAATGAAGCCGTTATCTTTGTACGTGTTCGTTGACTCCTGGCGATTTATGGAGTTTTTCAATTACTACGTACATCATCGCATTTATTCAAATATCTACTCCATTAGACAGACATTAAAGTCTTTCATGAAATTTAAACAAATGTATTTACACAGTTAACACCAAACTAAAGTAATTTTCGTGGTCTTGACGACCGTGACGTAAATTCATCCATAAAGTTAACGTCAATATTTGTTGATTCGCTCCATTATGATGTTTAATATTATCTGCGGGATAGCGATAGCTTTCTCGAGGTACTGCATGACATTTTTTAATGTTGTCGGAAAATGAAAAAGATATCTTAAATTCTCTATACAGTAAGTGAGATGGACCACACCCTAACTGCACAGTTGATCAATATATTTTAATGCAGGTTGCCATAAGGCTCAGTTCACAACGTCTCCGTTGAAAAATAGCACTCGTGTGTAATGAAACGAACTTAATTTGCCGATTCATAGTACCTCGAACAGCTGCGAAGTGCAGCCGACGCGTCGGGCGATATTTAGTTACGAGCCACTATCAATAAATCACCGCGCGGTTCTGTGAATGAGCAACTAGCCCCGTGTAACGGTAAAGCAATCCGCCGCCGCGGCCATAGACCACCGCCGCCTCTGGTGGTCCCGACCGTCCGGGTTTCCGCGTCCCCGCATCATCTGTGCCGGCCACCGCGCACGGGCCGTAAACTCACCGCATCGATATCGATACTGATGTAGTTTATCGATATTGACACTAGAGTACATATCGATAGGCTGGCTCGTTGGTCATCACGTCACGTAACGACGGGTGCCAACGTGTGTAGGGGGTTCGGGCGTCCCAAATTCCCATAGGCGATCGCTTATCGATACCGACGAAACGGCGTCGGCACAGCGTGTACTCACGAATTTTATAGCTTAGAGTGGAAACGTGCGCGCGGAATACGAATTGTCCCCTTTCCGGCTGTTTCGCGACATGATGTATGTGCAGAACGTGTTTATGGACTTTATTAGAATAAACAATAACATTTAATATCTTGCAATGGAAACGATCGACACGTATAAGCATTTGGGCATGTGTTTCAAAATAGACAACGCAGCTTTGTAGAATTATTCTACAAATTATTGTAATTTCATTAACATTCTGTTAATTAAAGTTGGTTTTGTTCGACATAAATAGAAGGCGAGCTGAGTATTCCAGTACTAAGAAACAATCTCAGTAGATCGGTATCGATCTGAGCGAGAACAAGCCACTGACAAACGTCACTCGGTCGCCCGTCTACTTAATTACAAGCAAAAACCGCTCGCTGACAAGACTGTGCGCGACATTCAGACGCCAGGCTTATCGTTTTATATATATAAACTAAGAACTAGTGGCTGATCTGATAGCGAACAATTGACGCTTTTTATAAATAGCCTATAACCAGATACGTTCTCAAAGTACACAAACCGCTACTTAAGGTCAACACACTAACTTAGTCGAGATTAAATGTTTAAATAGTACAAAGAAAAGTATACACATTATTATATTACAGCTTCAATTCATAGTCATAAATTTGAAATGATGTTCTCGTCTCAAATTAAAGCAAATTCACAAAGAGAATAAGTTTCTGTTCATTTTTTTAACGGACAAACAAGTCAACGTCTCATCCAACGGCAAGCGACTCGTTGCCGCCTATGGACTTTCAAAATACCAAGAGAACTAATTTTAAAACAACAATTTTCAAGTCCACAACGAAGTACGATCAAAACACGATCGCACCTATTCCGTTGATCGCAGTTGATCTCAAAAAAGAAACAAAAGAGACGAGCGTCTTGAAAGCCATCGCACATACTAATTCAAAATGTACCAACAAAGTCGACGCGCAATCAAGTCAACATGTACCAACCAAGTCGATGCACGATTAAGTCAACATTTACCAAACAAGTCGACGCACAATCAAGTCACGGCCTGGCAACTGCACCCCAAAGTAGCGAACCTCACCGGCCCGTTCAAGAGCCTATCGGCGACGCACCTGGCACGCGCGGCGATCACAAAGCGGGCAGTCGGCAATCCCGGTTGACGCCCGACGTAGGAACACAGTCACGACCGCAATCGCGGCACCTCCGCTTTGTAAAGTCCAATTTTAGTCGCTTGTTAACTTAGAACGCTACTTCCGTAACCGATAATATCCGTACGTCGCATTTTGAGAAATAGAAAATAGAGAGAATAAAAAATAGAGGGCTAGAAGAACAAAAACGTTTTAATCAGAACCGTAAATAGAACTCCTTACTTTTGTAAGGAGTTCTATTTACGGTTACTATTTGAGCACTGACTAATTGTCTATATAATTTGTACCCATTTCGTTCATGAATTATTGATTGCATTTGGACTATGTCACATGCCTACGTTACAGAGGGATTTATTGAATTTTGATCTATAATACTATCAATAAATTTGGCGTCTCATGTTCATGCGAATGCGCCATAAAATCCGCAAAGCGGTTTCGTTTGACAAGAAAAGGAGATATAAAAAAGATTGAACCAATTAAGCGAGTAAGGGCGAATTCGAAAGGCACAGGGAAGCGACCGATGTAAGTGGCAGATGTTCGCTTTCGACAAGTTTTCGACGGGCCGAATAATAATTCGGCAGCTGCGGTGAGCGGTACGATGGGAAGCTGACGGCGCCCCGGGAACGAGAAGTTTCTTGTCAACTCGATATAATCTCACTGACCTTTATAATGCAACCTAACCAAAAAAAGTTTTGTTGATCGCATTTAAAAAAATACTGGAAAATGTCATGTCATTTTATAGGCTATATTCCGAAATTTTACAAACAGTTTTAGTATAATAATGTATATAATCAACCAAGGCCACTAATAAACCACTGAATATTAACTAGTTTTTGCAGCAAAACTCCTGCACACAAAACGGTTAACACGGAATAGTTTACACGTAAATGTTCACAGCAGTCTAGAATATATGTTGCCTAGAACTAAATACGAAAAGATGCATCAATATCTTCAAAGGTCGTCGCAAAAATGCGGTCGTCTTGGCGGGGGCGCGGCGTCTGGTCCCGATGACCAGAATTTTAGAATACGCGGCCAAGTGTCGTATATAAATAAGCGAGATAACACCAACCGGGTCTGCAGAGCGAACCCATCGTAATGTAATGGATTAGAGGCGACCGACGTCGCGCGTAACCTAATTAAACATTCGAACGTTTCGTATATTCGCCGCGTCGGGACTGTGAAAAACGATCCGCTTTTTTTACAACTTTATATGTCATTGGATCGGAGAAATACATTAGTCGAATAAATCGTTTCTTATTTAAAATGCACGCTGTCTGTTCTTGTACACATAAAGTAGATAATGATCAGGAAAAGCACGGAATTATTGCTGATGCAACACTGGTATAATAAAAACTTATCGCGTTTTTTTTAATCCGAATTTGTTTACTTCAAAAACAGAATCGGGTCATTCACTGGCTGCCTAAGATTACTAAGCACCGTAAATATGTCGTAAATAAAATTTAAAATGAAGATGACTACACAACGCTAGCAAGACCTTTCTCGAAAAGATCACCGCCATTATTATACAATGCAACTAATTCGATAACTCATTCTAATTGTTACGATAATCGTTGTCTGCCACAGATTGCCACGGTGCAGCTTCCACTGTTGCATGAATGAATAGGTTCATCCGAGGAAGTTAGTTAGCACATTCGATGATATCTCGGATTACCTCCACGTTGCCACGCAACGTTCCTATTATATAAAACCCGAAGCTAGTTAGATTTAGAGTTATGTGGTATATTATATGATAACCCAATGTGGGGAAGTGTAAAAAAACATAAATTATCAGAAAAATGTTTTTACAACCAAACAACCAAAAGGTTTTAAGCGCGGTTAATAGTATTCGAACCCGTATATCCAACAACAAGATACTAGATGTTATAAGCTGAACTTTGTAAGTGGCACCACATTCGTGTAGAAGGAGAAGTTAGTCGTTCTTAATTTATAATTACATATTCACAATCGACAACACCCAAACAAATTAGATTAGTCGCGGGCCACTTGAGGAAGTGAAGCGAGCGTGTGCCGCCGCGGCCAACGCGGTTTTGTTACACCTAAATTCGTTGCAGGAAACCCTAAATGGTTCCAATCGCTATTATCCAAAGCATTAGTTACTTATACCTTAAATCCTTACTTTCTTACTAATATTATAAAGCAGAAAGTTTGTATGTATGGATGGATGTTTGATACTCTTTCACGCATTTGCGTGAAAGAGTAACAAACATCCGACCATACACACATATTTTCGCCTTTATTATCTGCATTTCAATCATTTATATATACTCATTTTTAACACATAGTTTAAAAAAGTGTAAATATTTTTTCTCCTTATAATAGTAAAAATAAACTTGCCATGAACGTTACTGGCCACATAGAAATAGCGCAATGGTCTAAATTGAAAGGTATGTTTGGCTGTATCGAAGCACTCTCCGCTCTAATAGAATGATTAGGGGGCAGCGGACCAAGGCGCGAAGCGTCACTGACAGAGCTAAGAGAACGCGCGCTTCTCTAGCACCGGACGAAGCGCGTCATAGAGCTTAATGGGCTTAAATCCCAACGCTATTGTTACGGACCGCTCGTATATCGCAATAAAGGCCCATTGATTCAGAAAACAAAAGGGCGAACAAATTTCAATTAACGTTAAGCTGTTTGTTATTGTGAACCGTGAAATAAATCGATCCGAAAGCTTTGCATTAGCTACCGAGACCGCATCACGGATTATCAGATAGCGAAGTATTTCTGCATTAAACTCATAAATTAAAGACATGGACTCCGTAAGTGATCACACAGCCGTGATAGCTAATTGTCCGGGCGCTCGCTATTAATTCAATATACTCGAGCAACCTGAGTTAAATCCTCGACCAATGAAATTGTTAATTTTAGCGGTGAAGGAAAACAACCTGCGTGGGATCACGCGGTGGACTATGTCCTAGCAGCTTCATTTATATGCTGTTATTTTTAATTTTAGTGATGCTAGCGACTGGGCATCTGTAGAGTGCGGAGGGACCAGAGCGGATCCACCCAACTTGCAAATCGGCTATTGGAACAGTGTAAAACAATGGACCCGGTTAGGGGATCGCCGAGAACGGACAGACTTATGCAAAAACACTGAATAATCACCGTTCGGCCGGAGCCATTGTGTTCAGTGAAAAGATTTAGTGCCGCAAGAAGTGAACAACGGAAACGTCCGACGTTACAAACGCACCGTGATCTAGCGGTAAGCCGTACGTCAGATCTCGACGGAGATTGATAAGCGAGCTCGCGAAGAAAAATTACAATGTTGCTCTGCCGAAATTGTCAATAACTTAACTGAATTGTCAAAAAAACCAAATATTATTTTTATTTGATAAACTTTCTTTTAAAAGTTGAATTAAAAATATCAATACGAATACTATAGACAAATGATATAAGATCAAAAAAATAAACAGTTCAGAATTAAATTAAGTTTATTTTGCATTTTAAGACAAACGATTGTGATGATCTTATAATACATACAACATATATGACGACTCGTGCTTAGTGATCAGGAACGTAATATAACATACATTACACGTTAATTTCTCTTTGCGTAACAGCCAGAAGATCAGCGAGGAACAATGGCTCTAAAGAAATTAATGATTAGACAATTAAAAACCTCAACGGTTTCCGTTGCCCAGCATTCGCGGCGTGAGGAGAGACCATTCAACTTTCGAAGCATCCGCACAGCTACCGGGGTGGTCGGCATAATGCAACGGCGGCGCCCCGGGCGCTCCCGACTTGAAATATCACGGCGCGTAGTCCAGATTAATGTGTGTATGTGTTTCTGGAGCGGCTGCCGTAAATAATACTTCATAAATATGGATCGGAATGCATCGATGATACAATCAATCACCTAGCTCGTCTTAGATAAATCCTTTTGCTTTGTCTTTGATGATGCGGAATCTAATGTATTGTTTGACAGTGATAAACTTGGCTGGGAGAATATCAGCCTGTCTTTCATTCCTGCTCTGCCTTAGGTAGTAATGCTTTATAATGTTGAATACGCTTTGATATAGTTTTAATCTGCCAACTCGTGTCTTTGATATATTTTAGCTAATGGTTGCGACAATAACGCCCACTCGTGCTATAAACTATCAAAAAAGCTCAAATAAACAAGGTACTCAGGATATTATAAACCATATTGTTTAAAAAAATATCTTAAACTTCTAGAACAAAACTCGGCTGGCGGTGAAGTGAACGGTCTCAACCTTTGGGGACACAATCGCCACTAATTGTGCATAAAAGTTGAGTAATGGAGGTAATTCTCGCCCACACGACACACGTGTCTCATTATTTGCGGTCCACTGAGACTAAAAAAGGCGAGGGTGCACCTTCGAATCGTAAACATTTCGGTTCTGTGAAACCCAAACGAAGCTTATATCAAAGGATAATGCATAATTGTGACTCGGTTTCCGAGACAATAAATAATACGGTCACAGCTTGTTTAAAACAGACGAATATATTTCAGTGTGTTCATGTGTTTGGATGGGGTTTACGCTTAAAGTGTTGTGGTTTCGGACGTCTACAGAAATAACTGACGCCCGATTTCCGGTGGGGAGGCGGCGATGGAACGCCGGAAGCGAATGTCTCTGTCCCACACGTCTTCAATTCGGTCCATCTGATACCATCGCCCGTGTTGAGCGGGGCGGTTATCTATCGAGGCATCGGACGTTCGTTTCGACGGATCGTAAACGTTTAGTCGGTACACGCAACACGTATGCAGCTGACGAGTGTTTCGCGTATCTCGGAAGTCGAGTGCGGACGTGCACGGAGTCCGTAGGCGTGATAGCTATCTGCGGAACTCTCGCCGCCATTGTGGGAAGCCGGCGCCGTGACGACGGCCGCCCTCTGAACTGCAACACGTCTGAATCGCAGCACACACGCCCGCCGCACAATGGTAACGGTGTCTAGACGCGGTACTAGGAAACGCACGTTCCGCTCCGTATTTCCATCTGGTAAAAGGTGAGAGTCGGCAAGGAGGTGTTGAGTTACGTGGTTTCCATTACGAGCGTCGACGTCGGCTGTGTAACTCGAACGGGGTGAAATTAAGGACGCCTCCCGTGACTGAGTCGCGAGGCTATCGCGAAACGCGGTATTGAAACGCAAATGTCGATCGATATTAATTTATAATGTTTCTACAAATAAAGATGATTTGATTTGATCTAGTGGATCATTATAACGAAAATAAAGCTAGAGTCGTAACAGGACAGTGTCCGGGCGCTCGTTTTTAATTAGATATACTCGAGTATTTTTGAGTTAACATACAATACTCGAGTATTGCTCAGCGGAGAAGTAAAACATCGCGAGCAAGTCTACTTATTTTTGAAATAATAGTGGCTGGGTTTGTGAGGGAGGGTATGTGAAATCTACTAATCCGCAGTGGAGTCGCGTGATGGACTATGCCCTAATTCCCTCTGTACTGATATTGGCCCAACAGTGGGACATATAAAGCCTGTCTACATCAATTTTTTCGATACGCTCGACACTTCGGAGTGCGACGCGTGTTGCTCGTGAACCACTTTTATCAGCGGTCGTTCGAGTTACGAGGGCCCTAGTGCGCATACCGATCGCAAAGGGCCGACCGTAGGAGTCACGCCGGCATAAAGCGTACGGGCGTACGATGCTATCTGGGCTGCGGGCACGCGCTGGGCCCGACCGAACTAGACAATAGCAGTCGCTTTTTAAAATGAACTGATGTTTCCTTGTACCAACTACTCCGTTTTATTTGTGTGCGTGGTTTACATAATATAAAGACAGTTGAAATATATTTACATTATTTTATTAGATTGTTAAATAAAATATAACACGCGAATTGTGAAAAATTAAATATAATGATTATTAAATCTGTTGATCACAACACAAATACCTGTGCCATGTAGGAATCGAACCCCCGACTCCGAAACTAATAGCCTAACAACTATGCCACCGAGTTATCTGTTGAAAAATATATTTTTTAAAGTAGATAATGGTATCGGCTGTAAGCCAAACTACTCGTGCCCCACAAACTGCTAATAAAAGATGTTCGATCTGTCACATTTAATAAAAACTTATCATAAGACACAACTAACCAAACCAAGTTTCCGAAATCGCTGCTTACGGCAGCAACCAGCAACCCAAATTAATCGAGGCATAAGCGTCCGTCGTTGGCGTGCCAGCGTCGAGACGTTGCATATTCATGAGCGACGGAGTGACCTTCGGCGTCGAACTTTTCCGATATCCAGCCAACGCGGATTGCACACGGCGCTGTGGCAACCGATCACCTGTTGCCCGTCCCTGCTGTATCTATGAAATACGCAACTCGCTTAAGAAGTCGATACATTGACGAAGAGAAATGTACGTAATCCGTGCAACGGCGTGGTCGTGACGTCACGCGGGGGGGCTACAGGCATACGGGAGTGATTCACCAGTGACCCGCCAAACCATCCGTGAGGCGCGCGGGCGCATGCCGATGAGGCACTGGATCGCCGGCTGACCACGGCTGAGGACTTTGACGCGACTGTGGCAACATTTACCGATTTCAACGCCCTCAAGTTTTATTGAGCTAAACATATTTGCAAAGTTATGATTAAGTGCGTTTGACCATGCAAATTTGTCGTTATTCTCGAATATTCTTGATCTTACCCTGGCTTGTCGCTTGGATCGTCTTTGTGCTTACCTGCGAAAGAGAAAGGAATATGTTATTAGACATGTGGCATATTGGTTGACACTACAAACTCTGTGTACATTTTTAATATAAGATTAACGAAATAAAATCAATTTATATAGTGAAGTACTATTTTTATGGTTGTGGTTTCGAATATAAAACGGGAAACGGCAACTCAACAGTTCCAAAGAAACGAAAGGGCCGACGCGTTTAGTGCGACAATTGTGAAATATGTAAACTAGAGCGGGCGCGATTGTTCCAAGGTTCGACGGCTTAAACGGCGCCGTAATGAATAAAAAGTAACCAATCGCACTTGTTAACAGCAAAAGATTATTCATTACTTGTAAGAGGTGTAAATTGCCTAATGTTCTGTAAAGTTCACCATAGAATTCAAGAGTATATTTCGTACTAATCACTGTTGATGCTTCCACCCGCTACTATTCATAATCTCCGTTTTCTTCCAAAAAACAAAACGGCGCTAAATTTTAAAAAAAAGACAATTAGGTTAAATAAACGCAAAATAATATTAACGCAGGATAATTTACTTCAAAGTTGTTGAATACAACATTTTACTATTAGTTTAAGCGGGAAAATTATCTGAACCGGGCTGGTACCAAGTGTTAAATACTTTGTCAATCGTTTTCTGGAACCTTGCTTCCCGATTAACAATCAAAAAGTTTCAGGCAATATTGAATAATAAAATGTTCCACGCCGATACAACTTGGAACGTTTATATTTATAAAGATATAATATTTATAATATAATAGATCCTAGCTCATTCGGATTAGAAAAAAAAATGCTGTTCCTCATAACATTTTTTAAGAAATATTTAAATCGTACAATACTTATCGAATGTGTAAATACAATATCTTTATTTAAGCCAACCCATTCATTTTTCAGATCGACCACGACTTTACTTTTATTACTTATACGCAATTATCATTATAGCTACTACCACCGTGTAGCTTGGTTGTGTCGTCGTCGTGCAGTGATAAAACGTTGTCGTAATTAGCGCGAGCTTCCAACACGAGACATGCTTGTCACGTTCGGCTGATTAAATTTATTGGTGCCGCATAGGTCGCCTATTATTGGGACAACATTGTTCGGCTGCTTCGAGAATGATCTTAGACTCTTAGACAATCGATCGACGCGGTAATCATAATGGGTGTTTTGCTTTGAATTTGGCTAAGAAATTGCTTGTAGTATCGCAGCTGTAAAACGGCTGAAAATAATAAAATCAGTCTTTAACCCGCCTAACCCCTTTATCATATCATTTATGAATGTTTTAGTTTAAGCAAAAAGAAATATTTTGGTTTTAAAATTATTCAGTCATGTTATTACTCAAGTCATTTATTGTTCGCGCTGTCAAAAATCCACAAGAGATACGAAAATTATCAACCTCATGCATGCAAAACATAAAAAGTGTGACAGCGTGTTATTACAATAATATTCTGAGCTGGAACTCAGTTTTGCCGTTACTCGACTAAAGTTAAATTAAGATTCAACTGTTTACGTATAATCCTTCCAAAAAATTTACAAAAGAAAAAAGTTCAAACAGAAACATGTACGTTTATAGAGGCACCTTGATATTAGCCGCGAAGCAAGCGCGTATTATATTGATAGGAGGATTAGGTAAAAGGAAGATGATCAGTTTTGATTTAAAAAAAAAATATTGTAGGGAAGAAAATGAATATATTAAACGATGGCAAGTGACAGCGCTCAAGCGAGTTGGTATTCAACATAATGACGGTGCATGAACCGAAGCAACGTCCACTTACATAAGTAAATAAAATTAGCACACTTTAAGATCTCAAAGGGCCTCGATCGCAATCCACTAGCCGGATCATTATAGGACCAAACAAGCGATGGCGCCACGGTCGAATACGCGTGCAACGAAACCAAACGTTGAAATTAAAGCAATCGTCGCGAGAGCGTTGAGAAAACGCAACGGAAGGCCGAAACGTGCGTTGCGCGGAGAAACGTGACGTCACGATGCCGCGTTCGATGCCGATAGTGAAGCGCTATATGTCAGATGGCACTTATAATTGAGATAGATAATGATGCCATCCTCTACCGCCCCCGCCGGTTCCATCATCTCTTCGAGTTCGTTAATTATTAAATGCCCGCCCATTAATCAGACGCGGCCGAGCTTCGATCGCATTCTCCGGCGATTTATTACGCCCTCGATATCGTTCCTGGCTGCGCTGTAATTGACGATTTATAATTCAGTAAGTACAATACACAAGAACCGCCAAGATTCAAGATCAATCTTTAAGTGATGTATTAAGATCAACGTGAACGACGTGATAACAGCGTGAAGCGTCATTATGCGCTTTACTACGTTACATTGAACCATAAATAAAAAGCATATTTTAACAAACAATTTATCACTATTTTTTTCAAGGATTTAAAATTTAATCAAGGATACTAAGATCGTCATAATTAACGCCCTTAACGGAAACATTTAATATTTACCGTCTGTTGTACAGCACTGACTACAACAGGTGATAGTTTCATAGTACAGAATGTATGACAATGAGATTTGTATTTATCAAACAGTAAAGAGGCACTCACGGCCCGGGCGGCGTACGCTTTTTTATGGGTTCGATAGCACGGCGCCCCTTCAGATCCACTCAATCGGAGAAGCTTGACGTTTCACCTCTCGAGTTATCCGATGGCGCCACTGAAAATCTTCGTGATACGCAGAAGAAACGAGTGGGCGCAGCCGGACCGGTGTGCAATAAAGATCCGAGGCGGTGTTGGCCTCACTTCCGCATGCATGCATGTTACATTCGTGATTTCAATTTCACCCGAGTGCGATAAAAGTGAAAATAAACAGTTAATGTCGCACCATCGCCGCATCCGCCCGGGCACCGAGTCTCGTCGCCGCTTCGCTTTCTAGGAAGAGCCCGGCGAAATGACGGACGAGCGGTGCCCGCTCTGAATATTAACAATCAAATTTTGCCGCCGTTTAATAACCAACCGATGGCGGTGCAAAACTCACGCCGCGGGGCTTAGTCATTAGCATTGCGCTAAAGCGCGACAAGTCGTGAGCGCGCAATAAGGTCACCATAACAATATATAGGACGTATAAACATCGATTTCGATATGTCAAACCTCGCCGTAAGCATAATGCTCCGTGTCAAGGTAATTCCTTTCGAAGGCATTAAATATGCAAACGGCAATACTTAGAATATTATGACATTGATCGAGATAAGATTGAAGAATGCCAAAAGATTTAAACAAAAACTCATGAGGCTATAATGCGAATCTGAATGAGCCACCGGATCATGCTCCTGGCTAAGAGAATTCCGCATCTTGTACACCGTGACAAACCCATTCAATTACACGCACCGATTCAATCTAGTAACCTAGAATTACATACCGAATCCATGCTAACGAAACATCAGAGCAGTCTGCCGTTAACCGACCCGGTAAGAGGAAATGATAAGAGGGCTGCCACATGTTGGAGATACGATCGAATGTGTACTAATTGGTACCAGGTTCAGAGGAGCGTTGACGTAGATATATGGTTGAAATTAGATTGTGTGAAGATTATCGGAAAGATTTACTAGACAACGTCGTTCGACAAAGGTAAAAAGGCCACTCTGAAGTGGTTTCATCCTGATATTCCATAAACAGAAAACAAAGACAGTGTGATGTATTTCGAAGATTTCTCTCCCGACACCATGGTCGATGAAGAAAAAGAAAAGACGGGCAGAAGCTACATAAGCATAGCCCATGGCTATTGTTTGTTCAGAGGACACTTTGACCCAGTCTTCCACGCGACAACACAACGGATTGACAGACTTCACAAAATTATGATGAAATTATTATCACTTTTAAAACGTACAATGGTAAAATGGTAATCGCACGAAGTTTTCATTCAACGATATGTTCGTGATAAGTAAACACTTAAAACTGCAAGCAACAATTTCATTTTGACCGGCACTGGGATTTGAACTGAGATTACTCGAGTATATTTAAGAACAAAGAGCGAGCGGCTGAATGCTACTATAACGACTCATTGCGAGCCGTGGGAGACTCCAGCAGGAGCCTACCCAAGGCTGTTGACGATAATGCGGTATCAGAAGCAAATTGAGGGTATATCCTCAAGCAAGCCAAGGTCTACATATATGTACCTTGGCTTGCATGATCTGTTTTGTTCGAATCGCGTCGTTTCCTCTCAATTCGGGTCAGTGCTGATCCGCGAGACCGTTGCCGTGCCATCGGGAGGGGGAGGGAGGTCGAGGTGACGTCAAACCGTGACAGCACCGTGCCACCGCCAGGGTCAAACGTCAAGAGGCTTTTTTGCCTCAGTGAACTCGAATGCCGTGGCCTCGCCTGCCACCGTGCACCACGCAGGCATTCCGCCCGTGGAATACAAATCGCGCCCGCCACAACAAAAGCCCCGTTTGTGTATACGGTAATGGCTTATTCTGTTATTGAATAGTTTTTCAGCCGAATGATGATTAGCAACGGCGGTTGCACAATCGCTCCCCCAAGGTTAGTTGCCGACGTTAGTGGAAATCTATTGTACCTACTGAGTTTCGATGCGTCCGTCTACGATTATCTCATTATATTTAATGGAGTGGCATTTACCTGTTCAAACGGTTACCCAATTATTTTCAATGGCCAATATTATTGATTTATCTCACACGATAAATCGAAGCATAGGCTTTAGACATAATTACAGATTACGTCTGAGCAGAGTCAATGTATAAACAGTTAAATCGCAGTACATAAAAGATCGTAGAGCGTTCACACGGGGAGCTGGCCCGTTGTTTCAGATACGATCGCGGGGAAGATAGTCGAAGCCACGAGATAGGGAGATTACTCGCGGCCGCAATAGTGAGGCGGTGTTTGAACTGGTCGCTATGGGAACGCCAAACATTTACCGAGCGCCGCGGAGCCTAGTCGTAAATACGTCTCGCGCATATCGATATGAGACGTTTCCGTATAGATAAGTCAAATTTAATGGCCGTAATTTTACTGGCCCGCACGCCTTCGGAAGCTATAAACATGGAAAGGCGGCGGGAGCGCCACGTTATTACAAAAATGCCGCGCGCTCGGATATCGTTCGAGCCGCCTCCACATGATAATTGTCATTTCGTCGCAATTTATAGCAGTGCTCGCGTCTACAGATGCATTACTTGCATATATACTCGTATGCAACCCCGACGTACTTCATCTTTTATTGACGTGCCGATGACAGAATAATTGTGGCGGGCTCGGGCACTCGAGACTATATTGTGTTGTGGGCTGTCTGTCGTGATTTGCGGCTCCGCGCCGCGCAATTAACCGGCCGCGAACGAGCCGCATATTTTAATCTCGACGACATTAAAATAGCCCGGAACTGAGCGCGCGAGGGCGCCGCGCGGCGCGCACCTCGCGCGGATTTCGGAAAACGTCCGCCCGAAGTCGTAATGTCAAAGCAGCAGGGGCCAAATTGGCTGACACGCACGTAACGCGTGCATTGAACCTAAAAGGTTGTGACAGTGGTATTACGGTAATTAAGTTAATTTGTGAAACACAAAAAAACGGCAGTCGCGTTTGACATAAGTCAAGTGGGCGAATCGTGGAGCGGTCGGTAGCCGTGGGACGGTGCGAATTTGCACATTGGAATGTTTACAAATGATCGTAAATCGCTAATTAACACTTATCTAAATGGACATTTTTCTTCTAATATTTCAACGTTTATTTACTAATTATGGTAATTTTGTAGCGAGATAACTAGTTTCGATGATGTTCTGGGACATAGAGGCGTCGTTTCGAGGCTAAAGAGAGCTGCACGTCGGTCCGGGAGGGTTCAGAAGGGCCCGCGCCTAACAGCCGTCTTAGCATATCGGCCGCCAGGATCTGCCCTTGACGGGCGGAGCGCGGAATGCGCCGGGGTGCGACGTGGCCGGTCGTTGACTGGGCGGGCGAACGAAACGGCGCGATTAGCGGCCAATGCAATTGTCCGCAAAGGAGGAACGTATCACAACACGCGTGAATCAGCGACGCCGCGCCATTTGCGGAAGGCCGTTTGCTAATACATGACCGGCCATGGATACGGGGAGTGGGGCGCACGAGGAAATCGCCTTATCGCCTCCGCCGGCTCGGGTCGGGCGTCGATTAAATACCGCCTTAAACGGTCGACCTTCGCGGGCGACGCGGAATCGACGATTCGGCGGCTCTCGAAACGGAACGCGGCTCGTTTATCAATTCATAACAATATAGAGAAACTTAGATTGCGAACATTGAGAAATCGGTGTCGCAACGCGAGATTTCTCGGATATCTGGGGAGCGCCTTGACTCCAAAATTGGTGTTACGCAGTTTCTGCGCGTCTCGGAGTAGTGTAGAGACGGTCAATAAACATTTATTGGGATAGATTTTATGGAACTCTGAAAACGGTGAACGTTTAGAGCGTCATTGAGTAATCTAGTTCCATCGTTGGGAATACGTTCACATTTCCTTTTGCTGATCGTCGTGGCGTTGGTCGCTGCTGGCGTTACCCGATTTAAGAGCAACATTGGCTTATGGCGGACAGGTGTAAAAAAAGTAAAGTATCAGCCTATACATGTCCCACTGCTGGGCAAAGGCCTCCTCTGTACAGAGGGACAGGTGTACTAGGTAATAATTGCGTCCCTCGGCGAACTGCAAACGATTGCCGCCTTCGGGTGATGATCGACGTCATTAGCGCGCAATGCAAAATACCCATCGTCTCTTATCTGTCGCTAGTACTTTACAAGATAGTGTGACAAACGACGCGATTCTTAAAGACAATTTCAAAATCGCTTTTGAAATAAACGTATATCTTCTACTTCTTTCTCCTGCCCTTATCCTACCTTGTTGGGGGTGGGTACAACATATGAATCGTGTTACCAGTGTTTAACCGAAACTGTTATCAGTGTTCACACAAATACTTATCCCGCGTCGGAATCGAACCTGCGATCCCAGGCGCCTAAGTCTAAAGCTTGGCAAGCGCGCAACCGAGTAATAAATAAACGTATATACTGAATATATTAGTCGATACGATCGTGACGTTTTCGTGCAAGTTCTTAAAGTAGGAGAAGTACGAATGTGTTCAGCTGTGAATTTTCCTGTGTTCGCGAATCCGACCTCAAGTTCAGCCCGATTAGTATTCGATCGGGGTGTCGGTCCAACATTGTGTGCCGTAAGCGGCCATTGGTATTGGTCGAATCACGCGTACGCACTTCGTACGGTGTACAAAATATAGAGACAATGCCATTAGTGGCTATCGTTTTTGACACGTCGGAGCTACGCTATATCATTTCTGTTTTGCTCTAGGTTATCAGTAAAGGGTTTACGATTTTACATACAATTACTTTTAAATTTGAAACTTCACGTTTAGATATAAAAGATCGTTCTGTAATATTTTCATCTAATTACATAATGGTAAAAGGGAGAGGCGAAATTTTACAGTCTTAATACGAGTAATGTATATTGTAATAATAAAGTAATATAAAATAATCCACTCGGTATTGATCAATTCGCAATAAGTCCCATGACATATTTAAAATAATTCAGTTGAATTATCAACATTTATTCTACCAAAAAGAAAGCGGGGTATCACATGAAATGCTACAAAAGTCTATATTGTACTTTCGACGAAAAGGACGATGAAGCGGCGGAAGAGAACCTTCCGGCGCACCGAGCTGCCACGGCATACGCGCTCTGCTAATTAGCACTGTACACACTGACATACATACATCCTCCAAAGATATATACGCGTAATAAGGCAATAGAGACATAAATATCGGTATTAGCAATATCATAAAACTTGCAACACGGAAAATACTTGAGCGACGACAGCTACGCGAAACGATCATCGTGAAATAATATGTAAATTGCATAAATCTAGTATAATGTTATGTTATATAACCATCATGAATATTAAAATTCAATAATCCGTCATCACGCTTTTCGGCTTCATTCGATAATAATATCGTGATGTCGAATTTCGATTATATTAGTTGCGCCTCGTATGCAAATGTCCGAGATGTGGATATCAACGGATGATATTTATCATTGGACCTATGGCAGAGCGAGACAGCATATATTCGATTCCAAATTAAAACAAAAGAGATGACGGTAACGAGATGTGATTCATTATTCATGTGAAGAACATTCATTAGCTAGCAGGCATATTCTCTATAAATGAATACATATAATATATTTTTACATAATCGTTTTGTAAATAGGAACGTAATGAATTAATAACTATGACACATCGCTGCGAACAGCGAATCCGTGTGGATCGAGCCGGAGGAAACTTGAACGCAGCCTACCGTTCATCCTTAGAAAAGTTATTGTGTGTAAATATAGATGAGTCACGGGGGGACACTCGTGGCGGCGGCGGTGAGTTCTTTCTGTGCGCGCCTTAGGGGTCAGGTGGTTCGACACGGTCTCATAAGCACACCGACCCGTAAGCGGAGGTACGACGCTCGGTTCCCACGTGCCTCTAGGGGCCCCTTCGGTCATGCGCCGGCGCCTCCTCGGGCCCTGGCCACGCTAATGGTCACGCCGCGGGCCACATTTACGATACAAGCGACTGCAACACGAACGGGTTTCATTACTCACGTAAGATGGTGGTGTGGTATCCGGAGAGATTCAAAATGCGATCGATTGACAAATTTTAACGTTTTCAATAGGTCAGACGGTGAACGCAGTTTAACATGTAGACAATGCAATCAAACATCGGCGAGCCCACGGCTCGTATACATAAGGTTTTAAGACTCTTGGGTATTTGTTACTTTACTAACGTCGCAAGAATAATTCGACGATGTTTCGACGGGGAAGTTTATTTCTTACGACTACGGTACGATGGATTACGGTGGATTTTGGCTACTCTGGTATCTAGAAACATCCAGTCAACCTTTTTTTTTTTATTAACTTTCCAAGCTGACAGGCCAGGAGGGGTTCCACCTGATGTTAAATGATCACCACCGCCCGTTGATTTCTACAGCACACATATGGTTCGATATTAATAGATAGTTTTTCTTTTTTGATGTTTAATAAGAGCTTAAGTTAAGTCTACATTGAATAAAAAGATTTTGACTTTCAACTTTAAATAGCGTTTCTATTCTTGCAACAGCAAAAGCTGGTACGTCGCCTAACCGCAGTTAAAAACGTGGTGTGAAATCAAAATGGAATACAAAAGTATAAGCAAAACTTTCAAACACCCAATGAACATTTCAGCGTGAAGTGCATTCTCGCATGTCAAGAAAGAAATTCATTTCGAATCGTCTGATAACAACTGACCGATTTTCGGTCGTCTGGGCGTACGTTTCGCATTTTCTTCGAGGCGTTAACAGGGGCGAGGGATGTGGGTGCGTAATGCGATCCGCAAATAGTAGCGTTTACTGGGTGCCCTTATCTCTGAACAGGAATGTGAGTGCATAATGCGATCCGCAACACGTAGCGTTTTCTGGGTGTCGTCAACAGGGAACAGGGATGTGAGTGCATAATGCGATTCGCGACGCGTAACGCGTTGCCCGCGTTAACATATCGAGAGCGTCTGGAGCATGGAGAGGGAAAGTGCGGCAGGTGCGCGTCGGCGAGGGGCGGAGGCCTGGAATGCGACTATTATTAGAGGAGCCGGCGCCGGCGGCACAGGGTGCCCCGTTTCTACGCGCCCGCACGTTTCACTGATCAATTTCTGTTCGCCGGAATTCCGAAGATCCGTGGCCGTTTCGAATTCCGTCACCGGGTTAAGGCGGAGCTCTTGTGATGTAATGGCTTCGACGACATGAAAGATACGAATAAATAGTTGATATCATCCTGTTCCTCTTTGAGGATTACGCATTAGGATCACGAAACAATAGAGTTATCTGATTATCGAATAGAAAGTCTTTGCATTGATGTTAATGTTTTCAGTAGTCTATGTGAAAAGAAAGTGGTATTGTATTGGACAGACCATTAGAAGGCCTGCCGACCACATCACTAAACAGGCCGTGACCTGGCAACCTGTAAGAAGTCATAGACGAAATATCATTGCCCACTGATGATTGCCTAGATGAATATAAACTATAAACTGACACATTTTGTGCTGATAAATGGTGTTGGACCGCTTTCATCTCGCTCACATCCCATAGGGCGCTATCGGAGCGGGCAGCGGCCGTCTCTGAGTTGTACTGGCGCCGATGCGAGTATTGTTACTTTTCTTTTCAGGAGATTTTATCAACACACCCCCGCAAACAGAGCGCTTTAGGCGCGAGAGTCTGTTGCTACGCCTATTCGATTTCCTAAAACGCCGCTAACCACGTGAACTGTTGATATCCGTACAGTTGAACGCTATAAATAGCTTCGCGCTTGTAAAGCAACGCTAAAAACTGAAGCAATTAGCGCAACCGGTTAACATTGCATAGTGCGCGGTCGGCAAACGGCGCGGGCAAATGTCCATACAGGAGCGGTCGTACGCCTTGGTATGACCTCAGCGCGCGGCAAAATGGTTCCGCAGAGATTAGAACCACTCCAAACGGACTGTACAAGAGTAATTATGTTAATTAATTACGAAGTACACTTAAATAGCTTGACAATGTGTAAAACGTTTACTTCCCTTATGCAGCGAGCAAAAGTTAGTTTGTAGGTACAGTGCAGTTCTTCATTACATATTACTACAATAACAAGAATACGGAATCAGTCCTACCATGAAAATTATATTTTTGAAGTTATACTTCTTTTGGCGCGTTTGGGAAATGTATGATATTAAAATTTTTACGATGCGCGCGCACACCGACTCTCAAACAGCGACATGATGCTTGGTAAACAATTCAATATTGGCCACCATCAACAACTTTTTGACATTTATTAATAATTTCAATTCAAGTCATTTAAATAAACCGTTATCAATTGCATTTAATGTCTTTACGTTAATGAAGTATAATTTCTTACGCGCGTACACATAAGTACACGCATACTTTTTTTTAAATTACTATTCGGTCTAACAACCCTGCAAGTAGAATTTTAACTATATTCTCTATCAATCCTCCTAACGACTTCATCGGGACTACTCGCCGCACAAATCCGTACCGAATGTCGATGCAAAATGAACACGTAGACGTCGCAATTCCAACTACTAATAATAAGCGAATTCTCGGCATTAAGTTCGCACCTCGGCTATCGCGTTACGGTCAGCGGTTAACGATACCATAAACACGGCTGCGAGGGGAACCATTCACGAAACGAATATACATCGGTGCTTGGGGCAATTGTTATTAATAACTCCGTTATCGATGCGGTAAAACTGACAACATTGACGCATTCATCTCTTTAGTAATCAGTCAATTCATCTTAAAAATAAACTCTTTCGATATCGAATCTTACGAAGATACATGTATAAATCACGTTACATTTCTTGATTTACTAACTTTCTTTATCTTTTCCGTAACATGCGATACTTCGAAGCGTTCAGAACGTGGAGAGTTTGAGAACAAAATTAAGTACTATTAAAAGTACATATTTCTAATTAGGATTAAGAACTGCATAATACACTTTATACGGCGAAACGTTCGGAACATTATCATCATTAAAATCGCAAAGCAATCTGATAATACGTTGTAACGGTCATAACATCATTAATACCAAAGTTGAAACAAAAAAGGCATAAATCATATTCAACCTAACTAAAAATGTTACGACCAAATGAGCCAATTTTTAAAAGGTGTCCAACCCGTTAAGTAAACTGTGCGTGTGAGCAAACGAAGCAGAATTCCCACCATTGCACGATGATTTTGTTATAAACGTGAATAATACAATTATCCGTGTAATAGTCGTTTGTTTTCGATAAACGCGATTAAGATACATCGTATTGAGTTTACGATGCAACTGTAATTTGTAAATAGAACGTCGTCTACGTTCTATTTACAAAAGCCAGACCCACTGTTGTTATTGAAATTACCAGAACTACATTTCTATGTGGCTAGCATTGTTTTAGTTTTATATTCAAAACTTAAACCATTCCATTGCAAAATCCAAAATACAATTCATATAAAACCTTTCATGGTTATGAATGTCCCGTAACACAGAGTACGTGCTAGAGATTACCGCTTGCAGAGCTTCTTACTTCTTTCATATGCATTTTTGGATAATTCGCAACAAACACTTCGTTAACGGGGCTTCCTATTTGTACTGTGATATACGTAACTGCTATAGGGCCAGGCAAGTCTTCGCTGTTGCACGGATGGTGGACTCATTCCCATTCTAGGTAACTCACAGAAGACCGGCGTGAAGCGGGACTTTTATACTCCCGCGTTTCGTCTAGTAAATGAGGTAGCCGGGGCCCACTTTATTAAATAAAAGTCTATGGGCGGTTTTCACTTAACGGCGACCTTGCTTGCCACCTTCTCAAATAAAAAAAATACATACATATCAAAGTTTAAAGTAAAAGTAATTTGTATTAATAAATAGAACAGTCTGTAAAGTGCTCTTCATATATGCGTACTGCTGTTAGTTATAGTTTATAATAGTATTAGGCTCAACTGTTGGGTAAGCCCATTAATGTCGTGCGGGGGAAATATTTTCGTCATATGCTCAAGAACGAAGCAATTAAACATCGGAATAGTGCGCGAGTAAATCCCGTAGCGCCAACATTTATAACTCAATTAATCATACTGTAATGGGGGAATTAGTTTTAGTGAAATTTCTCCAAGAACAATTATTGCGCTTGCTGCTAATTGGACGACATCCAGTGAGGAATTTGTTTAAGTACATAGTTTGACTATAAGTTCTATATAAAGATGCCTTAGCTTAGCAATTGGCAATTTGATCAAATTAAGGCGCAATAATCAACTACGACCCAATTGGCCTAATGGGGGGCAGTGACCCTGTCTCTTGCGCCAGTGGGTGTGGGTTCGAACCCCACAACTGGAAAAAAATTGTGTGATGATCAAAGCTTTTTTCCAGTGTCTGGCTGTTTTATATATTTATAGTTTGTATCTATTTACAGAAAAAAAACTATGTTTAAGTATGTTTATCAGTTATCTAGTACCCATAGTAAAAGCGTTGCTTAGTATGGGACTAGAAAATGTTGTGTAAAAATGTGTCCTAAAACAGACAACAGACTAACACATTAATTTTATTGTTATTGGACCTTGGAGTTACAGGAAACACTTCAAAATGAAAAAGAAAATGTATAGTGACGGAGATATTTGATGTCGACGATGTTTTTTATTAATAATAAAATGTACTTGTAACTATACCGTATTGACAGTGGAAACAAGAAAGGAAACGGACTTGACTAATGCAAAAATAATAGGACCTAACATAGTCATGCCTCGTGTCATGATTGGCAAAGCAAATAGGTGCAGCCTTACCTAGTTTTTTTTTTTTATCTTAGATGAACGTCCTCATCAGACGTCTGTTTTTCGGTCGGATTGGGAAGAAGCAAGTCTGTGTGTCAATAATCGCCAAGTAGAAAGGGTGACGGTCCGTAGGAGATACCGGAGTCCCTCTAAATGTACAGGGGGTTTTACTGAACCCCACATAACCCTGTCATGTAAGTTGACATGGTATCTTTTGAAGATTCTTTAAGAAACAACACGCCCTCATATTTGATGTGTGCTAAGCAACTAACTTACTTGTTAAAAAAATATATAAGCCGTTACGTAGTATTAGTGTAGTGGGAAATAAAATGAAAATATACAATGACACATACTGATTATTAAATAGATTAAAAACAGCATTCGAGGTTCGTGCTATACTTGTCTTTACGAAACTCAAACGCGTATGTTTACATAACGCGGATGCGGTAAGAACGTGAAACACGAAAAACTATAACTTAACATGTAAATGGGTAGGGTCGGCAGCGACACGGTTCCCTTTTGTTTTGTCCTACAACAGATTACCATAAAAGTTTACGTAATGTGGTCTGGTTGCTTTCTCATCTACGTTTAAAGTTGAATTTAAAGGACAGGTAAAATGAAGCTAAATCTTACTAATATTATAAAGGCGAAAGTTTGTATGTATGGATGTGATAATGAAATGTAGCTTTTGTACATTCTGTATCATAATACAAGATCCGTCAAATTCAAATATCTGCTATAACAACTAGTGTTTTAACGGTTTCCAACTAAACCAATTAAAACTTAACTAATTTAAACTTTTCTAAAAATAAAGGTTAACCATCTAATATCACAATTTCCAAACTGAAACTTTGCCCCCCATTACAGTAAACGTTCTCTCCGCCCTCCGATCTAGTATCCGATTTTTGGATGTGGACGGCCAGATTCATCATCAGATCGCGATTCCATTCCATCAGTGATGGAATGGAATCGGATCAGATAGGATCTGAAGGTATGGAACCTTCTTCGTCATACCGTGGTAGAGCCACGCAACAGTTGCTGTTGCACGAATGGGAAGGCTCGTCCGGGGAAGTACATACCACGGCCTCACCGAAAACCGGCACGAAGTGGAAGTGTATAATAACTTGCGCATTTCATGTTACCGGGGCCCACATTTCAAAGGCTGTCAAACAATCTGCAAGTTCCTTGTAACGTTGTTATAGGTGCTGTAGATATCCATAGGCGGCGGTATCCACTTAATATAAGGTGAGTAAGAGCTTGACAACTTTTCACATAAAAAAAACATAGATTGACAGCGACATTTATGTAAGTCGATAAAATGTTAATATGCAACGCTCGGTGTAACGGTTACGCGGGGCGGTTGCGTGCCGAGCCGCGCCGCGTTCAATGCTAGATCGGACGAGTGTTGAATATCGCGTGAGCGCACTATGTTGGCCGAATCGCGATGCAAATTGCACTGTTCTGTCTAAGAGTTGGCAAGGACTTTGCATGGATTTAAATCTGACTAACCCTTAGTTAGTCTAATGTTAGAACATCAATCCATAAATTCCATACTAATACTAATATTGTAAAATGCGAAAGTAAAATGGGCTCTGTAAATGAGAAAGTCTGTGTCTGTCTTGCTTTCACGCCAAAACTACTGAACCGATTTAAATGAAATTTGGTACACAGATAGCTAGAGCCTGAGAAAGGACATAGGCTATTTTTAATTGGAATTTTTTTATAAAAAAAGATATTTATTTAAGGGCTTCAACGCGAGCGAAGCCACGGGCGAAAGGCTAGTGAGTTATTAATTTAATATTATTGATTTAATATCAATAAAGTGTACTTGAACTTTACATGAAAGTATCTTGATCGGATTTCGAATATAAAAAGGATTCAAACAAACTGTAAAAATTGTTTTTTGTATTCGCACAAATACAGCAACAAATACAATCAGTTTTCCAGTCTAGTTGTTTTTGTTCATTGTTCAGTGAAGTTTTGAGTTTGAAAATACATAATCACTACATAGTATAAAATAAAGTCGTCCCGCTGTCTGTCTGTCCCTATGTATGCTTAGATCTTTAAAACTACGCTACGGATCTTGATGCGGTTTTTGTTTAACGATAGTGATTCAAGAGGAAGGTTTATATGTATAATACATTGCACCCGTGCGAAGCCGGGGCGGGTCGCTAGCTACATAACATACATAGTACATTTTTCAGAAACAGAAGATTATTATTAAATTCAGATATATATTTATCATCAATCCTAATCAAGAAATAAAAATACAACATTCGGCGAAATATCAACGAAAAAAAATACTCATGCGATTGCTTTAACTAAATCTTTAATAAATCCTTGAAGAGACGAAGAGAGACGCTTTGCTTTATCCGGAAGATAGTTAATGGCTGCATTATTAAGCCATCATGGGGCCAACGGTGGCTTATTAGGCGTATCATATCTTCGCTGAGCGTAATTAAGGTCAAGCCGCAGGCTTGTGGTGTGAACGAGACTGCGAGATACGTGACACTAGCTCCTCCTTGACATTCTTACGTATTCCGCGTGTTAAGCGACCGTCCGCACTCTTAATCCTTCGAAAAGGCAGTAGGCATTTGCGGATATAATATCTGTTTGATAATTAACCTTATTTTCAATGCTTTAAGGCGTATTTAAGTTTACTTCGACGAAAAAGTAAGATACACTTAATATTTGAAAATTCATTGGCAGCATGTTGCTGGTGGTTCATCATTTTTAGGTTATTGTATTAGCGAAAATTACAAACGGCCTCAAATGAAAGTAAACAATACAATTTTAGACCTCATTATTGAAAGTCGGTAGAAATGTATTGTAGTAGCAGTTATCGAATGTGCGTTTTCAAAATACCAATCATTTAAACGAACTATTTTATGCGAAAACGAGTCACTTGGTTTCGCTTCAGTTAAACGCGGCGCGTTACGCCGATCGAGCACAATATCCATCGAAGGAGAGCGGTGAACGGGAGACTAGCAAATCTCCGCTAAGCGTGTCATGGCCCGCGCGACAAATATCGGAGGCGGCGCCACCGACCCCAGATCCGTGGCGATTATAATGGAAATTACTTAATAGCACCCCGCCGACGTACTACCGAGCCGAAATATAGAGCCCCGCCTATCAGTAAGTTTTAGAGGAATGCGGTCCTAATTAGAATAAGCTGCCACTAAACAAGGTAGAGGTTAAACGGTCCGGCACGAGTTTTGTATAAAACTCCTATCAATCATTCATAAATATGTTGTACACTAAAACTGAAATTTCATAACACTTGACCGTTTTCATTTTTCGATATTATTAACTAGTTCATATAATAAAGACAAGTAGTTTGAAAAAGAAATTAAATACTATATTATGCATCGCATAAACAATTAAAATGCCATAAAATCGACACAGATGACTTGGCTTAGTGCAGAAAGCGAATTCAGGCGGGCCGGATCATTAAACAACATATTAACACAGATTGAAAAAATTTCCAACGACGTGATGAAATATGCATTCCAAATTCAAAATCACATTCCTCGGCGATATAGTAATTCGAACGCATCAAATCGTCACGGAAAAAACAAAAACGCACCGCATTCTGCTGACACAAACGCAGTGCGCGCGAAACTATTGCATCGACGACGTGGCAATCACGCTGGGAAATTAGTGCGTTCGGTTAGCACGTAAGCACTACAGAAGGCGGCACTGCGCGCGATACGACGGTAGGCGCACGTGTTATCTAACGCGGCGGGGCCACGCTGCCTGTGACACAGTGACACGGAACACTATGGGAAAATTAATAGATCCGTCGTGGGACACTTTCCACGCTTATGCAACGCTCTTATGTCTACTTAAACGCGACTCTGAATCGCAATTGACGTCAGATCGGTCCAGGGGTACATAAAGCGCGGCCTGCAAAGCATGGAAACGCGATCAACGCCAATCCATCACGTGTTTTTTAGTTCCAAAATTTAAAATAACCCTACGAAACGACAGTTATTTGACATCAGAAAATCTTGACATCGAATATCATCCCTAACGCCAAAAAGTTTGAAGTAACTTTCAAACTAATATAAAATATGTAATATATTTTAGATTAGCCGTAGGAGATAAAAAATGCAATAATTTCGTACGAAAATTTGTGATTATATAAGCTCTAAAAATCTAAATGTTACACTAGTATTTCAAACTCCTTTTAAGAATACTACATTAGTACTTTTTGAAATAAGATTGTACATGCTAATAAAATTAATGAAGCTGTGCTTAACCTACGATAATTATAGGCGTGCGTGAGTTCATGTACTTAATAAACACACCACAAAAGCGCTTAGACACGCTTTTTCCCGTTTACCAACACGGTTCACCTCGACCTGTCATTCGTAGCAGTTATAGGGTTGCCAATTTCATGTACAATTACTGTGTCTGTTCATTTATTTATTTAACCGTTTTATTATTCCTATTAAAACTTTGTTTTAGTCGGAAAACGTTCGATAATTCTACTACCCTGTCACATGTACAGTACACGTGTATGTACAAAAACTGTAAATACACATGCATAGTTTTTGATTCACATTAGAAATAAGATTCTCTGATGTTGGATTGAGATGATCCCACATACCTCACTTGCGACAATGCATATGGAAAACTTTTACAGTCGACAATATAAGCAATGTTCGTAGATGAACCCGTAACGGCGAAAGATACGAGAACGATCGCAGCCCTAACTGCTAGATGCATGGCGCCTGCGCTTGCGCAACACGCAGCGATGGAAAGCGACGAGCCGTGGCAGCGGGCGACCGCTGGAGAGAGCGGCTCCCCATCACAGCGGGGTCCCGTCTAATTGTGCACCGTTAATCTCGATCGCTTGTAACGTTAGCGACGCAACCATTTAATCGCAGTGTCCTTCGTCGATCGCCTTAGAAGCTCAAGGCTTTATTACTCTTGCCCATTTGCGATGTGTCAATTTTGGACATTGTGGACCAGAAAGCGGTGGCTGTCGATACGAGATTGAGGATTTTTGTTTTCGCAGTAGTTTATTATGAGACAGTTAATTTTCCATAGTGCAAAGCTAGGGCTAGGGCTTTGCACTATGGAAAATTAACTGTCTATATTGGCTAAAGGCATATAATCTGTCTCGATTTTCCATGCGGAAATATACGTGAAAGGATTAAAACATGTGAAATTTTTTTAATACACATGAGTGTCTTTCAATATAAAATATAAATCACCTTAGCAGTACCCCAACAACCTGCGCTGTTAAACAACTTTTCTGGCACAATTTAATATTGTGAATGTGGACACATATGCATATGAAAAAACTACGTTATCGGAGCTCGGGGCATTTGTTTTTGTCATGAGTTGACGTCATGGTTCGCACATGCGTGAGAAACGGCACACGATCAACGAGCGTATGTGCCAGTCATCGCAGTATTAAAAAAATAAAACTATGTTAAGTCTTCAATTTACGGCCAGGACTTTTCTAACACAAGGAGAGAATTCACTTTTCAACACAACAACCGCCCGTGCGTACCCAAGTGACGAAATGCATTACTTACTGAAAGTATCTATGCTTTTAGCAGATCTTTTGTCAATATATTATATTTCAACGACCTTATATGCAACATTAATAACGATTTAGAATTAGGAGAAAAAGCATGAGGCAGCGTAACAAAGAGTGTAAGTTGACTAGTAAATAATAATGGTTTCATAAACACGGCAGCACCCGTCTTACGAAACAAAACACAGCCAAGGAATGCAAACAGTAGCGAATGTGCAATGCAAACGAAGCATTTCTATTATATTATGAACTGTTGGACATTATCCCGCCAATTAAAATGTTATTAAGAACCACACGGAACCTTTTTTTGTTGTTCAGATGCGGTGATATGTTGACTTTAATCCATATTTTTAGCAAATTTAAATGTCAAAGTGAAAATTCAACAATTGCTTTTACTTTTTTGCTTATATGCATTTTGTTGTTGTTTATTATGTTCTTTATTTAAGTAAAAAGTTTTTTAGTTAAATATAAACGATATAAAGATAAACGGGCACCCAGGAAATTATTGATGGGTCATACGAAATAGTAGGTCATACGTTTTCCGGATGGGCCAACCCACGTGTATAGATTAGAAACTGAGTCTGCCGACCCAAAGACAAAACATTCGAAACGTGTTAATATTACACAAACAAATTTCGAAACGATTCCTCGCGTATTTCTCTAGGCTTAAATTAAAATTCACTTAGCTGTAACTTTAACACAAAACTGACACAATAATAATAGGCATAACAACCAGAGGCATAAGTTCACGCAGTAATGACCGCATAGGTGTCCGGTTGTCGCCATTACGTAAGTTAGCGTGCGATTATTTCGCACGGGACAACTCCTCGGGGTGGGCGGCGGGGAGGCGGCCGCGACTTGATCGACGTCGACTGCTGGCCCGCAAGCGTTGGCTTGATGGCTCGGCGACGGTGAAAGTGGCCTCGTGCGCGATGGGCAGCGCGCAACGTTTTCTAATCGGCGGTTCCGTCGCGGCGCCCGATCAGGGTGACGCGCGAGCGATTTGCGAAGGTTGCGTCACGTCCTGTCCCTTCGCCGGACGCGGATCGACGGCGACGGGCTGGTAACCTGTCACGCGGCTCGCAATATTATACCCGTTAAGTTGAACTAACGAGGGACATAGAAATTGTTGTCTCTTTAACGTCAAAATGATCCATGATAATTATCGCATATATTACCGTAGCCAGAGTATATTTTATATATACACTAGCTGACTCGGCAAACCTTGTTTTGCCATATAAATTATTTTTAGGGAATTTGTGAATCTGAACACATAGAAAAATAATTTCGGAACGCACCCATAAAATGTTTGACAGGTAGGAAGTTTGTATGGGAAAATAAAATCGTTGCTATTTCGATTTTCCATGCAATTTTTCCATAATTTCTCATCGTTTAAACCTTCCCTGGACTGCCACAAATATTTCAAAACCAAAATTAGCCAAATCGGTCCAGGCGTTCTCGAGTTTTAGCGAGACTAACGAACAGCAATCCATTTTTATATATAAGATTACAGTATTGAAGTGGAAACAAAACAAAAGGAATACACCACACTATGGTTGAAGCACAACGTTTGGAGAAATTTATAGAGAGAGTATTCTCTCCTGACGGGGAGCAAGATAACGTTATGCAAATGTACGCAAATATCAAGCAAACGGAAAATGGAAACAATGTCCGCCGTGTACGGCTTGAAGTTATGGTAATGGCGGATCAATTAATCGGATCAATAATCCGAATAATTACGGATCAGTAGAGACGCGTTCTCCTGTCTGAGCTCGATTTAGGTTACACGTCGCTTCGCCTGGTCTGGTGTCGATGGCTTACTACTACGAATACCTCGAGTGACGAGAGCAAACAGCGTCCTAGCCTGCTGATCGACCCAAGGGGTTATGTAAAGACAAACATGAGGTGCTAAGCGGCGGAACCTTGACATTCACCTCCATGTCCGATGCTCGTTTCCGGTCGCGCGCGAAAGCGGCCGCCCGCACTCGATCGATTGACGGCCGATTTCGATTCGGCTTGATGGACGGACTTAGGCTGCAGACAGACGGCGCGGTGAATTTTTAAAGTGCAAACGTAATTTATTTAAGTACTGATAAAATGCATGGAGGCTGAAACCCTAGCCGCTCCTAGGCTTATTTTGTTCCAGTGGACTGATGTGATGATGATACATTTCTCTCATATGAAACGTTCCATAATGTTCAACAAGTTCGACTATACATTGACCTTTAATAACGTTACAAATGCGTTAACGTTATTAATAACGTTATAAAGTCGGTCTGTCATCATCGGCTTATTAATTTACCATAGGACAAAACAACACGTCACAAACGCATTGATGGACGCGCATTCGTACGCCTCGTGCGTTTTCGGCCTTAGAATCGCCCGTCCGCGCAAGTTCACGACCACGGCTTTCGACCGAGGGAAAAGTCGACGCGTTCCGAAAACGCCGACTTATGACCCGCACCAAAAGAAACGTCCACGTAACGTCGAAAGTTGCGCCGAAACATCGCATTCGTTCCTCAATTACCGTCGCGCAATCGGCAATCGTGCCGGCTTATAAGGAAAGCTTTTCGAACGAGCACGGAAGTGTGTTAGCGTGCGACGTTTCCTAGTTCGCTCGGCCGATATTAGCGCCAATCACCCACGTGCATTGTTTCGCGGCCCGAGCCGGGATAATCCACGGGCGTCTTTGGAAGTTGACCGGTTCCGAACGCCGCGACAGCTCTTCGTGAAAGGCAGCGGCGACAAATAATTTAACGAGCCGCTGCGCCGCGATCGGAGAGAGTTCGGTGGCGATGAAATATAGCGGCGGCAGCAATTTAACTAACAGCTTACGTTTCGGTGTTGTAAAATTGGACATGGACATGGTCTTGCGCAATTTAGTAGCTAACAATGGAACCAAATATCCCTTACCTTTGACATTAAAGTCGTTATACTGTTTTAGAGTACGTCAATAAACTACTAACGACCTAAGAGTATTAGTATTAATTATACCAATAAATAATTATTATTTTAATGTACACGAGACGACTGATATTTGAACATGTCGTCTGCTAAGCTGAACTGGACGCTGCCACTGAGCGTCACTTATCTCAGCGAAACCTCAGCGGAAAAGGCTATGCGACGTTGCGGAGACCGAAATGGCGGGCGTCGCTCAGGAAAGAAGGCAAAGCAGCGCGGCACGTGGGGCGCGCGAAGGGCCATGAATATGCATGCCGCCGCTTGTCTCGACTTTCGATCCGCACAATGGCCGCCTCGCCACCGCACCAGAGCCCATAACTCTCCGCGAACGGCAGGTGGGACGGACCGAGCGGCGCCGGCTTATCGCTCAACTGGCTGCGAAGGGAACGCGCTCGGATTTATTGGGTCCAGCGAGGACCCGGCCCAGAACAAAGGCTACAATTGACATACTGCTGAAGGACATTGCAAAAATCCTGTTAAGTGCGAGCCGGACTCGAAGGGCTCCGTGCCATTATCTATAAAACGGCAAAAAAAATATCATGTTTGTTGTATGGGAGCCTCACTTAAATATTTTTTTTGTTTTTTTTTTTTTGTATTTGTTGTTATAGCGGCAACAGAAAGACATCATCTGTGAAAATTTTCGCCTGTCACGGTAAACTGTAACTATAATTTCAACTGTAACTATCACGGTTCATGTGATACAGCCTGGTGATAGACGGACAAATAGACAGACAGACAGACTAACAGACAGACAGACAGCAGAGTCTACGTAATAAGGTCTCGATGTACCCTTTGTGTACGGAATCCTAAAAAAACAGACTGTTCTGCAACAATAGTTCATAACAGCTAAGTTTTAAACACGAAAAGTCAAAACAAAATATTTTCATTGTGCCCGAGATCGCGTCGATGTTATGTCTATTATAGAAACGATAACAAATTGTGCCCTTTAAAGAACCGTTACCGAGAACAACGGGTTGCAATAAATAAGCAACGATAATTCCATTCGATCGCAATTGAAAAGGACATCGAGTGCGCGGGGCGAACCCATTTATTGCAGTGACAAAAGCTAGCAGATATCGCAAGCTAATAACAGGCTAGCCGAGCGAAGCGCACAGCCCAAGGCGGCTAAATTTAGATAATGCTAGCCTAGCCTATCTAATAAACCATCCCTTAACGAATACTTTGTTGTGACTCGACGACTGCGAAATTAATAAAGCCGGTTTCATTAGCTGGCGTTGCGCCGTGACGCGGTTTCTGGCACTTATTGCTGTTAGTCCAGCTCTTGGACAAGCGGCTGGGTCTGTTTCACCGCGTGACTTGTCCGATAACGGATATAGAGCGAACTAACAAAATGCGCGACCACGACAGCCGTGTGGGTGCTCCGGCTCTTTGTAAAAAGATTCCGCGCTAAGTTATGCATTATCCCGCCCAACAGCAATGTCAGAGTGAGATGCGTGAAAACCCACCATTTAAACGTGGTCGTAAAATGAAACGTTCGCAAATAATTCCAACCCGAGCGCTTATACGAACTTCGCACAATCCCTCGTCGGTGTGTCCTATGAGCCGCTGGTACAATGTCCAGTCCGCTCCAGAGAGCTAATGGGCGGAAGCCGAAGCCAAGCGAACCGGGTCACGGGGGCATCACGAAACCACTGTACCCAGAAATAGAAGCGGCGAGTGGCGGTTAAGTGCTCGATATCGGATAGACGCGACCTTCCGGAGCCACTGACTCTTTTATTGGTCGGAGTGAAAACTTAAAGTGTTGCACACCATGTTGCTATTTTAATTGAGATTTATATATCCGGTAACCAACTGTAAAGTAATACAGAAAAACCCTTTCCCGCCACAGAACTGCGATGCGATTCGTCTACAAAGTAAAAATACAAGAGAAAAAAAACATGACAGACAATAAAATTTCATATATTTCCCCCACTGTTGTCTTTTTCATCATGGATATAAACAGATTCATCAAACTAATAATGTCGTGTGTCGTCCGTTGGAAGATGTGCCGTTTGAGGACGACCCGAATGGCGTAGTGGGTAGTGTACCTGCGTATGAGGGTGTGGTTTCGATCCCCACTACTGGAAAATTATTGTGTTATGAACATAGTGAGTTTTCTAGTGTCTGGGTGTTTATACATTCTATAATATGTATTTATTTACAAAGGAAAAAAGTATGTTTAAGTATGTTTATCAGTTATCTAGTACCCATAGTACAAGCCTTGCATAGTTTTGGACTAGACTAGACTAGAACGTTGTGTAAAAATGTGCTCTAAAATATTATTATTATTTAGCTCAGCTTTAGTGGCTGAAGTATCCCTTTTATTTATAAAATTTTCTTTTAATTATTAATAATTTTTATTTATTAAACTATTAATTAGCTTTTCTAAATTTGCATTCCAATCGTTAATTATTTATTGACTTCCTTGCATAAGTATTTTTGTTTCTGAAGAATAAATGAATTATTCATTTATTCTTCAGAAACAAAAGTTTAACAGAAATATCCGTGTCACGAACTTTTTAATTCGATAATTAAATATTCCTACAATAGCTTCATCTCACTACCATTCGGCTCAAGGTTATTAAGTTTCAAACACCGTTAAGTGGAACGCCAATTTACAATTAACAATTACCGCCAAATTAGTTGTACTTTAACCGTGAAACCGTTATTGCTAGATGATGAAATAAAATAAATGAGTATAATGATGATACGTAAGTAATATTAACAATGTAGCATTAATTAAACACAATTATTCAAGTGTGAATTAAAACTACATTAAGTAGTAAAAGTTTCATTAACTTCAACAGTATAGTAACGGGATATACAAAATTAGACGAAATCATTCATTGTTTTTGTTAAACTATTTGACTGTAAAACTGAGTTTGGTAACAATAATAAATGTGATAAAATTCAAAAGCAAAAATTTCGGGAACCAAAATCAAAATTAAAACGAGTTAAAATCCATAAAATAGTTTCATTTAGTATTTATAATATTTGTGTAAATCAAAATACGGGAAAGGATTAATAAAACCCACAGTCTGTAATAATAAAGTAGTTGTGTATGTAATATATATCTTCGAATCGACCGAGCGGCTCGCGAATAGTGACATGGAACGTTCTCAATGCAGACTTGACCGAAGCCAAATGCCCGCGTGAAGGTCGAATCGTAGACGGGCTATAAGTTCTTTATTTTAATTAAACCCATAACTCGATCACGTATGTCACATTGATTGGTACTGGATATTGTCAGGTACGATATTTTTGGCATGTCCAATATAAGCCCACAAATATACAAAAAAAACGAACTACACTAAAGTTTAAACAAAAATGTTAACAGAAAAGCTGTGTTGAAGAGTTGTGTTACCTATAATTATTGCCTGTCGACAAATTTGAATTTCGAACCGAACGGATAACGTTGCTGGTCGATTTGTTCGTAAGGCCGACAACATCACGGCAATCGACGCACAGCAACACTCGCGGCAATTAGGACAATCGCCCCGCATAAAGCTGTATGCAGCGATGATAACAGAGCTGCAACGCTTTAAAGCGCTCAATGTAAAATGTAACGAGTGAAAGTCACGGCAACGGAGTCGCTCTCAATTATAAGTGTAGCGTTGTTTAACGATCGCCACTCGTTAATCGTTACGTCTTCGTCCTGACGTCAGAAGAACAATAAACGCGTATCGTCGTAACACGGCCGCTAATTAAAATGTCTCAAAAATGTGGTGCTTCAGGGAATGGAACTTTTTATCCCCTTCTCTACGGTTCCCATTGGCGGCAAATCCAATCCCTGGTTCCGTCGCTCCTGCAAATTGGCATCTCGCCATAAGCAGGAGAGTTATCGGGCCTGGACCGTTGCGGTGGCGTCTAGGGATGTAAATACCAGTCACTTTAAAAAGGAGTACAACTTTGCCTCTAGGTCCCTCAAAAGAGCAATCGCATCAGCAAGGTCAGAGCACATCGGCAAAATTGGCGAGAAATTAGTTAACCTTCCTTCGGGGACTCGTGCATTCTGGTCTCTCGCCAAGGCTGTTCAAGGAAACTTCTGTACGCCATCTTTTCCATCTTTGCACAGGCGAGATGATTCGTTGGCCCACACCGCTAATGAGAAAGCCGAACTTTTGGGCACCCTCTTCGCGTCTAACTCGACACTGGATGATAAGGGGAACACACCGCCGACCATCCCGCGGTGTGAGCACACAATGCCAGAAATAAGGTTTCTGCAGAGCACAGTACGTAAAGCACTCTTCTCCTTAGACATCCATAAGTCGAGCGGGCCAGACGGAATCCCTCCCATTGTGTTAAGGACGTGTGCTCCAGAGTTGGCACCGGTTTTAACGCGCCTTTTCCGGCACTCCTACTCTCTAGGCATTGTCCCAACTTCTTGGAAGACGGCTTTAGTGCACCCGATTCCAAAAAAAGGTGATCGTTCAGATCCGTCGAACTATAGGCCTATTGCCCTCACCTCTTTGTTCTCTAAAATCATGGAGTCCATCATAAACTGCCAGCTCCTTAGGTACCTTGAGGAGCACCAGCTCATTAGCGATCGTCAATATGGCTTTCGACGCGGGCGCTCAGCTGGTGACCTTTTAGTGTACCTAACGTATCGATGGGCGGAGGCAGTTGAGACAAAGGGTGAGGCCTTGGCGGTTAGTTTGGATGTAGCGAAAGCCTTCGATCGGGTTTGGCACAAAGCACTTCTTTCTAAGATTACATCTTACGGGCTTCCTGAGAAATTGTGCAACTGGATCACTAGTTTTCTCACTAGTCGGAGCATCAAGGTCGTTATTGACGGTGCTTGCTCCGACGCTAAATTCGTGAACTCTGGTGTCCCACAAGGCTGCGTCCTGTCCCCTACGTTGTTCCTCCTACATATCAATGATCTGTTGCATATTTGCAACATTCATTGCTATGCGGATGACACTACGGGTGACGCACTATATACCGGCCGGGCAAATATTTCTCAGGAGTACGTCGAAGAGTGCCGGAATAAACTTGTGTCTGAAGTCGAGGTTATGTTATGCAAAATCTCGGATTGGGGCAGACTTAATTTAGTCCAATTTAACCCCATGAAGACACAGGTTTGCGCGTTTACCGCGAAGAGAAAACCCTACGTCGTATCTCCCTTTTTTGAAGGCACTCCCCTTGTTGCCACCGATTCGATCGGAATTCTTGGGGTCGATATATCGAGCAGCGTTCAATTTCGCGGTCACTTGGAAGGAAAAGCCAAGCTGGCTTCTAAAAAACTCGGTGTCCTAAACCGAGCGAGACAGTATTTCCTGCCGACACATCGGTTGCAGCTTTATAAAGCACAGATTCGGCCTCACATGGAATACTGTTCTCACCTCTGGGCTGGGGCACCGAAATACCAGCTCCTTCTTTTTGACCGCATTCAACGAAGAGCTGCTCGAATCGTCGACGACCAAATCCTGTCCGATCGCCTCGATTCTTTGGCCTTGCGTAGGGATGTTGCATCCCTATGCATTTTCTATCGGATATATCATGGGGAGTGCTCTGAGGAATTGTTTGGGTTGATACCTGCTGGTGAATTTCACCATCGTACAACTCGTCAAACCGCCAAGTACCATCGACACCACCTTGATGGTTGGCGTTCCACCACAGTGCGTTTTTCACGAAACTTTCTACCCCGCACAACTACTTTGTGGAACGAGTTGTCGCCAGCGGTATTTCCAGACCGATACGACTTAGGGACCTTCAAGAAGAGAGCCTATTCCTTCCTTAAAGGCCGGCAACGCAATTGCGACTCAACCGATGTTGCAAATGTCCAAATGTCCATGGGCTGCGGTGATCGCTTATCACCAGGTGACCCACATGCTCGTTTGCCTCCTATTCCCATAAAAAAAAAAAAAAAAAAAAAAAAAAAAAAAATATATAAAATTAATTATTTATTGGTTGACTTAACCGCTCGCTGTTTCAGTGAGTGATCGCTTATGAGTGTGAAACCTTAATAACGGTTTCTTATATAATTTGATTGATTTAACCGTTAGTAAAGAAATAAAATATTACGTAGAAACGTCCTAAATGCGTGTCAATCAAATATACTCGTTCTGAAATCATCAAAGTGCACATTCCTGCACGCTCCAAACGCGAAACCGTAACGATTAAAATCAAGACGTGATAAACTAGTTATTTGATGAATTCCAAGATAAAGCCTTGTTACCTATAAAAGCTAAAACCACACTGAACAATTCCTTTTTTAAGTATTTTAAAAACATCTATTTCAGTTACGGTCAGAAACACACAATTCTCCTCACTCTGTGGTAGGCCCATCACATGTTGCAGTCTTCTCTGTTATAACTTCTGTGTTTCGTCTGGTAAGTGAGGTAACCAGGGCCCACTATATTGAAAATTGACAACTAATTTTTAATCCTCGAATGTTGTGTCCATGAGCGGCGGTTATCACTTGCCATCTCGCCAGCTCGCTTGCCATCTACATAAAAAAATCTAAATCTTTTGGAGGGCTACTAGTTCATCTAATGTCCCTAAGGGTTACAGCAATTATTACGTATAAGTACTCCTAATAAAAACACCTATTTCCAAGTAGCAGTCAACTCCTCAAATCAGTGTGCCCTTAATAGGTAGTGACATCTCATTAGGACAGAAAATATTTTAGTTGCCTATTGTTAATTGGCCTTAAACGAAGCAAAATTATACCGCAATACGTGTCGCAATACGTGTTAAAAAAGGACATTTTTGAAAACATTTCGATTAGTGAGATTATTTTACATTATTTTTATTCAAAATTTCTTAACAGCGATTTGCTGTAGGTATCCTTAATAGAAGATTAATTATTTACCCATTATCGTAGGAATGCTTGACTCCAGAAGTTTAATCTTTGCGGAGAAGTGAAAATATTGCAGTTACCTGTAACAAAAACAAAAATATTATTAATAATAAATTTAAGTATTGTTATATTCTGTATATTATTTTTGGAAGTAGCAGATTATTTCCATTTCAAGTGTCTATGACAACTTACTGGAAAACTCGGCAATACGTTATATCGAAGATAAAAGAAACAAATGAATTTTTATTTATTGTTAAAATATGTAGAAAAAGTACGAAAAGATTGTAGCCGCTGTGGGAATCGAACCCACGTTTTTCCATTCATCTTCCATTTCATCGCTTATTTTGTAATTTTTATTTACATTTACGCTAAAACTAATAAGAGAACGATTCTTTCCTATGTACTTTTATTTATATTGACTGACCTAGTACCCAAACAAAAAACCTGTGAATTTGCCTTCGGTACATACTTTATATTTGCACTCTTATAAACAATATAAGAATAACACGAGAAGTATATTATTCAGATAGGTATTATGCTTTATAATACGTATAACCACATAGAGACTGGTACGGCGGATGCGGCGGCACACGCGACGCTGACCCGCCGTCCAATCACGGCTAATAAACACAAATTAGCTTCTAATGGAACACATGGACAAACACACCATTTGTGCCATAGACAAGTGGGCCAATCTCTCGCCCGAGTAACCTCCACTGGGACACGAACTAATGAAACCAGCCGATTGTACAATAAGCGCTCAATCAGATTCATATACATATAATATCTAGGGCACCGTTGTAATAAAATTAATGTTACTACTTACATTAACTAAATATTTTTAATAATAACGTAATTAGATTCCTTAGTAGCAAAAATCACAATATCTCATTTATCACGTTTGCACTGATAATTTTAGAGCTCAGGTTCCCAATGAGCTATGGCAACCTGAGTTCGAACTCATCACGTGATCAAGGGTGAAGAGAAGGAAAGCATCGTGAGGAAAACTGCATATTTTCGAAATCAAAAAAATATTTCGAATATACATATATATATGTGAAGTCCGACAAACCGCAGTACTACTAGTACTAGTGTTAATAATTAAGTAGACATTCTTAATTACTAGATACCTATAGATTCCAATAGTAATTAGTAGATATCATAAAGTAGTTTCATCAACATTGTCCCGGCCCAGCATGGCAACTCAAAATTTTGTTCTCACATGCCTAACGCATCCAGAGCAGTTTCGCAACTAGCCGGAGGATGGAAGCGCGCGGACGAGTCGATAGCATTTCGATTCGGCACAACTTAGGCCCCGGCTTGCACAATAGAAGCTAATGGCGGCCAAGGTATCGAGGCGTCGCTTCTGACATCTCGTTTGTGCTTAGAGTGCTCTCGAGGGAATTCTCGACAGTTCACGGCCGATTGCCGTCGGAAGGTGGAGGCGCCGGGCGCGTCGTTCAGGCGGCGGCCGCTAGCGGATGAATTGGGTCGCTCTAGAATAATTCATCAAATAGCCGACAGCCCTTGTGCTGCGCCGGGCGTCCATTCAACGAATAGGACTGATTTTCGCATACCTGTTGCTCCTTTTAACAGCGACAGAAAGGGCCCCCATACAATCGGCCGCCATTACCTACCTAATCGCTCCGTTTCCGAGTAATAAACGCGTGATGTATGAATAAGGCGCAAATGCGATTCGAATGTGCGGTTTTCCCTGCCGTCTGACAGGTAGGCACCCTAAGCGTAACTAATTCATTATTAATAGCCGCCTCAAAATAAACTAGCACAATGCTTTAAACATTAATGCATATAAACATAAAACCGAACGCGTTCATGAAAAAATAGCTATAGAACAGCATTCATTGCTTTTTAATTTAGTTTGAGGCTAGCTTCAAGAATAAATTCAACCGATTCCTGTTTATTATTAACATTCAAAACATAAAACTAAATGATTACATATTATGCAGAGACAAGTCGGGAGGATGAAAATTGTGTAGTTGATTAATGTGACTACATTAATTTAATCTTAAACAAATTTTATTTGCCGTTGAACTAAGACAATCTACGGATAACTGTATATTCTTGCATATATACTAACGAAGTATTCTTACGCCACAAACAAAGCGGAACATACGAATAAATCACCCTGGCCGAGTGAAAACCAATTACGAGCGGCAATTAATCGAACGCTAATACGGTATCGATGACGTCGTAGTTTTATCGCCATCGGAAGCGGGGAACAAAAAGTTAACTTAGTTTGTCATATCGATTGCATCGGCTTGAGCGGAGCGGAGACTTTAATTACGCTCACGTACGATACTTTCATGCAGCGTGTTTGCACTTACCAAGATTAACGGCTTCTGTTTTAACGCTAAGGGTTAATATCTGACAACATAATAGTTTAATAGTGGGACTAACATAATATATTGTTATTACAGTAGCAAGTGAAATTAATAATTTATTATGAAGTCTAGTGAATGTATTTTATTAGCTTCATGGTATTTTTCAAGACCTTATAATTCTTATTACTCTATCTATAGCGGACGTTTATTCCAAGCAGTAGAACATACAAAACGTACTCTGTTTCTTTAACTTAATACTATAGAGATAATAGAAGAATTCGGGATATTAAGTCTGTTTCATGGATCTTTTTAAATTCTAAGGTATGCAGGAGCATAAAAAAGTAAAATAATCTATACCTAAGTTAATCTTGAACTTGCAACAGGGAACGGCCCTGATGGTATGGATATAAGCCCTGTTAAAATGTATACACATCAAATATGTTAACTGCATTTAAAGTTGGAAAGCAACACAATCAAACTTCAGAATAGCCTGCTTTGGCGAATAATTTATAAACTTCCTTGAAGATTAATATAAATGCGTTAAATTTTAAAAACCAATTTAAATAGCCGAATAGCACTGAGTGCATGAATTTCGCACAATCGATTAACGCCTGGTAAATTGCGTGTCACCGTCGTACGAGTAAAAATGTGTCAGTCTCAACGAATTTATTCGAGGCTTGAGCCGACTTGGATGAGATTGAGATGTGCGATTATTCGCTACGTGAATTCGATTTGCTCGAGCACGTCGTTATTGCTCATAGCTGGAATGCATTAAGAGGCGCATTCATCAGCAACATTGAAGGAGATTAAAATCAATCCGTAATTCCCCAAACTCATCCGATCGGTTGATACGTAATTAATAGTACATTATTTATTTCTCTTTTTATTTTTTGTCTTTATTTCGCTTTTTTGCCATTGAAAAAGCAATAATAACATAGTAGTATTACTTCAAGTAGGACTTCAAGAGGCAAATGGGTCTTTGAGCGGTGGTCACCTGGTAGAACAATGGCCTCATTAAAAATAGTTTATAGTGCAAAATTATAAGGTCGGCCCAAACGCGAGCCTTTATTAATAATCTATAACAATACTTAACGTCAATTTGATAGATAACTGTAGGTTGATATCTCGTACAATAATATGTTTATAACAAGTTATAAAATTAAAGCTAATTCACGCAATGATTAATTAGCCGTATAGGCTCGTTTTCAACACCGAGTGTCACCTTAACCGAATTGCTTATGAAATCGGGACAATCTCGACGCCGTGCGCGGCCTTGGCGGCTGGTTGGGCGCCGCCTAATCCCCCATGGATCGCACAAGCGCGATAATGCGCGGAGGCCGAACCGAAAGCCGAACCGAGCGCCGAACCGAGAGCCGAACCGTGAGCCGAACGGAGTGCCAAACTGAGAGACGGTCGTGAGCCGCGTGACTGCCGCGTCCTCGCGCCGGTCAGCTCGCTGATATTTTGACAAATATCGAACACGTTTCCCAACGAAAGGTATCGGCGCAGACAGATATTGTACCACCGCTCTGATCGATGCATTCACTTATTGCAATATTGTGGCATGCCACGATCACCACGCCGATCCAGGGGCGTAGGTACTTTTAGGTTGGTGCTAAATTTTATTGTAACGTTTGTATTGAGTGGCGCAATCTTTTGTGTAGAATTCAATTTCTGGTACAATTCAATATCTAACTACGATGACGAGAGTAGGTATATTAAAAATTTATGTTGTTGTACTATGTCCCGAAATTAAAACATTGAAAGAGTTCTTATTGTACAAGTAGTTTATCCAATAATGTTTGAAAATATAAATTTTTCGTCCATTGGAAAGTTCTTAACCATACCAAGTCTTCAAGTCTACATTGCACAGGCCTATTCAAATTAGTAATTGGGTGTGTTAGCAGTGGGTGGGCGCGGACTGCAGCACCGCTTACACTTTGTTTGTCCTACAATCCTTGAATTAATTAATTACCGCCGATAGTAAACTACAGCAAATCAGACTTAGTTGGGGCACGTGTACTAACGATCAAAGCCGGCATCGACGACAACAAATAGACCGTTAATAGCTACAAACCAAAATCGCGCAATGTAAATAGTTAGCCGCAAATAACGAAAACACATTAAATCCACAAGCGAACATAGTGTGAAAGGATTTAAAAGGCGTAAACGGATTTATATATATATTTTAAATCGAAACGAAAATTTACTGGACAATGTTGATGAGTAATCCACACATCCAATTACACAAACACACGACGCGTGTCAGAAGAAATAAAAACACGGAAGAGGAACTCTTTTTATACGAGAAAAAAAATAAAAAAAAAACTTAAGACTTTTGTGATCACGTTAAACATGGACATTTAAAAGCAATCAAGCCAAATTTAGGCGGTCGAGAATAAATTAAGCACGAATGCGGGACTTGTCAGCGCCGGGCTTTTGGTTTAACGTACAGGAACAAACACGGGATGACGTCATGACGGCGCCGTTTCAACGAGACCTTAAGATGTACGCGATACTACGACAATAAGCGGCACGGTGCTAACGTAGAATAAAGAAAACAAACGTGGCGAATGTCGCGCACGGGGACAAAGGCGGAGCGAGGCAAAGTCCTTGAGGCACGCCAGATGGCAGCGATAGCCAGCTAGTGGGGAACGAGCCGGGGACCCGCGCCGCAACACTTCCGCAATTACCGACCGGCGCCACTCGGGTACATCTGCGCCGGCTAAAGGTTAACCGGGCGACTGTTGGCGCATTTTTACCTCTCAAACGGTATACACAACGATGATAAGTTGGCGGGGCAACGGATTGCTTTGCCTCCTAGCGAACTCTGCTTTTGCTGCTGTTATGAAAGTGCAGTGTAATCGTTCTGTTAGTTTATCGCCTTACCGTGGTTTAAACTAAACAACGAAATTGATGCCATCGTCTGAATAATAGATTGTTTTTTCTTTGAAAGACGTCAAACAAATTTAATTATTTTTAATTATTGTTAATTTTTACGTTCCCATTGTATTCTATTACAATATCTACATAAACTTCACCTCCTTACATCCAACCTGTTTACATCGCCATCATGAAACTTACAGATCTGAGATCGAGACGATAGACGCGTCTAGTGAGGTTTCTGGTGTCTGTTACTTATGGAAGCCTTACTGGTTTGATGTAATTACATAGGATATTCTAAAAATGCAATGGAAATCTGCAACATCCATAGGATTGCAGATGCTTTGCCAACTTTTAATAAAGTGGTACCCGGTTACACACTTCCACTTCACGCTAGTTTTCTGTGAGATCGTGGTACTTCCCCGAATGGAGCTGCCCATGCAGACTGTTCCTTGGTCCTACCACTGTTCACCCGATGGCAACCCACAGTCTTCTAATTGTCGCAAGCGCGTTCCCAACTTTTGAGGCTTAGGACCTCACGCATTCAACAAAAACACCAATCTATACCGTTCGTCTATTAGGCCGGGGCGATCCCAATCATCGGCGGCTAGCCGACTCGCGACATCGCGCGCAAGCGGCCGCGCGGCGGGAACCGACCGGCGTTTACCGTAAGGGACCCGATTACGTCGCGAATAAATCGCGAACGAATACGACGCGCGGACTTCGCGACGAGGCCCGAATCAGCTCCAACGGGCCCGAATTCTGTCGGCAGTCGCGTCAATTAAGCGGCGCGCCGATTGACAGACGGGCGAGCGGCTGTAATAAATAACAAGGCTACCACCGCTATCCGTCCAGTGTAACTCAAATCGACCTTATCGGTGAATATAATGGGGAAGGAGTCGGTCGACATGGACCGTTTATTTTTCAAACGACGCGCAAATTGTATGTGCTATATATTCGGGACGACATGTATGTGTTTAACGGTGGTAGGGCTACGCAGCAGCCTCGGCTATTGCACGAATGGGCAGGCTTGCCCGGGTCAGTACCACGACCTAACAGAACACTAGCGTAAAGTGGAAGTATTAATACTTCCGCGTTTCGTCTGGTGAGTGAGGTGGCCAGAGCCCAATTTTCAAAAGGTTGTCAACGCATCTGCAACCCTCGAGTGTAGCGGATGTCCATGGGCGGCGGTATTCACTTAACATCAGGTGAACTGTCTGCTCGCTTGGCAACTTTTCACATAAAAAAATGTTGTATTGTAAGAAGTAGGTATATAAAAAAATGAAATAAACCAAAAACGTATACCGTTGGTCTTTGTACGATTAAACACGCGCAAAACAGAGAAATAATGCCTTCTTCCGATCTTCATTAGATCACAATTCACATAAACAAATAAGAATAACACACATTCACGTAAACAAATAAGTTTTAAACAGCGCGCCATAATCTCTCTGTAAATTTGTCATAATGTTTTGCTCGGGGATTTTGGTTTACCTATTTCGAAAGGTTAAAAAAATATTATAACAACAGTACCAACAACAAATGCACAACAATGTAACATTTAAAAACACGCCAACAAGTTTTCCATACATTAGCGCGAACTCCCATCGTTCTCCACGCTTTCGGCGCGTTTTCAACTGTAACGCGACCGGAGCTAACGGGCCGTCGCTTAATTAGAGGTCCGTACCCAAAGGGTAAAACGGGACCCTATTACTAAGACTGTCTGTATGTCTGTCTTTCTGTCACCAGGCTGTATCTCGTGAACCATGATAGTTAGAGAGTAGAAATTTTCACAGATTATGTATTTCTATTGCCGTTATCTCCCATACAACAGAAATGATTTTTCTGCTGTTTTTATAGATAATGGTACGGAACCTTTCGTGCGCAAGTTCGACTCGCACTTGGCCCGGTTTTTTCACATTTCCTCACATTTCAAGTGTACAAACAACCGCGTGGGAATCCCCGGCGGTACAATGAACAGGCACACGCCACGGGACTTTTCGCAGGCCATACGAAATCTTAAATCGCGCATGAAATCATCGCGATAACAAGTCACAAGCGCTGTTATGAGATCCGTTGATAACGTTGGCACTGTAACGCGTAACTGATAACGTACGCCCGTACTCTCTTTTACGACGAGAAAAATTTTTATGGTACTCGATTGGCCTTGGTTTTCGTAGTAAACATTCTGTTTTAAAAGAGGTTTAGACTAGATGACTTGATTTAAAGACACGATTTATTTTTCTAAACCAACAATTTCTCATTAGACAAGATTTGTCGTAGTGATAGTTTTTATACCGTTGCACTCATACAGGAGACAAATACACATATTTAGTTCGTGTTGTAAAGTTAAATTACTAAAGTTGATGGGATAATTGAGCACTGAAGACACACTAGACAGACAACTAGAAAAACAAAAACGCATCCTATTTACAACTACAACAAATGTGTGTGTACAATATAGAAAGGGTCCAGTTCAACAATGGTCCAATATAGAGTACGGCGGCCGATTCATTATCCGAGGCGGTAGCCCGAACGCCGTTAATTATTGTAACGATATTTTCATAACAAGCGGCTCTAGGAATGCGGCACAATGAGCCGTTCAGTGCGCGGATCACGCCCTTATCGGGCTCGGCTATTGCTCTAACGCGTTTTCGTTTTAAACATTTCTCACAAGGAGAAGGACCGTTAATTAAGTTTCTTTGTCCTCTTCACCGTGTGAAGTTTGATCTCTTGATATTAGTAAAATCATCGAACGCGGAAATAAGAACACAGCTGCATAATAAAAATATATAAGCGTGCTAATCTAATTCACCTTCGCAACAGTATCGGTAGGGTAGTTTTACTTGAGCAGGTGACAAACTAGTAGTACGAGGTCTCCCAGCTTATATGGTAAAATTATTACCGAATTTAGGGAATTCGCAACATAGAAATTTGCAAAATCCTCGCACGGAAGTCATAAAATGATCAAAAAGCAACTATAAACTCAAATTAACATAACAGACGTCCAGCAAAAACTTGGCACGTCCGCAATAAATTGCTACAAAACTGGGTTAGTCCGATTCGACGAAGAATTAAAATGCAGCGAATGGAAATTGGCGCAGAGGAGCATAAATAGGTCGCGTTACTCGCCCCGCATAACTATTAAAAACAAAGAGGGCGCTGTAAAAGCCTGATGAAGCCAGTAATGAGTAGACTCCGGAATAACAGTGGTGTAATTGCGAACCCTTTATGCAAAATGTTGCCAAGCTAAACGATAAGCCCAAGAAGACTGACGCGCGGTTTTAAGCGGGAAATGTGAGCTCAAAGTCAACAAAGTCTACACGTCTCAAAGTCAAACACAGCTTCGTATGCCGTGCCTTCGCGTTGCTCATTTGCCATAATATATTTTTAGCTCTCAACGTAATTTCCAACTTCATAACTTAATGCGTCCCGCGTCGTTATTGACGCATTGATGAATCCTTACTAATATTATAAACGCGAAAGTTTGTATGTTTGGATGGATGTTTGTTACACTTTCACCTAAATACTACTGAATGGATTTAATGAAACTTTACAATAATATAGCTTATACATCAGAATGAGACATAGGCTATAATTTATATACATATTTTATGTACATCTGTCTTTCTGTCTAAATGTTACGCCTTCAGCCTATTCTACGCAGACGTAGTCGCGGGCAGCAGCTAGTATTATTATAATTATTCATCCTCTCGATATCGTAGCCGTGGTACATTCGTAGTCGGCCGAGTAATTGCTTGCTGAAATTGTATGCAAATTGGTCCCGTCGCTCGGTGCGATTTTGGCTATTCCTTTGATGGATAAGTTATTAAGAATCAATTTGGCTCTTTTGAAAAATATTAAAGTGCATTAAAACTGTCGTCTTTTTTGCGCAGCCGCGGCATTAAAGGACGTTAAATTATTGAGTCGGGCCGAGACGTCCCATTGTTAAATGGATGCCGTTTCGAGATACTGATATGTCGCAGCAGCGGAGACTTCGTATTACACGACCTTTAGATTATTTTTCTCGAGGTGTTAAACACTGACTGCGGAATAATGAACAAAAGATTGCTATCGTATAAAAAATCAATTTAATTTGTATCCATACAAGAGGTTTTATTTCTTTGCGTTCATTATCTTTTCAATTTATTACTCGGCAGTCTTTTGACCAATTTTATTTGTTGTTAAGTACTCACAGGCACATCATTTATGGTCCAATAACTGAGACGTATCTGCGGTCGCGAGTCGTACATAATCGTCAATTCAATTTAATTACGTGCCCGGATAACGTCTGTGGGCTGTATACTTTTCTTCGGGGACTTGGCCACTCTGTGTCAACTAAATCCAATAGAATTATTCTAATACGCGGCGTTTACTGCAGTCCGAACGAGTATCGGAAGGCAACTTTATAACGGGACCCGACACGTTTATTCCCTCTAACAATGCCCGACCGAAACGAGCGAAAAGCGCTCGTCAATTGCAAATCGGCACCTGTCGATGACCTCGGGGCTAACGGGCGTCCCGCGAGCGAAACCGTCCAGTTACGCGAGAACCTCGTGAACGAGCCGAGTCCGACTGAGACGTGGCTGTAGTTGGTGTGGTGACGATCGAGCCGCGATGCTTTGAATAAAGGTCGGGGGGGTCGGCAGCGTCGCGGCTATCTCGCGCCGGGGGCCCGCATCCGAAACGCGCGAATGTATGCCGTCTAACTGTTCGCGCGAACGTCGCACGATGTTCGCGAAATTAAAAACGTCGAACGCGAGCCAGTCGGGCTTATCGCGCGTCTGTGTCGGCGCACGTGGGGCGATGCGTGCGCGCGTTCTCGGCTTTATGCGCGCATAATTAGCGCACCCTGTTTATGGAGCGAAAAGGAGAGAAAAATCCCGATGCGCATACGAAATACGGCACGGTCCAGAAGGGACGCTTTTAGCGTGAACACGACAGTCAGTCTAAAGAAAGTTACAGATGAACTTTCAGAATATTCGAGAGTATTCGAGATAATTCCATCTATACAATCGGGGGAAACTGGAATTTGAATCACGAATAGGTATGTTGAATGGATCGAAGTATAAGCAGTTCGAGTGGAGAGATATTTATGAGAATTTCAAATAGAGAAAACAGTCGATCCAGCAATCACGGCACGGCACAACTGCGCGGTGGAAGCGACAGGATCAATTAATTCTGAGTGGCGGACACCCACCTGCCAGAGCGCGGCCGAGATGAAAACTAGACGCCGGGCAATATTATGATAAACGACGGACTGCATTTCGCTGAATTTATAGATGACCGTCGGCGTCACGTACAGTGGTAATAGTAACAATGTTACTAAGTTTCGAGGCACACGTACAATTCTGAGAATTGTGGAATATCACTATAACGCTGCCGCTTCTCAGCGTGGTTCCAATAAATCTAATCAATTAACCTCTAAAGGGCACAATAGAACCGCATTATGGTGATATGCTGTTGATAGTGTTCCGTAAACTTGTGTACTCAACTATGGTACTTGTTGCACGGAGACATTTTATTTTAAATTTAATATATTGAATGGGCAACTAAAATTAAATACTCATCACAAAAGCAAATCATGAATTTAAATCAGAGAAAAATACGTCGTTAATGTCGAATCCGTAACTGGACTAGTGAATGTTTGAGTAGAATCATTTGCAGATAAATTACCGAGTCTTCTCAAACTCTTCGTCATAAAGCGCCTGAAGCGCTTCGTTTGCGTCGCAATTGAAAATTAACCGTCAACGGGACGCACGAGCATCGGGCAACGAGCGACGATTGCTGTTAAACAAAAACGCCGACTAAAACATCTAGACGCCCGAAGCGCTCACAAAACGATCCTCCCCTCGAAGGCCAGGAACAATCGTCCTCCGGCAAAAGGAGGCCCTCCTCAGAACGAAACTAACTTAGGCGACTTTAAGCTTGGAATATAGACTTAAATTAATTAACGGTGCCGCTGCCGTCATCCTTCTCGTAGGGGATATTGGATGGTTCATTCATATTGAATTGGCCGCGGAACGATGAAAATCCCGCCCCTTAGCATTTGTACGGGTCGCGCAATAAAGTTGTTGCTCCTACGCTGAATAAAACCGTCCATTGATCGTAATGTGGCTTGAAAAAGTAACGGCGGTAGTCATTAGTTCAGCAAAAGATTTTAATTTAAACTTAATACAAGATGGCGCCAAATAAATTAAAGTTCGTTTAACAAAAACGAAGGTCGATCATAAAAACAACTATAAGAAAACTACAAAAACCGTTGGATATTTCAAAATAGCAAAGACGAAAGATTTTTATAGTAGCAAAACACAAATTCAAAAAATTCCAAGGTCAAAAGCTCTTCCTGTTATTAACATAAATACGTCATTAACAGAAAACTAATTATTACAAATTGTATAATCGTTGCGACTACGAAATAATGGACTAGGAATTTAAATAGAAGTTGATTGGAGACGTAATAAAAAAACTTCTGTGACGGAATTCAGTCGGAAGCCAAAATACGTTACTTAATAACTAAGGCATCGGGTCAACCGAAAATATTTATGTTTCCCTTCAAAAGAAAAAACGTGGACTCTCGCAACCAAATATTTCATCATTAAGAATTTATCGAGGCGCTATGGAATCACAGGTTGAGTCGAGGCTAGGCTCATTCGATTTGGACCTTTACGGCCTAAACAATAAGCTACATATCATTCTAAAACCTTAAATATATTTAGCGATCAGCTCAAACCAGCTCCTGGTTTGTGTTATGGAATATATCAATTAGAAAACGTATCAGAATAACGACACGTCAATTTCACAAACCAAAAGTTCCCTCTCATTATTAACATTAACGACGTAGTCGGTTAACTTGCAAAAAAATGTATAAATGAACTTTTTAAGACCATTAATTCGTTTAAAAGCATACGATTGTATCAAGAATAATCACTACATAGTATAAAACAAAGTCGTCCCTGTTTGTCTGTCCCTATGTATGCTTAGATCTTTAAAACTACGCAACCGGATCTTGATTACGGTTTTTTTTTACTAAAACAGAGTGATTTAAGAGGAAGGTTTATATGTATAATGCATCCGTGCGAAACCAGGGCGGGTCGCTAGTAACTTATATTTTACCTACACGAACAAGCACTACAAGGTAAAATATCAATAATCAACGGCTACCTTACTTATCTCACTAAAAATTGATAAACATGTGTTATTATTAAGTTCAATGACACTCTCACAAGAGAACAACGGGGCTTTTTTTTAATGCCATATTATCGCACGCTCACACAGATCACGCTCACACATCACAGCTCAACTAATAAAATGGTACAGTCACTTAATAACGCATATGTGCTAAGTGCGGTTCGCGCGAAATTATCGCGTCTTCTGTCTAAAACGGCCCTACGCTGGAGGTCCTTAACGCTCGAATTAGTCAAGTGGTATTGAGGAGGATAAAAACTTAGCTCAAGCACCACCCACATTGTGTGGGGTCGATAGATTGCTCCTTTTTAATATGCGGAAGTGTGGAACAGTATGTTTGTTGTGATTACACTGTGTGATGTTTTAAGCGATCGTATTCCTAAGAGTTAAATAAGTAGGATTTAACTAATTATACTACGTATTGTACATAAATCTATCTTTCGAGTAGTGTTCACATAGCAATTTTTTGGGTTGTGTTGTTACAAAAAAGTTCCAAGGTTCTAACGTTGTAAATTTTTTGCCCTACACATTTTATTTGTTTACAATTACATTGTGAAACTGTAAAAATAAATATCATTTCAAAGTTACTAGTATTATAATACAAAAATAAAAACAAGAGTAATGCCATCTTAAACACCGATCAGAAAAAAATATTTCATTCCTCAAAAACAAACAAACTAATTAATCAAAATCATTCAGCGGGTAAAAGTAATTACTCTCCGATCGGGATTGTAATAAACGTGAACGATTTCACATGCCGTATTCGAAATCTGGCAGAGTTAACGAAACCGATTTTTGTTTAGCGGCTCACAGTTTCAAAACACATATCGAAAGTAGCGTTTCCTTTCACTGGGCTTTGAAACGACCGCGGAAAATGTCGGCACTGCATCGATGTGTATAAAATAAATGAAACTTTTAGTTCAATTTCGCAAATCGCTCGATTAATGTAGAAAGACATCGGCACGAATAAATTAATTTGAAAGTAAATTAAGTAAAACGATTTCATAGGGATAGGTTGGAAAATGAAAGTTAAACTTCACGTCTCAAGACAACTAAAGCAACTACGCGGTACGCACATTGGTTAATATACAAATTATAGGAGCCCTTCCAAAATAAGAAGTGGCTGTTGGCGGCGACGCAGCGCTTCTCTCCCAATAAATCATGTGAAAAATGCCCCACTTTCGCGACCGAGCGGATGAGTGGGTGAAAGCGATGGCAACACATCATATGCGTACCTCTTGGAACAAACAAATCTTTCGTGTACTACGCTACGAAACTTTATTACTCGCTCTCTCAGCTAAAACATATCGACGGCGGTCAGTTTTAAAAAGATAAACAATATAAAAATGTGGGCGCGATAAATGAGCAAAACTCAGACAAAAATAAAACTATAAATAGCACATTACTTTGGGGTCAAACTGCTTACACGTGGGCCATTTCGCTGCAGCTTACACAACATATGACGCTTATTGGTGTTGCCAGCGGACTTTTTTTATTTGGCAACGCTTAATACGTCACGCGTAAGGAGTGGATAACACGTGTCGCATTATGCGAATCGGCGATGGAGTGTGACGAATACGGTCCTCGCACCGATACGGGCAAAATCTTACATCTCCATCCGAAACAATGCCATATAAAAGCCTCTGCGCGGCTTGATTCATGCAGACATCGGTCTCGAGTTCCGCATAAACACAGAGTTGGTTCAAATTCGTTGCGTAAAAACATCGCAACATAGGCGATTGCCTAAACGCGTAGGATTCAAGTGAAACGCAGAGATAAGCTCTCCGACCGACACGATCCCACTTATCGCTGGAACAAAATAATGAGCAAGTCCTTTGTCTGTAATAGAACAGTGCATATCTTCTTATCTTGCCACAGTACATCAAAAATAAGCCAAGCTATAAAAATACACACGCAACAAAAACTCAAATTTTGTCGTGACTCAGTTCGAACGTAATTTATCGTATCGTTCACCGAATTAAGATGAGAGTCGTGTACCTCTCGGACTATTCCCTTTTGACAAATGTCGGTGGTGGCCGCGCGGCGTTCTATTGAATATTACATGAGCGGAACGCGCAATGTGGCAGTAAGTCATTGTCAAATCGGCATTCCCATTCAGCGCGGATCGGCGTTTATGCGGCATGCCTCTGCGAGCGGACCACTTGGCACCACTCCCGCGCAATTATGCCAAACCAACGGTGCAGCGTTGGGATTTCGTAATATTCGCACTGTTATGAGAGATATGTATTGATTGAGAGCGAACTGCATTCGCGGACGCGTTCACATCCGTCTGATTAAACGTTTAAAGAGCGCACGTTTGTTTGTCGTGACGAACTGTGGCGTCGCCACGCGGAGTCCAAATTCAATTATGAAATGCGATACAGTGATATTAATCTGCATCTGACGTCGAATGTCAATCCGCAGGACGCGTTGAAACCTCTCGGAGGCGGATCTCGCCGAGACGCCATGGAAAGTTACAAAACGAGCGACACGCCAACATGTTTCGAATTCGTTCGGTCGCGGCACGGGACTTGGTTAATTTAATAACGCGCAAACGTTAAATTTAACAAGCCTGACCCAGGAACATGAGGTTGTTCCATTTACTTTTTTGAACCAATTATTTGGTTTCATTTAACTGGATGTCTGTAGTCTTGTTGCTTCGAACATGTGCACGATTGTAAAGCGAGGTTTACTGATAAAAACGTATTAATTGTAATGTAGAAATAAAATAATCTATTCTGAGCAAACTATTAAATCCATATTACCTGTATATAGTTAGTAGGTATTTTTCATGTAATTCAATTTTATACTATAGGTATCTGAAATGAAAAATACCATATACGATAAGTAACATAATCTTATTTTGTTTCGGGCTTTCGAGCAAACTATAGTGTTGCTTCAAAGCCGGGTCACGACCGAAGTGAGGAATTTGTAACTAAGTGCAACATAGAAGTGAGAACTGTCTTTTTTTCTGGCGACATTGCGAAGTCGCGCAAGGATTGCGGTCTGCAGAAAGCTTGGGTGATTTATCGCGCGGCGGCTGCGTGGGCGCGGCCCACGTGCGTTCGCGTGTTTCATTTGTTTACTTGTCACCATTTGCATATTAATTAAATTAAGCCCCTGGCGCGATACGTTCCTGATCGATGATTGGGTAACAAATGGTCTGTCAATCCTTCGAACGTTACCTTTTGTAACTAAAGGGTTAACTGTAAACTTAGACAAATTATTTTAGAAATAAGCGTCGATGGCGGCAATTCTAACAAACAAGCGGCGGTCCAGAACGTTTTAAAAGTTTTGTTACAGGGCCAGCAAAACTCTTAAAACAACAAACTATACTACATCAAGGGCTCGGGATATTCTAAAGGGCTGCATAAAACATTCCCTTTCGATCAGTTTCCTCATATGCTGAATAAAAACTTTCTTTTCAGCTAGCCAGCAATGAGCAAAGAATTTCTCGGGCCCCGTGCCTGACATATCCTCATGTAATACCTCCTGCTGCTAAGTTAAAACATTAATTTGAAGATCGCATAAAAGATGTCGTTAAACCCTAGAATTCATTTCAACCCAAGAACTAAAGCTTGGCTACATAAAAAATCAACCCACCTCCCCTAGGAACGTCAGCAAAATCAATCCCGTACAGACCGATCACAATTCGTAACTATATCTCACAGACGGAGACGCAGAAACACGCTAATAACCGTTAATAAGCCCACGTGGACGTGTACGACGACAAAGGGATCGGCCACATCGCCAATTAGTCCTCATTGCGGGGCACAGCGTCAACGACACGGAACTGGACAGTGCGACTACTAAATAAGCACCAATTACGGGGCCGCCCGATAAACAAACGACACAGCGCTGTAACTGATAGGGTCGATCCAATAACGCGGTCGATTGTGCGTGCGCTCGAGTTGAATAACAACATGCCGCGCACGGAACGAAGAGGTAACGCGACCTAAGCCCCGCGTGGAATTTGCAAATTTCACAATGAACTAGTGCGTTCTGAACTTCATACTTCCACTTGTACAGGAATATGAGAAGTTATATTGTGAATGTACATATATCACGATTCCAAAATATTATTCACAATACACGCAAGCGATACCTATGAAACTTTAGCCTCTCACTTGGGTGATCGAAACCCCCAATCTAGGTTCCATCAATTTCGACCAAACCTCTATTGATGGAACAGCAACGCGTCCTTGTCGAGCAGACAAAGCAAGTCGCACTTGGTCACGAGAACCACTAATTAAACTCAAAGTGCGGAATGAGAATCGCAAAATGTCCGTGAGTTCACGGTGTTTCTCGCGGTGGTCGTTTTGCAACGACCTTGCGAACAGTGAGACGGCGAGCATCGGGCGTGCCTCACAAACGCATTCCTGATCCGACACGCCGAGCACACGTACGTCCACATCAGCTATACGTGACAGGGGTGCACCCCCACTAGGACGCTTTGTTCTGCTCAGAAACAGACTTAATGTACACAGACTTTCGCATCTCAAAAACTGTTGTAAACTGACGGGTGATGGTTTGTTTCGAGTACTAACACTATTTAAAATACATACATCGTTTGTTCTATACGCCTATATGGACTTTTTACTGCTCCAGAGCTGTCCGATTACGAGGACTTCACTCCAAACCTTCACCTTAAGTTGTACTGCAAAGTTCGCGTGAATTGAAAAATTAAACGCTGTCGAATCCGTGATAATTATTTTACACAATCTCAATTATGGAGCGAAAACCTCGAGAGGCGATGCAGTTTACAAAGCGAGATAGAACCAATTAGCGGAGGAAAAACGAGCGAAAGGAGAAAACCGAACAGACTCCGGCCATGCGCGGAATACGTACGCGGTCCGTTGTTACGTTTACGGTAGGGATTCCCGCTTGGAGTTCACGAAACGTGCCCATTCTCAGGCGGTTCGCTCGTAATGGCCGTGACCTCTTCTCCGGGAGATATCGGAGTGACCGCTCCGCCCCCGCCCCCCTCCTCGCCCCTCCATCGCTTTCTTCTGACCCGCTTTTCATAAACAATACTTCGGCAGCCGCACCGCCCAAGAGAGCGTCCGTCCGTGGCGTAGGCAACGTTTGACTTAATAGAACGAGCGAGCTTCGAATGAAACCGTTCGTGAACTATTGATTTGCATCTCCGATCGTGTTTTCGATTTTATTCACATTCGGAGCTATCAACGGTTATCGCGGTCGTAAACCGTCGCTAGTTTTTCACTTTTCGTAACTGTGTCCGGTTTCCCAATAGTTTTTGTAAGTTGCAACAATAAAAGAACGCCTCAGCAAAACAATATCAAATGCGTCTCATGGAAACATTATGTTTTAAGGGGTGGCACTTTAAGGCACTGTGAGGAATGCGGCAGACGCTACAGCTCCACCCTCTTATAACATCTGATAACACAAACGATTGCACAATCCGAACAAGAACATGCGACCCCAATATAACTAGACCCACACCCGTTATAGCAACAAACAGTTGATGCATTGTGGTGTACCGTATGGCGTATTAAAACAAACCATTGAAACGTTCCGGATCATCGGACGCGGCGGCGTCGGTGGCACTCTCCGACACAACATCGTAACAGCTCGGATATTAATCGGTGCAAGGAGTATTTAATCGAATGTGGACGCCCGTTATCTCGAACACAAAACAATGGAGGCCGTAAATCAGGGCTTCCTCCCGGCCGACGGTCGCATCCTACGGGCCGGGAGCTAAGCAGCGGCGATCCGGCGCGTCGGAATTGATGGCTTCCGGTGCATATTAGAGCGGCGGCTCTATCCGCGCATCTGTCTCCCCGCCGCGACACACTCGGTTCGCGGCGCGTGCGCCCGTAGAGAGTGACGCCTCATCGGAGGGCGCGCACGAATTCCCGCGAAAAGGCCGGCTGCAACGGGATCCGCTGAAGCGAGAGCGAGACGTGCGACTGTTGTGAAATGTCGCATTTTTGGTGCATGCACGTTCATGGATTGGTTGCTTGTTCGATCCCGATCGTTTGTAGCGCTCCCGAGGGACTAGAGCCGCCGCGCGGTAGATCCGACTGATCGGGGAGTGCGTTCGTCATTACGCAATGATCGAAGTGCCTGCTCGGCTCATCATCATTACTGAGTGAACCGCTATTGATCATTCAACTGTAATTTCCGGCCGCCTCTTTTTATGTAATTGCTTACTGTCGATTCGGTTAGACGTTAAATGCCTAGCTCGACCAACTTTTTATAGACATTATTAAATCAAAGCCCTTATGAATTCTAATTAAAATATGCAGATTCAAATGAAGCAATCTTGAAATAGCTATTCGGCGCAGGTTAGTGAAGGTGTGAATTGGGTAGGAAGTCAGAATTCCAGTTGTTTAAAACTCGTAATAATATCAGTAATTTAACAGTCACATTACCACAGCAATCTCCAAATGAAAGAGAAAGAGAAAATGTTCATGCATGAAATGTTTTTGTTCAGAGATGCGTAAAATTGTGCATAATGCTTGAACATAATGCGCACTAAGAACACTACGGAAACAAACCTCGACGATATGGTAGCTTTTGAACGACGGCAGTATCATTTTCATTCCCATGAATGAGCTAGCGATTCACCTGATTTTAAGTGATAACCGCCGCCCATTACATTTGCAACGTCCGTAGGGCTGCAGATACGTTGACACCATTTAATAAAGTGGGCCCAGCTAACTCACTCACTAGACAACGCAGAAATATGGACACCGGTCTTCTGTGAGGTCGTGGTGGTCTTACCCGGCCGGGCCTGCTCATTCGTGCAACAGAGAAGACTGTTGCGTTAGCCTACCACAGTCGGGCCAGACAAAAATAAGAAAATCCACTTTCCTGACAGCGGGCTGAGTAAGTCTAAGTGAGTTAATATAGCGCGTGGGCCGCTCAGAACGACACACGCGATCGTGTTACGTTCATTAATAAGGGACCAACTTCGCTTTCGTACCGAAGGGGTGATTTGTGACAAAACCACGTCGCGACAACCGATGGTAATGCGACACTGACGTGCTCTATATATACGACATGTTTATATTGAATTCCCATAACTTTAAAGGTATGTTCTAAAACCACAAAGATGAAAAAATTTTATGGAACATACAGCTTAACTTTTCGAGTATACCTACCTCAAATTTTCGTTTAATTATTATACAAAAAGTCACCAGTATGATGACCCGGCAAACGTTGTTTTGCCAAAATTTTTGCGAAAAATAAAAAAATTGTTTGAGATGGACCACCCTTATCACTTAGAGGTATGAAAAATAGATTACGACCGATTGTCAGACCTGCTAAATATAACATCATAAAAATCGATCATGCCGTTTCGGAGGAGTATGACAACTACCATTGTGACACGAGATATATTTTATAATTATGTATTAGATGTCTTATTGCCTCTTCTATATCTATCGATCGTGCTGTAACTTCAAGGAATATATGAAACATCAAATGAGTCACACAATAGACAGCGAAAGACAGGAGACCTTACAAACTACCGTGTCGCTCATTCCGATAGACGCCGCAAGATAGAGTTATGCGTGAAATTATTCATCGTGTCGAATTAGGGAAATGAATGGGGCCTTCCCTTGCTACTTATACCGCCCCGGCTTCGCACGGGTGAAATATATTATACATATAAACCTTCCTCTTGATTCACTCTATCTAATAAAAATAACCGCATCGAGATCCGTTGCGTTGTTTTAAAGATCTAATTATACATAGTGACAGATAGACAGCGGGACGACTTAGTTTTACACTATGTTCACTACATATACTCATATCGTGCGACCGCAGTGACCATTTACAAACGGAACGCGTCCTAATACCTAACTATGTTCTATCTTTATAGGTGTCGAGTTTTTACAACGGGCGATACGTTGACGACGCGCCGCGGTGCCGTTTTCAGCGCGTCACGTCTCAAGGACGTTGAACCCCGCGCCTTCAGCGGCCGCGGCCCGCCCGAGGAATGTCAGCGCGGTTCATTACCGCCGACGAGAAGACGACCCGCCGGGACACAGTATAGCTAATGGGACATATTTTAATTGTATTCAATGTTGTTATTCGCAATCATCTTGGTTACAAGGTCATAGGTTCAAGAAAAAAAAAATTTGATTTAGTTGATGAAATATCAAATAGTATTAAGTAAATAGCTGTATCATCATGTGCTCCTTCTATATATCTCATAACTAGGTACTCTTTCAATAATTTATAACTATTATGTATAAAAGTAATATGTATGTGTAATTTATAAATGTAGTTAATTCACTGTGAGAATAAAAAAAGATAACTTGAAAAATTGCTATGGTTAGTAATGTCTTGCGCGAGATGCGAAATGTTTTCGCAATTTCACTAAACTTGGGAACGACTTTAGACCAAGTATAGTTTACAGTTATTCATTTCCTGCATACGGAGTTCTTTACGAACTGCTTCAAGTGTTAGTGGTTCAGAAAACGGATAAAACGCAATACGATATTTTCTAAACTTCGAAAGCGATTCTAAATCTCGGCAAAGGTTACTCCGATGAATCAGCCACCGACCGCACTATCGGACAGATCGATTGCGTCAATCCGAGGATGGTGCGTGTTTTTATGTTTCGAACAAAGAGCTCCTGTCGGGACGTCGCGAAACATTGACAATCAAGCAGGCAGAGCCTCAGTCAGACAATAGAGCGCGCTTTGTGCGCAAAAAAAAAAAAACGAACACGTCGATACAGTTTTTATTCGATCGCAGACGAGCTAGGAGGCACCATACGCCCCCACAACATCCTATTGAATGTTCACAAATCTCATTCAAATGTTAATCAGAATCCGTTCAAATAGTTCAGATGTTAAAACAGTTTAACAAAAATATAAGAAATGTCCTCCGGTACCACAAGGCAACAAAATACGACTGAAAAACTTCATAGAATCTGTTAAATATATAATAAAACTCAAATTGAGAGTATCCTTTATTACAAGCGTGCTAAAAGCGTTAAAAGTCCTGCTAACAATCGACTTGAATTTACAAATGTCATTTACAAAAGGTCAATTGGATTACACACTAATAGCGAACAAAGAAAAGGTCAAGGCCACAATAGATATAACAAAAATGTGTTACGTAATAACTTAACAGCCCCCGTAAAACAAGATCAGCAATCTGGAAAATCCTAACGACTACATGATAATATAAAGTTTAAAATACATCATTAAACAATGTTTGCTTAAGCGTATCCAATATGGGGATTATGAGAGGATTTTTAACATTATACTGAATGAAGTCAAGAGCGAGGCACTTAACGAGGTCGAGTGTCATAAAACAAGGTGACATTGAGGGGACGTGATTTGCCGACTACAGGAACTCAAAACCGTTTTTCTAAGTTAGTAACAGTCACGTTTATATTAATAAAGTTCATACTTATATTAATAAACGTGACGGTTTAGACACTGACGTCCGGTTTCTGAAACACCGATCATCGTTGAAATTAACTAATCAGCTGTCAAATGGCTTCTCAAATGTCATTTGAGTTGCCAAAGGGATGGTTAAATAAGTTTCAGTTGTTCGGATTTCTTATGTTCAAATATCACTGTCACATTTCTTTCCAATACGGCGAAAGAGGACACCAACTTTGGTAACAAATGAGCGCGGCCAAATGTGGAGAGCACGTTAGGGTAAGTTGTAAAAGCTCGTAATGGTCGTTCTACATTCAATGTTGCTAATCATACAATAGCCAATTCATACAACCAATATGTAAATAGACTGTTTCGCATCTCGGGTGCTGACTTAATGGGCTACAGGGCCCGAAACGGCACCCTACGAGCTGGATGAATATTATAGTAAGATGTTTATAACGGCCTGACCGTTATAAACATCTTAGTAATAAAGGTCTTGGGAACTGTCATTTATTCAGCGAGATAAAATTTATTGAGTATGCTAATATAATTTCCGCTGTCTCATCAGAAAAATGAGTCACATAAATGAATGCAAAGTATACAACTTCACCAAAAAGGAGGACACTGAAATTCACCGTGTCGTTATAGATATTGTAGTAACCGATTGCCTCAACTACTTTTGAAAAATGTCCTACGCAAGGAATCGTGACACACGAACGTTTTAACTTCTAGAGCGGGCGCATACTAAATATGTATTCATGATACCAACCATGTTATGTAAATGGCAGTGACTAACGCCGCTTTACACTATTACAAAACGCGATGGCTTTTATAGGAATAATTCCTAAGTAGTATATATCCGATACAATGACGGAAACGATCGAAATGAAAGATTTGACCTAGAGAATTTTTTGGATTTAACAATATTTGTTTAATATTTCCACAAATTATGTCTCACAAAAAAAAACCTTGGGACTGTAAATATTTTTTAAGCTTTTGTTATTTCCTCATCACGTGCGAAACAGGCATGAGAACTCAAAGTTTAGCATAAAATAGGCAAACAATAAGATAGGCAAACAGCATATCCAGCCAGCTCGCATAGATCATAGCAAATTTAATAGGCACGGGTTCGAACATTCCCACGGTGAAAGGCGCATTAAGCGAACTCTATTATTACGGGGCACTGTGAGCTCGGTGCCGACCGGGCCAAGGGGCGGTGGACGACGCACGGTTTATGCAAATGCGTCGCGACCACCCCCAGGCTTTTCCGAACGCTCGCAGACCGCTAACGACTCATCCTCCGGGGCCCTCCTTCGTGTATGATTCGCGAATAGGCTTGAAGTATGCAACCGTATAACATTGAACGATACCACACTAAAACTATTGACTGCGGTAGAGAAAACGGAAAGATAAAGGGATTCGAATGTCAATAGCTCGGTTTCTAATCTCTTTCTTTCGTCAGATTTTTCTGCCCCTTCGAGAGAAATGAGCTCTAAAAAAAGTAGAGCTATCAGTTATATCTTGTATATGACAACTAACTACAAGACTTTCTCTTATTATAATCAGACCATATTTTATGTTCAATAACAAAATTCACCTTCAACGAAATGTCGAATAAGTCTATGCGGATTTGACAAATGCTATCAGCAAGCACAAGCGGCTCGTTAAGTTATGGCCGAGGATCTATTGCGATTGAGGTCACCACAGCCAGCATCGGCTTCTTGCTTCTTCTGAAAGCTCATCGCGGCCGTAAATTAGCCGAATGCCGCGTACTAATAAGCCCAATTCAGGAGAGGGTGCGGAGATCCGCCGGCGCGACATCCGCGTACAGCGTTTGATCCGCGCCCTCGCCCGCGACATTCCGCTCGCCCCGTCGGCGGATTGAGCCGTCGGGCGCGCGGCGAGATTAACGGCGGCGATAGCGAACGCCCCACCGCCGTGATAAACTGCCTCTCTAATTATATTTACGCAGCGCCGCTCGACGCGCGATAAATCCACGGGGGGAATGTTACAATAACGCGGCCGTTTACGGCCGATACCGTCTGCCGCTCGTAATGCATGCGCATCGTGTCTGGCGATCGTATTAGCACGGAATTAGACGCCCGGTGATAAATGAAACGCGGGGAATGAGTAATAAGAAAAATTGATGAACTCATAGACGCCATGGACGTGCATATCGGTTCGCTTTGAAATATAAAGAACCTCTCATGATGGTGCCAATAAACTTTATCGTTTTTATCTCCTGATGTATATGACAGCTACACAGATATGTAGACACAAGTAAAAAAGAAAACGGAAAGCTAGTTGATTTTTACGTAAACATTTTACGCTTCAATCGACCTTGTCAGCTTGTCTCATATAAAACATATTTGGACAAACATTTTTCGAAATTACCTTATTAAAAACCTTATTATCAAATGCAAAACATGCATCCATGCATGTGAAAATTAATGTCTTTACCTGTGCCGCATAGACATTGAAATTAATAGACGTCTGCAAAAGTTTCAGAGTTGTTAAAAGTACCTACAAAACAATTTAAACAGGCGACGCAACTTAAAAATGTGCGATGCTATCTATGGTAAACGCAATTCGTAGCGGAATACCTTCGGTGCGGATTTAGCTGATCGCCGTTCGTAGAGCCTGCCAACTGCAAGTAAAACATTCACCGGAAGCGGTGCGTTTGACGGGCGACGATGGCCGATCGCGCGAGCCACTGAACCCAGCTCAAGGTCGGCGCGTTCGCATAATCTCGACGTCGGGCCGCGTCCATCGAGCGAACAAACACAGCGATACGTGTCAATATTGGCGCGGATTTGCTAGGAAGCCCCACGGAACCCCGCGACAACCTTGACGTATCGAATTTGCAACGTAGATGGCGCATCATAAGAGGCGCCGTCCCCAATTACGACAATAGCGACGAGCTTTGAATATCGTAGATTTAAAAGGAAACTAATGTGCATTACATTGGATATAAATGCGGAACAGTGACTTGCAAGTGAAAAACCCAAAGAATGCATAATTCATACTCGCGCGATTATATCATGAGTATACGTCCAGGGCTATTAACTGTTGTAAGATTCGAAATCTATACAAGCGTCTCACGAACGGCCATGACGTGACGCTCGCTCCAACCTTTTCGCGTCATTTCGCCGCGTAAAGCGAGGCTCCGGGTTGCATCATTAACGGGCTCTCGTAACCCCGCTGAATCATGCGTCGCATTCAGGCTAACGCTTAATCAAACCCCGGCCCGTGCACGCCCATTGCCACTGATATGCTGACATACTGAGGTACGACGTTTATCGGGCCCCTGGCGGCGCCGTAACCATTTGCGACGACGATTAAAATTAACCCACTTGTTGCGAAAAAATTAAAAATAAATCGACAACACAATGAAGGGTATGAGAGACGCAGAATAAGTTCAAACACGCTACTCTAATTTTCGGATCTGGTCACATCTCTTGAGTGTACTGTGTTAGGACTTTGCAAATTATTCAGTGAATTTGCATACATTAAGCATATAACATTGCTCAAATATTTCAAGTAAATTAAACGATTAGAACAAAGGCAGCGTTTAAAGCTTTTGTGCTTTACTAGAATCTTTAAACGGTTGAGAACCGCACACAATCTCTTAACAAAGCTTTATAATGTCCAATATGATGATGTAGATATGAAGGCGAAATATTCTTGATTAAATAGTCGTAATTAGTCACTCAAACAGCTAATAAGATAGAATCTTATTGCGTAGTTTTTTTTGTTGCGTAGTTGCTTCAGTTACTTCGAAAAATATTGTCTACGCATAGCCACCGATTTTTAGTATCGACGAGGTAATTTAACGGCATGCGATTATTGCGTAAAAGCAATTATGAGCATTAAGCGACGACTGGAAGAGGCCATAAAATATGAACTGACGGGGATGATGTCCGAGCTTAAGTACAACGAAGTACAGTCAACGACCCAGTATTGATACGCGTTGGCCGAGAACGAACGTCGACATAACCATGTTTATCGCGAACGTATCTCGCTCGAATCTCGGAACGGGTGCGCCCAGCCCGTGTACCTACTCGGCCCGTATCTAGACGCCGAAGGTCGGCTAGACTTTCGCCGCTACCAGATTGTGCGCGTGGCCCAACCCGTCACGGGGGACTGGTCGCCTACGCGACCTCGCGAGCATTACCATAGAGACAATCGGATACGAAGACGGGAGACCGCGTTGACATTGGCCCACCGTTATGCGAGCTTTCAAAGCGACAAAGGGACGGGTAGCATACCAGCGCCCGCGACTATTCTGGCGTCGCCCACGTGCGCCGATGCGTTTGCACATACCGGCCGCAAATCTGGCAGCAGGTGACATGACAGCTCGCTACCGCGACCCATTCCCGAGTAACTGTATATTTTAACACACTTCTTTACGTAGACCGATGGCAATGGAACAATCAAAACCATCCACTGGATGTCAATCCGATCATTCGAGATGAAAACGGAACGAACGTGACAATGAACGGAAGCCGGGGAACTTGAAAAAAAGCAACCTATTTGTATATACGGAGAGGCGGACGGGCCGGCCTCGCAAGCTCCTCGCTGAGTACAGATCGGGTTACGTTCCGCAAAGTCGAGATAGCTGCACGTTGCGCCGCGGCTCATTCCATTGCATACTTGCACACTGACTTTGAAACTCGCATCTAACCTTATTGTGTCCACTTTTAGCCCTCGACGTATTTAAATAGACACGGCGAGGTTGCGCCGCTACCTAAATCGATCGACGGACGGACGGTTCCTCGTGCCGGCGGCGTTAGTCACGGTGGTACGCGACACTGAGGTGGCGGGAGGCCGGCGGCACTAAAAATGGCGCTCTAATAATCGACACACGCCATCTGAAATAGACGGGTGACAAACGAGACTGAAAGTGACGTGATGCAACAGGCCCGAATTTAGCCGCTTAGCCGGAGGTGGTACGCGGCGGTGCATCGGCCGCGCGGGAACGTGGCGGCGGCGCCGCCGGCTGCCAAGCGGCTGGCATTTCGCACTAATGACACGAATAAGATATTAGCGCGGATAGGCCGGCCTCGGAATCCGTGCACAGGTATTCGGGGCGCGTGTCGATGCTAATTTAAAACGCGAGCGCTTAACCCTGCGACGGATTCTGATGCGCCGTGCGTCGACCGCAACAGATGGGTATTGAGCGCGGTGAAGTATACAACTTTACCGTACCGAATTTAGGGTAGGTACCTGTTAGGACTTGCGCAGATCCTAGAAGTATCCTTCTGTGATCTGCGCTGTCATCATAAAGCCCTTTCAAACTACAACCAATGTGAAATAGTGGGTGGAGGTTTCGCACGCATCGCCTCAGTTAAAATGTTGCCTCGCGCCCTCGTGCAAAAGAGACGTGAGCGGTGAGCGACTGGGCGAAGGGCAGCGAGGGCGGGGAGGCGACACTCGAGGTCGGAGGTCCGGCCGCATTCCGCGGTCCGCCGCCGCCTCGAAAGTGAAAACGCAGCGCCCGCTCGGCCGTAGAAAGTCGGAGGCGCGCACGCATCTGGGCAGCGGGCGGCGGACGGAAAAAAACCGCTGTCGCGCCGCGATCCCGGGAAACGAGCCGCCCCGGGCGATGCGGTGAAATCACCACCGCACGGATCCCTACCATTCCGGCTGATGTACCTGCCTATGGCTGAATGATTGTGAGTTTCACTTAATCGCTTTGCGCCCACGCCGTTATTCGACTGAAATAGTGGAAGACTATAAAAAAACAATTAAAAGTTCCGTAAAAAAATTGCTATATTATAAGAAAAAGAAACAACCGTAATTTCATAAGGGACGAATGCCTATCTTTCAAACTGGGTCATAAAATATTTCCACAATTTTTAGAGTAAGTACAATCAAAAATAAATAAATTGTAACCTAAACTGGGTTATCGTTGCTTCAAATATTGTTTGCTTATGAAAATAAAGGGAGGTAATCTGTGCGTGTCTAGGTCAAAGAGACGAGTAACTATCTACTAATTTACTCAGCAATTGGTGTACGCCCTAAATTTCAGCCTACTCGAGCAACCTAATTTCATATCCTAGCGCCGGTACCAACGCACAACTAACTGTAATTATAAATGAGACAAAATGGGTTTACGTTCCAAAATAAAACTGGCTAAAACATTACATACTATCGTAAGTAAAGTAAAAAGTAAAGTAACAGCCTATTCATGTACCAAAGCTGGGCAAAGGCCTCCTCTATACAGAGGGTATCAGGGCATAGTCCACCACGCGGCCCCACTGCGGATTGGCGGACTTCACATATCCTCGAAATATTTTTTTTTGTTATTATTTCGAAAATATGCACGTTTTACTTCACCGCTGATAAGTCAGCTCTTAAAGTTAAAAACTTCATTTGTGCCGGCACCGGGGATCGAACTCAGGTTGCTCGAGTATATAGAATTAAAGGCGAGCGCCCGGACACTAAGCTATCAAGGCTATGATGTAGAGTAAATTACCGTATATTATACATATTACGGTAATCTATGACATATTACTATTGTCTGTAACTCGCACATAATAACAGGACGAAAAGGTAGTAGCCGATAAATTAAGGCTAATCTGATTAAACTCTACAGCCTATAATAATGCCAACAATGCGATATTGTGACGTAGAAGGCGGCACGCGCTAACCCAATTCGCTATCAGCCGAACAATAGTGTCAGTAGCTCGTCCGGCGTACTCTCCAGCCGACGAAGTAAATGGCAGATTCCGACAAAGGTTCAGAATAAATTGCGTAGGTATTTTACTGTAATAATGCGGAACTACAAAATAATCATGCGTACAGTGTACATACAGTAAACACCTGACACGAACTACAAAGGTTTTTGTCATGTAGCTAACAATGTTTATTCACCATTACGAACTTTCACTAATTAAGATTTGTTCAACACCACAAACATCTCCTATTTCGAGCGCATGAAGCTTAATTAATTTAGGGTATTACAGATAATCACTATATGTTATTTCTGTCGAGATGTTTTTTGTCGGTAAGCCATAAGTTCCATGATTCTTCATCAACTTAATTGATTCATACAGCATTTTGAAGCTTATACTTGCCGCTATTGACGAAAAACAAATAGAATAAAGTTGTTCAGCTAGTAAGTACAGCTTTTTGTAAATTATTTAAAGCATGAAAACAAAATTTTCCTATGAAATCATGAACTGTGAAGAGACAGACGATAAGTGTATCAAATTTGAAGGATTAATGGAATGATTTATTGCGAGGAAAAAAGGTTTACTGCATACATACATCCACCGAATTCAAAAGTAGCATACTAATGTTTTGTTCGCACCGACAGAGAGAATCTACACGAGACAATCTTAGGACTCACTCAAATTTCGAATGGGTCGAGATGATTCGACGAAACAATGACTCATACTATCCCAAGTCGGCATTTACAATCGGAATAGCTGAAAGAAAAAAAGCAGAGGCATTTTATTTCTATATATAGATATATTTCCAATGCTATTTAAAACGCGCCTAAACATGGGCCGGGATACTTTTTTTTTAAATTTATAACTAAACTTTTAGTACGAAGAAGGCTATTATGAATGAAAACTTAAACCTAGCAATCTTCATGTGAATGATTAAACCGTAAAAAAAGTTATTTGACGAACGCATCAGCCGTTGCCCGCGGCATCGTAATAATTAATGGCAATTAGTCGCTAACGTGGTTGTTCCACTGCTATTTAATTGGTGAATTGTACGTCATACGCCTAAGTGCACATCAGCGACGGAATGTTTGTAATTTCCGGCCAGAGTCTAATTTATTCTCATCAGAATAACTCGCAAAAACCTTTAATTAAAGACACTACGCGTCAAGATTACATTGCTTCTCTATTACAATCAAATGTTATTAGAAACTTTACTAAAACCGGTTGTAGAGTTAAAAGCACCTTACTTAATAATGTTTACATACTAAATACAGTTTCTAAATTTGAAATGACGTGTCCTCCGTGTACCGATCACGTACATACCTAGGGTTTTATAGCGATAGAATCGATTAAAATTACAACGCAATATTACTTTATCATAACGCCTTTAGATATGTTATCTGACGGTATTATGGCATGTACAAGGAAATTCAAATATATATATCTGTGCAGCTAAAATTTAAATTGACCGGGAAATGGGTCAAAACCTGAAAGGCTTCCTTTTTTGTTTAGCTAAAATACGATTTTAATAATATTAGGTGCGTGGTAATAAACAATTTATCAGACCTCTTTTGTGAATCATTTTCTCTATAAACCATTACGTCTTTCTAATTCGTAGTATATCACTAGAAGTAACTTCAAGTTTGTTATATTAACATTTTGGTTTTATATAATTATTACATAATATTAAAAGCAACAAACAGTCACACGCATTGATGTTTATACACGACACGTGTAATCGCGACGAGGTTATCGGCGTACTTCTAGAAAACGTCACAATTAATTACGTACAAAAGAAAACGGCAAGATAAAGGGAGCTCAAGTTTTTCTGGTCAAACGACCGGACTTTAGAGCTTCGGGGCTTCGTTCACGGACAAAAGGTTTACGTACGAAACGGCGAACCGACTCTCACCCAAAACGGCTTGTAACTTACGCACTAGAAACCAGCTCATTGTTCCACTCGCTATCCGTACAGATTTGGAATCGATTATTCGATACAATCGAGTGACGGCTCCATTTCTAGACTTATCGATGCATTTCACTTTCGTCGCGGTGCGCCTCACGACTGCGCTAGTTTCTTGTTCGGAGAGCAGAGAAAAAGACGACGACTCATGTTTGGTATCTAATTTATGGTAATCGAAATCGAAGTGATGTGAACTGTTCACTTTCGAAACCATAAATAGGGTGGGCCAACCATTAATATAACCCACTTCCTTATTGAACTATTAACTAAAAACCATAGTCATGAGGCCTTCCGATGTCCTGGCTATCTCTAGCTCTAATTTTTAATGTGATAACTTATGCAGGAACGCATTTTCAAGTGAGCGTATTTTTGTTCGTCTATATGGGAGGTTGCTTTTGGTCCAGCTTTCCAATCTCAGGCATTATGTCAAATTTTATCTGTAAAAGTCATGGTAAATCTAAAACGATTTGCAGGCGATTTTTGCTAAAGCTTGCGTTGGAGACTTAATAGCAGACACTTTTAAAAAGCACACCAGCTCATTAAGATAATGAGGCACCTTATTAAAGAAATTCATTAATTCATTATTTTAATTTTCATTAATTATTAAAGATATCAGTTTAGTGGGTAAAAACTTACACAATTGCTTTTTGCACAATAATTGACAAGGCATTTGTAATACCCTATATCCGGGTACTAGCTATAAAAGTTAAATATCTTTTGTTTACATCACATTAAAACAAGATTAGGTTAGACCTTCTTAATTATAACAATTTAAATTATGTTCAGGCAAACTAATTTGCTATAAGGTCAATTAATTGGAAGCACTCATTGGCATTTTCATATATAAATATTATATTATAATAAAAAATTATAGATAAAAATATATTCTTACTAAATATTGCAGACTTATATTTTTGTATATTAAAACAATGTAATTATGTAAATAATATGTATATGACTATGTATTTATTAGCAGCATATTATGTCATAATTTGTAGTTACCAATTATTTAGTTTAATACTTCCATCACTGAAATGTTTATTAAATGTATTAAGACTAGCTGTGTGGTGTTGACTAAAAAAATTATAATAATTTTGATAATTACATTCACATTGTTATTCCCGTTAAAAGATAATGAGGTTTAGACTTAAAAAAATATATAATGAGGCTAAGAGTTAAAAAAAAAAACGAAGTTTACACCAATAAACTTAATGTTAACTAAAATTTTACACCTTTATTTTTTGCTTGAGACATCGTTTCGAAAAGGTTATTTAAAGTTAGGTTTTATTTGATATTTATCTATTAAAATTTTGAAATTAAATAGATATTTTATTGTAATTCATAACCAAAACAGTGTTTTCAGGTGAACAAAATGGAAAAGTAATAAAAAAAAAGTATAGCCCTTTTATTTTTAATATTTTAAAGAACTATAAGAATAAAAGTATTTGTAATTAAAATATAACAAAGAAGTTTCCTACTTTGGTGTTATTCCTGCGAAGGCAAAAAACAGCCTTATCTAATATTATCAGAGTGCTCGACGCTCATCAGTCATGTTTATCTTGAACACCAAGATAAATGTTCTAGGTTCTTAATACTAAGTACACATATAGGTAGAATGCATTCCGCAACAAATCAAATGTATTCACACCTATCAACATATGCCAAGTGTTCACAACAGCTAACTATGACACATACTTCTTGAGCATGTTGATATTGGGTACATATGAAAGCAACATTGGCAATGAATGCTTAGTGCTACTAATCACAATTACTTAAAACTTTCCTGCTCATAACAATTTCTACAGCAGTTTATTGTACTAATAAAATAAGACTTGTAGCCACGTAAAATTATGATTTGTACAAAGTATTATTGGTCATTCTTTTCTGATATTTTTAAACTGTTTCGGTAATAAAAACACCAGTTTAAAAAGTGAACGTGTTATTTTTAAAAGTAACTTGTTGAAGTTCGATTTAACTGACCTTGCAAAGGGTGTCTGTTCGACATGGTAGACATCTGTTATGGGCTCTGAGCGCATGATGCTTCGGAGCCTCTCCTCCGAAAGCTCCAAAAGTCCATCACTAGCTGTCTTGAAGTCAGCCTTGTTCAAACCACTTAAAACACTCATTTTCAAACGTGTAGACGACTTATCGAGTCGAACCGAAAACCTTTCAAATGTCACCACAGTAGTCCTTAAATTATGAAAAACACTTATATTTAAAACTGAGGCATCAATTAGGCAATAAAAAACATTTTAAATGCCTCCGGTTTTTCTAAAGGTAACTGAGAGCTCTCCCTTGTCATTGCGAGAAGCAGTTACGGTTTCGAAGGCTTTAGCTCCACTACAGATTAACACGTTTTAAACAAACTCTTGTATCACTTCATCATTATTTGCAATGAAAAGTAATCAGTTGTTTATTTACACACGCGTTTCGAAAAAAAACTAAAAATTGACAAGCGCGAATGGACAGCTGCGCATCGACGAGTCGACCGCACTTCGCCGTACACGTTTCTGCCACACAAACTGGCGGCGCACACGGAGCAGCCGATACAATTCAAAATCTGAATCAGGCATGTTGATTTTCCGTTGCGCTAAGTTCGAAAGTTGTATGGCAACACTATACGTCATATCAAAACATTTTTAACAAGTTTGCAACTAGATGGCACTAGGTAGATTGCAAAATTTATTTTATTTATTTATAAAAATGTTACTTTTGTACTTGAAGTCTATAAATTATTTATTTATCATAATCATTCTAATGTTTAATTATTTTAAGATATTTTCAAGCGTCAATTGTAGAAAATTTACTTTTCGCTTATAAAAACTATTGTCATAATGGGTCAATACTGACATCTAGTCTTTACGAGTTTAAACTACATTTTTATGATATTAACGCATTCACGCATTAGAGTCAGTTGCGCTAAGATTTCTAAAGATGGCTCTTTAATAATTCACATCTTACAGTTATGTATTGTTTTAGATACTACATAGCTACTTTTTATTTCTCAACTTCATGGAAATCAATGGTGTTTAATATTATTGTAATTGTAATTAATATAATTAATGAAAATAGCTATAAAATTAATAAACTTATTTTTATTTTTTTTACCTCCGGTTTTATCTCTTCATAGACATAGTCATCATGGCATAATTGCTGGAGGATCTTGGTACTGTGACTGACCTTGTACTCAATGACCTTAACAGTGTCTCCCAACGGGTGTCCATGTCACACCTAAGCCGGTTGTTGTTGAGAACACTGTGCTTGAATTTGTTGACGTTGACGTTAGTCCGGTTAAGTAAGTCCAACTTCTACGCAAAGGTCAATCGACGTATCCAACTTGGATGGGTAACGTTTGCGAAACTTCGGTAAATCTTCTCGTCTAATATCCCTCACTATTTGAAGACCAAAGTCTTTAATCAATGTGTTGCCAGTGATGACATATAGAACAGAGATGTTGTCCTTAACTGTTGGCCGTATGATGAAGTTCAGAGTGCATCGTGGCAGTATGAGGGTGAGGCCTATGTTCAGCAGTGGACTCAAACACGCTGATTTGATGATGATGATTTCAAACAACATAAGACAAAAGCCAAAGACATTGGTAAGTTCCGCTACTTTCAGTCTCGTATTTACGTTTTAAGCATAGAATGTACCAAACTTCTAAAATATTCTACATGATAATCTGTCCCCGAACATGGTAGTTTTTTTATCTTTTTATTTAAACACAACTTCTACCAAATTCCCAATGACACATTATCATTTTGTTTTCTGAGACTTATGTGGTTAATTTTAAAATTAAATTTTATAATATTAATAAAATTAGTAAGTAACGTTTTTTTGGGACGAATTTTTATTTTAAACTTACGTTTTGAATTATTTACAGAATTCATGGTAATGGTAATTGTCCGTCTCGTTACGGGACGTAAACTATTTTTATTGAAATGTGTACCATCGCGCAAATAAAGAATCTGTTTTTGTGAGCACAGTGTGATGTTTTATTACCGGTGGTAACTTACGAACGTGTTAATTTCTTGTAAAATTTTGACGTTTCATAAGAACGCGCAAGCGTCTATGTGAATAAAGAGATTTTATTATTATTATTATTATGGGGTGATATTCATTTGTCTTCTCGTCTGGTTCGGTTTATAAATAAAAATAAAAATATAGATACATATTGCATATATGTATAAAATAAATATTATGAATAAAAATATTATTATTATTATTATTATTATTAAGAGCGTGCAGACGAGACTGTATTTTTAGCATGTTTATAGGTTCTTTGCTTGAGGATTTGTAAGCTTATCATCATATATTAAAAAACTTGATTTAAAAAATAACGACCACTCTAAAATAACTTATTTATTTAAATTTTTATTTCTTTTCCATCGAACATTTAACAGCTTATTCAGCAATGTCATTCCTGGTTCGGTGATTTTTTTAAAGGACTCTTCATTGGACATTCTAGAAAGCCAGTCCGCAGTACGTGGAAATCTGAAAAAAGAAACAAGAAATGTCTAAAAACTTTTTGATTTGCAATACTAGAATAGGGCCCATATTGTGATGTTGTTTATGAAATAATGTAAATATGAAATCAATTTACAAAGGGTAAACAAATCGTGACACATTATACCAAATATGATTATTTCACCATATTGAAAAACTTTTGGATACTGATATTAGCAATTCTGTGGGATCGTGGTTCAACCTACCTTAGTTTTGCATATTCATGCAAAATGTTGTTTATACCAATACCATAATGTACCTGTAATCCTTACAAAGGTCTAATGCCCGCTTTCTGAAACAAACACTGATTTCTGATATTTGAGTTGCCATAAAGATTATTAAACTCTCTGAATAGATCTGAATGATCTTCTAAATGATCAGAATGATCAATTCAAAGAGTTTAACAATCCTTTTGCAACTCAAATAACATTCGAAAAGCCATTTGACAGCTGATTAGTTAACTCCTACGATGATCAGTGTTTCACAAACCGGGCGTAAGCATCACGTACCTATGATTCCGTGGCGTTATGATTCCGTGGCGCAGTTGCTAAGGTATTGGCTTCAGCGCCGCGGGCGGCGGGTTCGATTCCCACACAAGACGACTGTTTGTGTTCCCCACAATTAGCTGTTTAGGTAAACGTGAATCTTCTGTATGTGAAACGTCCTTCCCGAGAAATTATGCAATTGGATCACCAGCTTTTTGGCTGATCGGAGCATCAAGGTCGTCGTCGACGGTGCATGCTCCGATCCCAAATTTGTCAATGCTGGTGTTCCACAAGGCTGCGTACTGTCTCCTATTCTATTTCTTCTGCATATCAATGACATGTTGCAAATCAGCAACGTCCATTGTTATGCAGACGATAGCACTGTGGATGTCTCGTACACTGGCCGAGCTAACATTTCTCGAGAAAACGTCTACGAGAGCCGGAACAAGCTTGTGTCTGAAGTCGAGACTTTGTTAATCAAAGTCTCAGACTGGGGTCGACTAAATTTAGTTCAATTCAACCCCAAAAAGACACAAGTTTGCGCGTTAACCGCTAAAAAATCACCATTTGTCATGACTCCTAATTTCGAGAACACTCCCCTATCTGCCACAACTAGTATCGGAATACTAGGCGTCGAAATATCGAGCAACGTCCAGTTCCGCGGTCAATTGGAAGGTAAGGCCAAATTGGCCTCAAAGAAACTTGGTGTGCTCAGCAAGGCGAGACTGTACTTCACGGCGGCTCAACGCTTAAAACTCTATAAGGCGCAAATTCGGCCCCACATGGAGTACTGTTCTCATCTCTGGGCGGGAGCCCCTCATTACCAGCTTCTTCCATTTGACCGCATTCAACGTGGGGCGGCTAGGGTTATCGACGATCAAAGTCTTTCCGATCAGCTTGATCCTTTGGCTCTGCGTAGAGATGTGGGATCACTCTGCATCTTCTACCGCATTTATCACGGGGAGTGTTCTGAGGAATTGTTTGGATTGATCCCGGCGGCTGAATTCCACTATCGGACATCGCGCCAAAAATTTCATCCACACCACCTCGATGTCCAGCGTTCCACAACAGCGCGATTTTCAAGGCATTTCTTGCCTCGCACAACCACTCTGTGGAACCAGCTGCCGCCGGCGGTCTTTCCGAACCGTTACGACCTGGGAACCTTCAAGAAGAGAGCATACTATTTTCTAAAAGGCCGGCAACGCATTTGTGAGCCCTCGGGTGTTGCAGGTGTTCATGGGCGGCGGTAATCACTTACCATCAGGTGAGCCTCCTGCTCGTTTGCCCCTTTTCCCCATAAAAAAAAAAAAAAAAACAGAATAATGTTATCCAGTAAGGGGACAATGTTTTCGAAGGTAAGACTGTTTTATACAATTCTAGGTCGCAGTGGTCGTTTGGTCTCACTACCCAGCCCCTTTCACGAAAGATACGAATACTTAATACCTGTTAGCGTCCAGATTATGAATGAGGTGGGCTGCTGCGGTAGTTGTACTTATAGAGAGGTCAGCCAAAGTCATATGGTCCGCAGCCACGTAGCTGTTCTTCTCCAAATACGCCTCCGTCACGGAGTACGCTTCCTCGATGCCTTCAAAGTCCTTTGACGTCGGCCCCGGCAAGCCGTGTAGCAACGTCGGCAGCTGCAAACGCCAAATCAACAATTTATATTTAAAAAAATATTAGAATTGTACGTTAGGTGAAGGAGTAGGGGCTTGACGTTGCATTATTTGCCGTACTCGTCACTGAAAAGGCAAAATTACTTAACCGCCAAATTAGGCATTTTGAGTTATATACATATTGTATTGGCGATGAAGCGGGGGGGAAAGTGCTTTCAACTCGCTATCGGAAAGAGCGATTCAACAGGAAGGCTTGGATGGTGAGCACAGGCCTATCTGGCGTGTTAAGGGCAAACAGCGTGTACAGCTAGCCGTTATTCTACACGTTGTTGATTGCCTATTTGTGTGACACGCACACAATTGTGTCGAATCTCGGTTCATGAGATAAATCCTGTTGACGGACGGACAGACAAACAGACAGACAGGTAGCGTAGTCTTAGCAATAGTATCGTTAGTTTCGTTTTACCCAAAGGGTAACCTAAAAAAGATAGCGATCGAAAGTTGGCAGCACCGACCGCAACGGACTTGACACGGTGGAACATGACGGACGCGTCGAAGTACAGGCACTGGTCGACGAGGGCGCGCGCGCGCACGTCGAGCGGGTACAACCGCTGCGCGTGGCGGCCGCCGTATTCCCCGACCAGGTACAGCATTATCGCGTGGCTGCAATGCGACGTGTCGGGGATATGCTGACTGCACATGCTCGTTTGCCACTTTCTAAATTACACATAAAAAAAAACAAACGAATACGGCGACATACAACAGTCAAAAACGAATATTCAGAGTACTAACTGATGGAATTGACTACTGAAAATATATTCACCTTTCAGACACCACAAAATCCCCATCTTGTAGAACCGGAACTGTACCCATAGGATTTATCTGCGAAAAATAAGTAAAAATACATTTAAGATATATTTTTTTTTACATACAGTAAAGATTAAAGTAAAACTTTGTGATATGTTACAGATGTGCGTGTCACGCGCCCATCCTTATTTTACGTCGGCTTGACACAACTCGATGTCATTCTGTATATTCTGACGCAGCAACAATTCAAGTTACAGGGACGCATGTAACGGTAGCAATGTGCATGTACCAGACTTTTATCATATATAGACAACTAGAAGCATTGCTGGTCTATAGGTTCTTCCAGAAGCTTAAATAATAAATATTTCAGGACACTTTTTACACAACGTTCACTAATCCCAAACTAAGCAATTTTTGTACTATGGATACCAGTTTACTGATTAACATACTTATCTTTTTTAAATAGGGAAAAAGACTATGCTCATCACACAATCATTTCCAAGTGGTGGATGGGGATCGGACCCACACCCTCCGGCTAAAAGGCAGTTTCACTACCTACTAGGTAATCGGGTCATCAAGATAAAGAAATGATTGCCCAAGGTTTGAAGACTACTACAAGGTGCCTTACGGGTTTTTCAATACCTACTGCAGGTACCAGGGATCCACAACTAAGCATGTTTTAAAAATATTTTTCAGAAAATTGTTTATCGTTAACTTTAAATATTTTAGTTGTGGTATGAAATAAATAATTTTTATCATGGGGGGATATTCATTTGTTTTCTTGTCATTTTCAAATAATTTTTATTATTATTATTATTTATTATGGAGTACACAAGGGTTCATATTATGTACCTTTAGTAGCAGTGGCTTAGCTAAACATGAACTGCACGTCGACGTAATCAATTTTGCGAGGACCTTTTCATATCTTAATTACGAGAACTCGTTAACGAAATCAAATTTAAATTACGAATGATTACATCCACAAATCATTCGATCAATATCCGTATAATAATAATAATATCTCAATATCGATTTATCAATGGTCGTCTTTACTTTTGCCATGAAACATTAAATGTTTTCACAGTATGTTATGTTAATTTTACAGACGGCGGATTGGCGATGAGGGAATAAAAATTTTCGTGGAATACAGAATTGAGCACAATTGCTAACCTTCCTGAAGTTGGGGGTCTTATGTTCCAAAGCGAGAAGTTTGGGTTCCTTGAAATCAAAGTGCAGACCGAGAATATCTCCCAGCATCCTGACTGCGCACGATGGTGGACTGGCGTCCGCTTTATACAGAAGTAACTGCGGCAGTTTTGAAGCTGAAACTTGATAGGAAATACTTTAGGGTTTAGTATTAATTTAAATTATTAAAAAAATAAGTCCGGACAGTTATTAGACATAATATTTGATTTTAGTACGGAAATATAGCCGGCATATCTTTATTTACAAACAAATCGGTGAAGTTATTTTCCGATTCTGAGAGCAACTTTTGAAGAAAAAAGGCGAAGAAAAAATTAATATAAACTTATTTTTAGATTCACTCCGATAATGCAATGACCGAATGTAGATCAGATGATCATATTGACACGATTTCTAGCCAGCGACTGGCCACTGTTGCAGCAATCTCCACTCTCAATGTTTATAATATTAGACTATTTGCACATATTGTTGTTAGAAAAAAGTTAGTTTTTACTTCCATGTAAATAAAACAAATATTATTAAGTCTAGCAGTAAAGCTTACATTGCTTCGCCATTCTTCAATAGCGGTTATAAATCAATCTTTAGATTAAATTTTACCACACCTGGAAAAAAGTACCTTAATAATTAAATAAAGTTCAATTCTATATTATGAACACTAGTACCTAGTCTGGTATTCCAAAAGGCGAGAATAGAAAGTAAATTTTTGTCTCAATTCCCAATAATACTCGTAAATTTCATCAATAAATGACCTTTTTGTAAACTAAAGCCTTAAAAGCAACAAGAAATTTATCATGAACTAGCTGCCGCCCGCGACTACGTGTGCGTAGTATAGGCTGAAGGCGTAACGTTCAGACAGAAACACAGATATACATAAAATATGTATATAAATTATAGTCTTTGTCTTATTCTGATGTATAAACTATACTATTGTAAAGTTTGATTAAAATCACAAACAAACATCCATCAATACATACAAACTTTCGCCTTTATAATATTAGTAAGGAAGTAAGGATGGTAATGTATCTCAGCTCGCACCGTTTCTATCGATGGTCCTCGCCTTTTGAAATGAGTAAGTATTTGCATCTGTTTAAATATTCTAGTTCTACGGGGGAATAGTAGGCAACTGCATGATACTTTGAGTTTGTGCCATCGACGATATTTAAGTGCAAATATTCTATTTAAATATGTATCGGACATTTGTTTAATAGACATAAAAAAAAAACTAAATCGAAATGACTATGCAGAAGTAGTTAGTGGTACACGGTCTACTAGAAATTTACAACCTTTAGGTACATTTTTTTAAGTGAAAAGTTGCCAAACGAGCAGACGGTTCTCCTGATGGTAAGTTAATACCGTCGCCCATGGAAATCTGCTACACCCGAGGGTTACGGATGCGTTGATAACCTTCTGAAAATTGGGCTCCGGCTACCTCACTCACCAGACGAAACGCGAAAGTATTTGTCATACTTCCACTTTACGCTGGTCTTCTGTGAGGTCGTGGTACTTACCCGGACGGGCCTGCCCATTCGTGCAACAGCCGAGGCTGCTGCGTGACCCTAACACCACATTATTATGGATTTACGCTAAATTTACACAGACACATTTTGCACTTGCACGATTATTAATTATTTCCAATAGTCTATTCGTAGTCATATACTAAGACAAAGACCTGGGAACAACAATATTCTGTATCTGCGCAGTCCAACATTGGATCGTACGTTAATGATTACTATACTTGTAAGTAAAATCTCTTAGTGCTAAGAATTTTGTTTATTACGCCTGCAGATTCGACGATACATATTATCTCTTCACAATATTTTTCATATAATTTCGAAAACATGCAGTTTTTCTCCTACATCGCTTAGCACGTGATAAATCAGCACTTAAAACTGCAATTAACAATTTCATTGGCGTCGGCACCGGGATTTGAACTGATGTCGCTCGAGTCTATTGTATTAAGACCGCCATTTTATTCAAATATGATTTCTAAAAGGGAGAATGATTTAATGCGAATTCATTACACTGCCCATAATCTTGTATCAAATGTACTGTTTAAATTTATAGTCCAAAATTTCATATCATTCACACGCATACGTATTAAAAGTTTCCAACACTTACGTAACATTTGCGACCTTGAAACACCGAAGACTAAAATAGATTGTATATTCCAATTATTATAAAGTAGCCTCATATGCTGCATACCGAATTAAGATTAAGAGTTTAATAGTCACAAAAGGAGAAAATATTTAAAACGATAACGTTATCATTTATTTGTAACCGTTATCGCTAGTTACGAATCATGTTGCGTCACAGAAAAGAGTATTACGAAGTCAGTAGTACCTTGAACTCTGTACATCACTCTAGTAGTAATTGATGATGGATTTCACTTTTATATGTAACATGACTATGATTTGTATGGAAGGGATTGGGAAGTAAGTCCCAACAAACACTGTGACCTAGATATATGTATAGTAGCCTATGTATGTGCAATAGGCATTTAAGAAGTTAATTCATGATTTACTTTAATAATTGGTTTTAGTCGCATCTACTAGCAAAAAATATGAATTTATGGTCCATGACCGAAAATATGGTTTTTTTTTGTGTACGTCAAATTTGTATGTGTAAAGCTTCGCACGGAGGAAATGATAATTAAACAATGTCAATATTTTGTGTAGTCACTAACTTTTTGATTTAATGGGGGTTGGCAATCATTGCATTTAAAAAAACATTCAAGCTACAATACAACGCAAAATTCAACAAATGTGTTATAATTTTATTGTGCAATATAAAATTAATGTACACACAAAATAAATCCATATTAAATAACAATGTTTGGAAATATCTCATTAACAATATCTATGATGTTACGAACAGCCTCCTCCGAAAGTCTTTCTTCACTTTCTTGAACAATCTGAAATAAAATGTAAAAAAATAATATTTGCTCCTCTTAGATTTTTTTGTTCCAACTCATAAACAATTCAGTATGCAAATTACATTTAAGTATTATAAACTGCAGATAAATAAGCAGGCTTGTCCAAGGAAGTAGAACGGGTTGTTCTACTTCTACTGTAATAGAAGCATGGTTTCAACTTTTTAAGTAGAATTCCATTTTTGTGTGGTCTTAAGGTAAATTGGGTCCTTATGTAACCTTTTTAATATTAAGTACAACTCTCAGGTGTTGAAGATGTCCATAGACCATATTCAATTGCAAAATTTTTATAAAAAGGAAAATGGGAGACTAGCTAACAATTATAGCATATATGTGACATAAATATCGACATAAAATGGATCAGTTAAAAATATCAGTTAAAAATAAAAGGGAGACTACCACCCTGGCGCAATTGCCAAAGTATTGGCTTCATCGACAAGTATTTGTGACCCACAGATAATGTTTTCAGATCTGGGTGTTTGTCCATGTGAAATTTATTCATGTAAAATGTCCTTACAACAAAGGATTATATTATCTTACAGTAAGGGGCCAAAGTTTTCTAAGGGAAAACTACAATAGAGCTTTCTAAGTCGGAGTTGTCGTTGGGGCTTACTATACAACCCACTCCATACGAAATATAAATATATGTATCTTCAGTCCTGACACAAAATATAATTACAGTATAAAATGTTGTTATAGCCAAGCGCCCGCACAATGACGGCTCATTGTTTCTGCGCTTACTTTTAAAACAGTATACTCTAGCAACCTTAGTTCAATCCCCAGTGCAGGTACCAATGAAATTGTTAATTTTAAGTGTTGATTTGCCACATGCTCTGCAGAGATGGAAAGCATTGTGAGGAAACCTGTGTACTTTCGAAATAATAACAAAAAAAATATTTCAAAGATAAAATATTTATATATAATTATTTATATATAAAATTTTTTCCTTAAATAGTTATTTAATTATCACTAGCGACTCGCCACGGCTTCGCACGAGTGGACTGTAGATTTACAGTTGCTTTTGGATGAGATGTTTGTTACTACATCACATTAAGAATTTCCCGGCTTTTCTCTATTTCAATACATATGTATACTACATATTGAACCTTCCTCTTGAATCACTCCGATCCGTTGCGTAGTTTAAAAGATCTAAGCTTAAGAACAGCGGGAGAGACTTTGCTTTATACTATGTAAAGATTAAGTTATCGAAACTCAATGATGTTGTAGTATAGTATGACCTAACACAATTAGGTTTCTGTTGAAAGTTTTTGACCGAAAACACCGTCTGCTACCTTTTCGACACTAACCTGTCTAGCCTAAACGACTTCTGGGCTCAATAAGACACTTGGAAAGGACTAGATACTTGACTATACACAATTAACTATCTTTAGAATACAAAAAGCAAAAAGATTGAAGGGGTCCAACTATGTGAAATTAAGTATAAAAAGTACAAATATTATTATACAATATGAGTTTCCATAATTTTTTTTAATATTGCAAAATTCATTTTAAAAGCTCATTAACTGAAGTATAAATAAGACTGCTTTTTTTATTATAATTAATCTTTGTAGTTGGGTAATGGGATTCAAAGTAGCATGTACCTGCCGTTTCATCAAATTCTTAAAGCTTTAAACCATTAACAAACTAACATTTTATACTGTAAAAATATTTTGTACCTGGATTCCCCATAGAGACAAACCAAATTACGAATAGTTTTTAATATAATTTAGAGTTTTTAAATTATAATAAGTAAGAAATTAATCACAAAGAGATTAATTTTTGAAAAGCACAAACTTACCAACTGTATTTCTAACTCTGTTCGTGGAGGCGTATTCACCATCATCAGTTTTTCCATCTTTGTTAATTTAAACTTTTTCATTGCTTCCAGAAATTTCTGTATTGATTCCTTACTTTGATTCTTGCACTCTGTATCTTGTAAGTAATGAACAGTCTGGCAATTAGTAAATTATTGAGAGATGTAAAACAAAAATTAACAAACAAGTATATCGATGAATATATCTCGTAATTGACATGTTTTACTGAGATTATCAAAATGTGTCTACTCTACTATAAGAGTAGTTTTATATTTAATGGCCATTCATTGCCATATGCCTCAAATTTGAGATAGTATTTTTGGCAATATAATTACAAACTCATTATTGAGTCTACTGAGATTTGAATCCAAAAACATGTTATTGATAATGCTTTTTAGTACTGCATGTGTTTGTAATCTTACCTCATATGTAACCGTGGCGAGTGAACCCTCCCTCTTATATTTTTTTTGTGTACTGTCTTTTAATTCTTGTAGAATTTGCATTACTTCAAAATTACTTAAGAAAGCAGCATGTGCGTTTATCCTAAAATAATAAAAAAGTTTTATAAGTAAATTATAAAATAATTAAATTGATATACATTGTAATAATTTTTAAATTATAGTTTACTTATTTCAGACCTATCTTTTACATGGTTATAATTACTTTTAAAGGTTGTCGATACACAAATCATGTTGATGGTTAATATTTAAAGATATTAATGCTAGGATTCGGGGAGGGGGCGATGTGGTGAATCCGCCGGGGGGGGGGGGGGGTTAAGTGGTCACCCCCCACTTAACCCCGCCCCCCCGGCGGAGACGCATAGTTTTTTATTATACAATTTTGAATTTTGTTCATTTAATAGAATTAGAATCTAATAAGAATGTCACGGGGAAGGGTTCCCCTCCTGCCTGTTGTCCTTAACAAGACTTAACAACAGAAGCGCTAATTGGTTTGGTAATTTGGTAACAACCAATTAGCGCTTCTGTTATTGCATACGGCAATGAATGGCCATTAAGGTTAAGGCAATGTGAATCTTCTAACCTAATCTGTCTAAGTCGTATTGATCTGTGTCGGATCAGCGACTCTATAAATAAAAAAAAAATCGAACAAACGATACGAGTATGAAGTCCCGGCTTCCTATATTAATCATGTTGGTGGTACTGTATTCAGTTTTATTAAAATTAATAAAATGTGCGTACTTTTTTAGTGAAAACAACAAGTTTTCAATATCTTTTTCTCGTAAACTGAATGCGACCGGAGAATTCTGCTTGTTGATTAATTAATTACTGATTTTCTCTATCGTTTAAATCATCGCATCTTCGAAAACACTGAAATTTATCAAAGTTAAGTTCCATTTCACGTTTCGTAAGATTTTTAAATTAAAAAAAAAATTGCTAATTATAGTGTTAAAATGCTTAATACGAACCTCCTAAACTACCCCCCCCCCAACCCCCAAACTTACAGTGTACTTACATTCGGGCGACTCAATTCAAAACCCAACCCAGATTTTATGTTATTTATGTGGTCTGTCACATGTTAATTAAATCTTCATCACCTATTAGCAACACTTTGCCCTTACTTATATGTTTAAAGCAAAATACAAAATATTTCTACTTCATTTGCAAAAGATGGAGTAAAACTGTATATTATATTACCGTAGGCCTATATATAATTGTAGTATCTGATATTACCGTATGTGATTTTTTTTAATTTATTTATTAAGTGAACAATACACCATAAAAATTTTATTCCCCAAATTGTGAAAACAATTTATCGGCGACACAATGCACTCTTACATAATTGTCACTTAAATAACAAAATAAAATTAGCATAGGGTACACTGGAGTTAAAAATAATAACTAAGCAATAAAAGAAAAATATGCTTTTATTTCTTAGGCAGTTATTATTATGTTTTAGCATTTTAAACTCTGACTTATCATATTCCTCTAGGGCTATTAACAATTAAACTTTTTCATGTATTGCTAATATATTACATTTTTTATATGATAACCCGTTACAATCTGATTTACTGCATTTAGTTGCAAAAAGTTTAATTAAACGCATTTGTAAATTTTTGATATTATCTAGATATGTGTGGCCATATGCAATCAATCCATAACTGAGTACACTATCAGCAAGAGTGTGATATAACAAATACATTGATTTTTTATCAACTAAATAATTAAGATATTTTAATTTGATTAATATCATTCTTAATTTATCACAAACATTATTAATGTGCAATCTCCAATTAAACTTACACTCTACAGTTACTCCTAAATACTTATAGGAAATAATAAACTCTAAACTATTGGATTTTCAATTTTAATCACCATAATGTAAGCATTTCTACATGTGACCAATAATTTTTAAACTATGATTTGGTTCATTTTTGTATGGGGAATGTATTATGGAACAATCTTTGATCACATTTCGCATGCTGTTCATATGCATTATACCTATAAGATTGGTCCATACACAGACCCAGTTGGCACGCCGTAGCTCACATTTCCTTCGTCCCCAAAGCATTCTTTTATTTTTGTTATTATTGTTCTTCCATGTAAATAGTTCCTTAACCCAAATACCACAGTCATCCATAGCTTGCAATAATAATTTGTGGTCTAAAGTTTCAAAGGCTTTTTCGAAGTCTATGAACAAAACAAGAACATACAGCTTGTTATTTAACTTTTCATTTACATTATCAGTGAACTGAGACAATGTTGTACTAGTACTCAAACCCCATAATTTGAATATTGAAAATGATCCCCATTTTTGTAAATTGGATGTAATAGAGTTTATCGGGGTGTATGCCTGTCTTAACACACAAGTTTACAAATTTGGCCAAGATGCGACTAACATCCTTTTTAATACATTTTAAATCTTGAACTCTAATTCTGTCAATTACTGGGGATTTTTTAACATTTAAGTTATATTTTGTTTTTGTTAGGGATTGTTTGGGATGTTAATTGTGTAGACACTTTGGCTGCCTCTCATCTAAGGGTCACTTCGCTCAGGACTGGGGAAGCATTGGAGTCAGCTGAAGTAAATGGAGCAAATATGAGTCTCTATGTTTAGATTATCTATTTGTGCCATTTCCTATTGAAACTTCGGGTCCGTGGGGTCCCCGCACATATTAATTTTTTAAAGGTTTATGTCCTAGGCTTAACACCATGGCTGGTGACAAGAGAACTCATTCTTTTCTTGCTCAAAGCAAGCTTTCACGGTGGTAGGGCCACGCAGCAGCCTCGGCTGTTGCACGAATGGGCAGGCCCGTCCGGGTAAGTACCACGACCTCACAGAAGACCAGCGTAAAGTGGAAGTATGATAAATACTTTCGCGTTTCGTGTGGTGAGTGAGGTTTCCGGAGCCCAATTTTTAAAAGGTTGTCAACACATCTGCAACCCTTGGGTGTGGCAGATGTCCATGGGCGGCGGTATTCACTTAACATCAGGTGAACCGTCTGCTCATTTGACAACTTTTCGCATAAAAAATAAAATAAAAAATAACTATTCAGAGAGGAAATGCAGCTAGGATTAGGTTTATTATATGTATAATATGTAATTTTAGATAGATTTATGCCCGGTTGCTGAAACACTGATCATTGTAGAAGTTGACTGATCATCTGTCAAAAGGCTTTCCAAACATCATTTGATCATTCTGATCAATTCAAAGAGTTTAACTATCCTTTTGGCTGGTGGCAACTTAAGTTACATGTGAAAAGATATTGGACTGCTGATTAGTTGATTTCTACGAAGATCAGTTGTAAATATAGGGCAAATTGATTTAAAATCAGAAATTTATTTAAAATATATAACTAATTGTCTATCACATTGACTTACATATGTCTTACTAATGCCATAATATGATAAATTTTTAAATGCCGTACAGTATGAATAATAAAACATTGTTTAACCATTTACGGAAGATTTGAAGAACGTAATTTGATTACATATTTGAATGACTTGAAAACATGAATATGAATAATATTTACTTACGTAATAAAGAATGAATATTTACTTACGTTTCCATTTTTTGATGGCAAATGAAGATTGTTTATTAAAAGTATTCAGAGCAAAAATTAAATCTGGCCACTTTTCTCTAAGCGTGAGCCTTATACAAATCTGATAGAAACTACTCTTTACTGATATAGCTATATGGATGGTCCGTGGTCGTTTTTCTAACAAGCTAACAACGATGCCGAATAATATGAATATTTCTTAAATTGTTTATTGTTTACCATCGGATACTATTACCAAAAAAGCAAACGAGAGCAGAAACCATAGAGTAAAGTAATACTACCATAGATAAGACATATATACTGAAATTACTGTATATTAGGGATTACGGAAACTTGACCATCCATTCAGCAGAGAGAATGTAACAGTGCTGCCAATATTATCAAGATTAAATACCCCTAAATCAGGCTTGTCAACTTAAGCCTTTTAGCCCCAAAAGGGCGCAACTACGACTTAATACTGGGCTTTACAGTTCAAAAACTTTATGGCCATTTTTAGTGACATGAATAAAATATTTCATAGACATCACTATATGTTGGCAATCCTCGAATGTAATCACTACGTTTGCCAATGCAAAACTAAAGTAAATATTATTTATTTTATTTAACAAGTCAAATAAAATAAAGGCCAATATAAATCAACTTTTTCCTTCCACATATTATAAACGCTTAGTTGGTGAAAACAATATAAAAGCTTATTTGGTGGCTTTGTAACCAAATAGGTTATTTAGTGGCGTTAAATAACTCTGTCTGTCTCGCTTTCACTTCAAAACTACTGAACCGATTTAAATGAAATTTATTAAAAGCTTCAACGCGAGCGAAGCCGCGGGCGAAAAGCTAGTCTTACATAAAATTAAGAAAAGTTAGTTAGATACTGCTTCGTCTGCCAGCAATATTAAGGCAACAATGAAATTTTCGCATCAGTAATATCTGATGTAGCTAGTACCAGCGCAAACATTGCTTCAGTTGCGGAAGACGGTATATTTTTCCTATTCATTGCGACCAAAGTCGTGATAGCTCGGCTAAAAATTGATAGAACAGGAAGGTGTTTATTACTGTTAATACATAAATAAAGAAGGTGGATAATATGCCTTTCTATATATTTCTGAAAACGCAATAAATACACTGAAAAGAAAAACGTATAATTTTCAGTCACCGAACATCACGAGCCATCTATGTCGAAGGAAGGTTCCTTACGAAAACAATTATTTCAGAAGTAAAGAAATTCAAAAGAAACCATATAAACGGCACTATTGTGTGTATGCTATGCTATGATAAGCTATAAATAGGGTAAGTATATTATTATAACTTTCGTCTGGCGGCGAGCGCGCTGTACATGTATTTTAGGGCGAATGTCGGGTGTGCCATGTTAAATGCGGTGGCTTATTATATGGCGGTCATAGACTGTTCGGTCTTCTATCTGAAGCCGTGCAATGTCTCGTGATCGGACTATATTGACATGGACGTTATAAATAAATACCATGAAAAACTCGGCATCTGCTTCAAATTCTTTATTTTGCATCCCAATTTTTGGCAGTCCTCCTGTTACATTTAATAATACTTGTTTATGTTAAGGATGAAAGAAGGACAGTAAATCTAGTAGACCTTGAATATCATTGGCAAACAAAAATTAAAAGCGAAAAAAAGTTTTGATCTCTGCCTATTTAGGGTAACTAATCTTGAATTATTATAACTGGTGTTTTTTAAAACGAGAAGTTACTAAAAACAAGTATACACAATGAGTTAAGTACACATTAAATGATGATATGAAGAACATTAAATTCTGACTATCAAGGTTTAAAAGTCAAATAAAGATATAACACCAGAAAGTAAAGAAAAATACAGTTATATTATTAAAAAAATACAATACAGTTTACTAAAATTTATCTACGACAAACTTTGAACAATTTACTACTTGCAAGCCCTGCCGCCGCTACCACCAGCTGGACCTAAACATGTCTCCAGCAATAATCCACAAACCAAATACGGATCACAATCGCCAGCTGGTCGTCGGTCTTCAAAAAAGCCTTTACCCTTCTTCTGAACTCCCCGTTGGATTCGAATGGATGCTTTTCTGTTGGCAACTCCCCATGAAAACTTCTCAAATGGAGCAGTTTCAAATTTACCCGATAGGCGCATTCTATTACCCATTTCATCAACACTATAATTTTTCATATGTTTCATATGATTAGCTTCAAGTTTTTTGACACATTCTTCAATAAATTTGTACCCACCATCTGAGCGCATTGTTTTTGTACTGAAGTTATGGTGCATACCTATCCCGGGATGTTTCGGACCCATGGGTTTTGGATGATATGTTACATCGACGCCAAAGTCTTCAGCAACTCGCGACATGATATATCGCGAAATCCATAAATCATCTGGAGCTTTGATGCCTACAGTTGTACCGATTTGAAATTCCCAAGAACAAAACATAACTTCGGCATTAGTACCTTCAAAATCACAACCAGCATAGAGACAAGATTTTGCGTGACACTCAGATATGTCACGTCCTACGGCATACTTTGCTCCAACTCCACAGTACGAAAACTCATACTTTACGGCAGGGAAACCACCGCCTTTAGGCCAACCTAAGCCCCAGCCATCGACATCCAACATGGTATATTCCTGCTCCAAACCAAACCAAGGTTCTTCAGCCTTGTGGAACTCACATAAGTCGTTGCAAAACTTCCTGTGGTTTGTAGCTACTGGTTTACCATCACTTGTATAGACGTCACATAAAACTAAAACATGGGGCTCCATTCTAAACGGATCTCTGAAAACGGCACACGGTTTAAGAACGGTGTCCGAGTTATCGGTCGTTGCTTGTCCGGTGGAACTGCCATCAAATGCCCAGTTTGGTGCAGATTCTGGGTTATAAGGAGTGCAACTTAATATTCTGTCCTTATTTCTCAAATTTATTCCGGAACCATCAATCCATACGTATGTCGCAAGAACTTTATTACAGGGCATCGGTAGTCTCATGTACCTATCCACCACTTTTTTACTTAAAATATGATTTATAGAACACTTCATCATATGTCTTTTAGGGACGGTGAAAGAATTGTTTAGTTTTAAAATTAAAGAAATTTTTCGCAAGGAATTCATTTTTATAATAATTGCAATATTATTTTTTCAAACAAAATGTTACTAAAATTTTTATAAGCAATAAAAATTACAAACACTAATGGAGAGCTGCTGAGAAATAAAATGGATATTGGATTCGGATAATAATTATAAAAAGAACATTTTCAATTCTAATTTTTTTAAGGCTTTATAGTTTTTCTATGTTACCTCTTTTTGCCTGATAGCACACAAACTTTTTAGATCAGCGAATATTGCAATGAATTCGTTTTCTTATAAAGTTATTTATTCATACGTTTGCGCAAGTAACGCACATACTCGATACGGGTCACAATCTCCAGCTGGACGCCTGTCTTCAAGAAAACCTTTCCGCTCTGCTGCTACCGTCTTTTGAAGCCTTATTGAAGCACTGCGATCTGCAACTCCCCACGTACATTTGTTATAGGATGCTGTTTCAAATTTACCCGTTAACCTTTTTTTGTTTTCTTGTCCATCTCCAAGTCCATAATGTTTTATAAATATTTCATGCTTATTACATAAAATTTTGCAAATTCTTTGAATTTCCGTTAGTCCCTCTTTTTCTCTCATTTTTTTAGTGCTAAAATTGTGATGACATCCAATTCCCGGTTGTTTCTTACCCATTGGCTTTGGATGATAACTAATAATCGATCCATAATGCTCTGCTATTCGGTTAAGTAAATATCTACCTATCCAAAGGTCATCAGCTGCTTTAATTCCTAAGCTAGGACCAACTTGAAATTCCCAAGAACCTTTCATAACTTCTGCATTGGACCCTCCGTAATCCATTCCAGAATAAATGCATGCTCTGGCATGACATTCGACAATTTCTCTTCCTGCTATGTGTTCTCCATTCCCACAATAAGAAAAAAAAGATTTAACACTTGGGAACCCTCTACATTTTGGCCATCCTAGTGGCCATAAATCAGTGTCAAATATTGTATATTCTTGCTCAATACCGAACCATGGTTCTAGCTTTGAAATCTTACTAAGATATTTGGCACATTGCGCTCTAAAGTTAGTGGGAGTAGGTTTTCCGTCACCATAAACAGTTTCACAAAGAATTAATATATGGGGACTTTTACGAAAAGGGTCTTTATAGATTGCAGATGGTATGAGCAATGTGTCAGACTCATCAGTTTTTGCTAGACCAGTTGAGCTTCCGTCAAATGACCATTTGGGTACCATACTTAAATCACTCGGAGCTTCATCTAAAACACGATCTTTAGAGCGCAAATTGATACCACTTCCATCAATCCAAATATAAGTAGCTAACACTTTATCACTCGGTAAAGGTAAATTTATGTAATGATTAAAATAAGCATTTATAGGACTTCTTATTTTCGTCAACCCAGAAGTGTCTTGATATAGTTTTCTTGATTTAATAAAATGTGTTTTGAACATTTTTAGTAACGATAATTGTTTATTATACGTGGATTTAAAAGAAAACATTTTAAATTTTTACACAATAAACTAATATAAGTAATATGTTTATATTAAGTTATAAATTTAAATCAGTAATAACAAAAAATATATAAAAAAATTAAATGTAAAACCGGTTGGTTGCGAATGTCGAAAGAATTTTTATTGTATTATTAGACTTGTAATTATATTATGTACTAGTATGTAGTAGGGTCAAATATTTCAATGAGGTTGCATTGGGATTCTAAAATATAATTATAGATTATTCAGTATTTTAATTTCATAAGTATTTATAACAAAAGTTCTATGGAATATAAAAGGTATCGTACTACAATACAATGGAAAAATTTGTTTATATTAGGAAATATATTATATATAACCCGAATTTTAAAACCTTTGTTGGTCAGATAATACATGAGGTACAAAGTTTAGAATTTAGAGCATGTGTACAAGTTACGTGTTTTATAAGATAAGCCGAATAAATTAAAAAAAGTAGAATATGGGAATTTAGTGGTGTTTTGTTTACATTAAATTCTCTAAGTACCATATGACTAACGGACCTATCATATAATTAAGTATTCTTAACAGTCAGTAAGATTGAGTAGTAACGAATAAATATAAAAAAATAACTCTATACTCTCAAATTATAATTTATTTGTTTTTGTGTTATACTATTATATCTGTCAAATGCATAATTTCATATTATTGCATGATGCATCTCCGCCCTATGATTCTCTCTAGCATAATCATAGACAACAAGGAAAATTTAAAAACTTAAGGCCTCCGCCATTCTCATTCTTTTCTCTATTCCTGCCGTCATATGGCGTATTAGTGTGTTCGTTTGTCCGCCATATTAAATGAAATCAATAAAATAAGACAAAATGTCGACTTACTAAAGTGCGTAAATTTATCCACCAACATCCAGTTTTTGTGTGATTGAATCATCAAGAGGATGACAATGGAGAATTCATACGGTGTGGGGATCGTGAACAGATACGCTCTTTTTTTGGACGATGAGTCCGATCCTCTTGATGCGTTAAAAGCCCGTGAGCAAGCCAAGGAGCTTAAAAAGAAGACCAAAGAAGCTGAAAAAGAGAATAAAGGGAAACCTGAGGTTAAGGCTAAGAGCGGCAGTGTAGTTCCTCGTAAAGGAATCAAGGAAACCCAAAATGTGAAGCCTCAAGAAAATAAGAGCGGTGAACAACAAAAGAGCAAAGGACCGGCTCGAACTGGTGAACGACCTAGCGAGCGTCCCCCGCCTAGGCGCCGCGAAGAAAGGCCCCAAAACGGTGCGGTAGACGGCAAGGAAACTGCGCCGAGGCCCCCTCGTCGTGAGTTCAGTGACCGTCGTCCTAACGTTGAGCGACGCAACTTCAGCGACAACCCTGAGGGCGGTGAACGTCGTGGGCCGCGACCGCCGCGTGAACCACGTGAGGGGCAGCGCGGTCCGAGGCCGGGATACGATAGTCGGGGCAAGCGTGAGTTTGACAGGCGGTCCGGTTCCGATAAGACCGGCGTGAAACCCGTCGACAAGCGCGAAGGGGGTGGTCCCCATAACTGGGGTACCATCAAAGACGACTTAGACGAGTTGCAGAAGACTGGATCGGAGGGTGAGGTTGCTGACGAGAAGGTTGCAGATGTTGCCGCCGCCGGAGATGGTCAACAGCCCGACGCTGAGCGTACGGTGCCTGCCGAAGAGGAGCCCCGCGAACTGACTCTGGACGAGTACAAGGCGTTGCGCAATGCACAGCGCATGGCGCCACAGTACAATCTGCGCAAGGCCGGCGAAGGTGAAGACCTGAGCCAGTGGAAGAACCTGGTTATGCTCGAGAAGAAGAAAGAGGGCGGAGAGGACGACGAAACTGACGAGGAATACGATATGTCTGACTATCCGCAGCGCGTGGGCCGTCAGAAGCGCGTTTTGGGTATCGAGTTCACGTTCAACGATACGGCGCGGCGCGGCGGCACGGGCGGGCGCGGGCGCGGACGCGGGCGCGGGCGCGGACGGGCCCCGCCGCGCGAGGAGCCGCAGCCCGAGGAGCGCCCGCTGCCGCGCAACCAGGTCGCGCCTCCCAAGGTCGACGACAGCAAGGATTTCCCCTCTCTCAGCTAGACTCGCAGTGAGTCCTCCTTCTCCCCTTTTGAAAGTACTATAGAAATACAAATTAATATTGTATGTACCGTTATTTTTGAAGTAAATATACAAAATATTTACACAAGTGTGTATTATATTACAAATTTTATTTGTTGGGGCATTGACTGTCTCCTCATCTTCTGATGCAGGGATCGCTAATTGAACTTCTTCAAGTCTTACTAATAGTTGTTTTATTTTGTGGTGCAATGAAGGGGGGAGGATACATTTAAGTTTTAAGTTTGAATTCACATAGCTGCATTAAAGCGTACGAATCTATCATAACAGTAGCTTTTATCATATTGTATTCACAGCTTTATGTTTTAACTTTTATGAGTTATAGATAAGGTTTTAACTTACAGACTGTGACACACTAATGAATTAACTCCGTCACAACTTAGCATAGAACATTGTGAAGAAATAACTCTTGTTGCATTTTGTATCATGAGTTTGTGTTGACAAATGCAGACTTTTGGAACTGTAAATAGTTATATATGTTTTAAAAGATAAGGTCATAAAAACAAGGTTGATTTTTGTTGTTACACAAACTTCTTGAAAAATAAAACATTTTGTATGTGTGAAATTTCTTAATTATTTTATATATAGACAAATCTTTTACATAAAATTTGTGTCCATTATGATTAACCTTTAATATTTCCTCCCCCTAACATTTTCTTAGAAAAGAGGTTTAGAGGTTCTTTCCTCCTGAGGCTGCCAAAATTCAGCCTTTATAAATTTTTGATTTAATCTATAGATGCACATATTCGGAATTGACATTATTACTGGCAGAGTTTTAGTCTTCATCAAATAGTTTGTTAATATATACTAGTTTCGATTATTAGGTTAACTTGATACAGTATACAAAATTTACTCTTATAAAGGTAGCCAACTAGTTCTCAAGGCCACAATTGGAATGGAGATTTAATTACTATTATAAGTTTGTCCTGTTAAGACCTTTGTACTCATTAACATCAATAGTGTTTGTGGTACATGATAACTGGTTTGTGGTTAACCAAGGAGATAATAGAAAAATCAAACAACTCTTTGTAAGTAATGTTGTATATTGACACATTTTATCACATTCACACAAAACAAATTACTTAAAATTTACACAATAAAATATTCAAAGTAGTTAAATATTCAACATAATAGAGCTATTACTTACAAAAATGAACATAAACTTACACCTTAAGTGTATATTACAAAAGCACAATAAATAATGTTTATATACAATTGCAACCAAAACCATCATAGCTTATAAAAACATCCCAATATATTGTTCATGTAGCCAATAGAACCACCAACTTAATTTTGAGCAGGAAGTTGAAATAAGTATTACATTTAAAGAGGAACATTTTCTACAACAGTAATCTTAAATCACATTCATAAGTTGACAATTTTATAATAGTACCTTAGAAATTATTTTTATGGTATATTGATGATGCATACAAGCAATTATTGATTAGCTGACTAGGTAGTATTTGTAAATTGAAGATTTTGGTAGCTTCTGTTTCAAGCAATAAAGATAATTTTTTAATACTTGGGTACTTAATACTTTTTGTATTTAGTTCTACCTTCAAGTTTATTTGTCATAAACAGCTGAACGTTATTATGGGGCAGATTTAATGGTTGAAAGCACAACAAAACATATAAATTAGTGATACATAAAAGCATAATATCTAAAACACGGACTTGAGCCCGCTTCACAGCCACAGTATAATATGTTACTTACAATAAAAGCTTTAATAAAGTACAAACTCGATAAATACATAACTAATAAGTGGCCTGAAGTTATAACGATGGACCCCTTGACATCTACCGCACTACAATCGTTATAATACAGGTGAAAGTTACACAACTATCTTTGTATGCTCGACTACACTATCAATTGACTACTATTTACACAGACCGTACAATAATTTACATTTTCCACGTCCGATATTACATAAGTGATTTGGTTTCTAAGCGGCACGCGCGGCGTGGACCGAGCGTTGGGCTCACTCGATGCCGAAGGTGTTCGTCTCCTCGACGGCTAGAAGCAGCTTCTCGTATAGCAGCTTGGCGGTGGGGTAGGAGGGCAGGTCGAGGCGGTTGAAGCAGGTGTGCGCGCGGGGCAGCGACTCGATGCGGCCCCAGCGCTCGATGCAGAACCGGCGCGGGCCCGTGGAGCCGCGCAGCGCGGCGAACCCCTCGTACGGCACCGATGACGTCCCCGTCACGAACTGCACCAGCCGCAGCCGCTGCTCGTTGCTGAACCTGCGCCGAGATAGATAGAACGTATAGCGCTTGGAAATATGTTCGGTTGCGCTGTTAAATATACGGATGTGATTTGACATCGAATGAAGATACTATAGTTGATGCTCTACTTTTGGCGCGTTTGGGAAAAATGAGAGTGGATTTTTACGATGCGACACTAACTTCGTGGTGTTACCAGGCAACTAATAACAAATTCCTTTACGGGCTTACATGCTACTTATAATTCCAAGTTATTTAACTAAACTGTTATCAATTGCATTTATTTTTTTTTCCACAAAGAAAGACAGGATCAAAATTTACTTTTTCTTTATTTACGCGAAAGAGTTAGAAATTCTTGCTTGTGTATATAAATACAATTGCTTTTCTTTTTGAGATAGGTCAGTGTTAGGAAATATAAACTAGGAAAATTTAATCAATCCAGTAGTTGTAGTTTTTCCGTGATGCGCGTTCAACATTCTCTACCATTTCATTTAAATGGAGAATAAAAAATGATAGAAGATAAATACTAGCAGGTGATTACCGCTCGCTCCTACTCAATACCACCTGTAAGACGGCAGATGGGTGGCTAACCTTTTAAAATAGCGAGTCCTGGTTATGTAATATAGTGCAGAAGCTGTAGAACATTTTTAATAGATTGCTTTGGTATTGGTAAAGTGAAGTGTTGTAGGATTTTTTTTCGTCTACACTCCTCTATAGTTGAACGGATTAGAATGTAATTAAGAAAATATACCCTATATTATCTGACCAAAAATAAATACGGCAAAGCCCCGTGTTACACTGGTTGAGACAATAATTTAATTATTTCTCAATGGATGTTAGGATATAACGATTGGCACAGTATGTCGACTCACGGATCTGAGGTCGAGTTTTAATGCCATTAAATTCTAGTAAGAGCTCTTCAGAACTCAAGTTACTTCATATGTTGCTATGGGCCGTGATACGATTTGCGCATGTTACATATTATCTACAATTGATAAAATACCTAAAAAAACTGACTAGCGTGGTAGCTGAAAGCCTTGATCCCGCGTTATCCGTGCATAACTTTGGAGGAAATAAGGAAGGAAGAAATATATTATTGTGTACTCGACGAGCAGATACCTTCTTGACCCTAAGTTGGCCCATAAATTGCTAGAAAGTGGATATTAGTTTAGTGCGATACCTACATAGTTTGTGCTGAACTTTCTCGACACAATATTGATATTACAATATTGATATTTTATTATATAATTATGTATTGGTTAATTGTAATGATGCTTGTTATCGCACGTCATTTAAAAATAATAGGAGGTAATTTTGAAATGCTTAACACAAGTTTTAAAAATAAACATAGGATGGCGGTTATAAAAATAGCAGTCTTGGGAGGCATCCACTGAAAAGCGATGACCGACGAAATATTTAATTTATGCAGTTCGTACTGTTGGGCAGAGGTTTATGGCGGAGAGTATTAATGTCACGTGGCACAGAAGCACAAATTTTGTTTTCTTGTCTACTAGTACTAGTACCAGTCTATATTATGTTCCACTGCTGGTCAAAGACCTTACTATAGGCACGCGACCCCACTATCGATAAGTAGAATTTACATATCTTCAAGATCTTTTATAATATTATCTAGAATACAAAGCGAAGCGGCTTTATTCAATTTGTCGTGACCGGGCCCTCTGCTTTTTTGGACACATTATGCGATCGTCAAGGCACAGTCTCGATAAGCGGTTTATTATAGGCCAGATTAACGGCAGACGTGCTCAAGGCAGGGCATAGACAAGATGGGCTGATATAATGAAGAAAGCGGTAGGGGGCAGCATGCAACGCGCAGTTCTCACCGCCAACGACCGCACGCAGTGGAAGAGAACGACATGATCATGAACCTCAGAATTGAGGGACTGAGCAAGAAGAAGAATAATATATTTGTATATCTTGACGACCCGAATGGCGTAATGGGCAGTGTACCTGCTTCCTCCGCCAGAGGGTGTGTGGGTTTATATTTTGACTTCAAATTTCTGTTATCAATTTAGTGTACACCGTTACTCTTTTACTACTATTTTTACTATCTTCCTTTACTAGGTTGTCTGGAAGAAATCGCTTTTTAGCGATGAGGCCACCTATTGTACAGTTTTGTATTATTTCTTGTTGATTATTCAATATCCGTTGTTTGTGTACAATCAAGTATATTTCATTCTTTAATTCCTTCGATTCCTACTAGTGGAAAAGTATATGTTGAACATAGTGTATTTCTAGTGTCAGGGTGTTTATATGTATATGGATAACATCTATTTACAAAAGAAAAGTATGTCCAAGTATGTCACTTATCTAGTACCCATAGTACAAGCGTCGCTTAGTATGGGACTAGAGAACGTTGTGTAAAAATGTGTCCTACAATGTCCTAAGGTTTTTTCGCGACTCTCTCCTTTCAAAACCTTGTGCATTACGCGTTACCTGTCGATGGCTTGCCAGAACCATATGATGACGGGGTGGCCGTCGTGGTACCCGCCGCGGTACTCCGTGTTCTCGCGCCAATCGGCCACGTCCAGCTCTGGCGCGCCGGCGATCACCAGCTCCAGCTCGCGCGCGTCGAACGCCGCCACCAGCCGCGGATCCACCACCTGTCGACACGCACTCGTTAAATATCTCGCCCTGTATTCATTTTATAATTGATTTTCAAGAGTTCCCTCCGTATCTCCGGAGCCCAAGATCCAATACCAATGAAATTAATATGGGATAATATGGGGAGCACCAGCTTTTAAACAAAAAAAGAATCATCGATATCGGTTCTCTCAGTATAAAGTTCTGAGTTAACAAACAAAAAAAAAATACAGTCCAATTGAGAACATCCTTTGTTTTTGAAGTCGTTTGAAAATGGACGAAGTTTCTCGCCGCAGCGGGAACGTTGTTGTTTTTAAAGACTAGTTTTTAAAGAGACGATATCCACGAATTGAGAATGACGTTAGGCCATCAAACGAAGTTCATGGATAATCAATACATTATTCGTTTTTCGGGCCTTTTAGTTTTATTTATTTAAAACAAATCATAACTAATGTTTTTTCAAAAGCTTTTATAGTGTCGAAACGTAGGTAATTGAAGGTGGAATGCGATGACGATTTTATCCAAATGGACCTTTCGTCCATTTTCAGACAATTCAATAGTTTTGTATTTTGTACACATTCAGAAAATCATGGGAAATAATCTTTCAGATTACTACTGTGACAAAAATTTACAACAATTAAATCAATTTAAATAACGCTCAAGTCCAAGGCTAATCGCAGTCTAGTGTAATCGCAATTGTCTAGTATTAGTATTACAACATACGAACTACTTTTTTTTGTTATTGAGTAACTTAAGAAATACCTATAGCAAGAAATGTTGCTATATTTTTCTGCTTTATGCTTTTTTGAGATATAAGTACCTACAAAAGGCTTAACATCTGACTTTGTATGTTTTTGGTAGTAGATGCCGGAAATTACGTTTACATCTGCTTAAAATTAAAATATATTTGACGTAAATTTTTGCGTAGTCATTTTATATTGTGGGCGATATAAACAACATTTTAATCGCGCGTCAGTTTTAATTATTATGACCCATTAAATTCCTATCAATGCCAAATCTTTAGGCAAGAATGGCATATCTTGAATGACATTTGGCTGGCTCAATTTTGGAATAGTGCTTGTATGATTTGCTTCAAAAAGTAATTAAATGAAGGGAATCGGCTAATGTGTCAGTCATTTGACTGGCGTGAGTTTCTTTACTTTGAAATTACAACACGTTATTTATGTATCCGTCAGTAGTTACCTAAGTGTTATTTTCTCAGCTCATTGTTTCGCTTTTTTTATTAACTGCTTGCGTGGCAATACGTGCCGTGTACTCAAGATGTACAATGAATAAATAAAAATATTTTTTTTGACTGAAAACAGATAAATAATAGATATCCAATGAGTAGTAGGTAAATAGTAAGGAAATATTCATATATTTTGTTGAAAGATGCATTCGGTGTTGCTCGCATTTACATTTACACCACCGACATGTATTGATATTTTTGGAATTTCTCCCAGCAGCACCACCGGATACGTTATTAATAGATTCTTGACACGTTTGGCTACTCTTGGATACTAAAAGTGGAGAATAAGTGTTTGTTGTGACTCGGTTTATTACGCACTGCGAAGTATCGTAAGCCACGTAATGTGGTAAAGAAATTAGCATAGTTTTGCTGTTTTGAAGGATGCTAGATTTTTCTGTTGCGTTATTTTTTTTTTTTTCATTTGGCAAAAACTAGCACGTTAACTACACTAACGTGATACCGCTAATGAGTACGAGCCCCACCACATGAATTGGTCGGCTCTGGCGAAATAGCGCGGAAGAACTTCGTGAAATGGAAGTGATATACTTTTACGTGTCCGAAACTGACTTAGGACCTAAGTCTAAGGTGAACGGAGTCGCACTCCTGAGGGTTGGCAACGCACTTCGCAACAGTGCTGTGGGCCCGTTTGCCTGCACATCTTATAAAAACTGGAGAAGCTGGGAACGAACGATCATATAGTTTGATGGAAAAAGAGGCAAACACGCAATGGGTTCACCTGTTCTTAAGAGACCTTCGGGGCGGCAGAAGCTTTGCCACTGAATTAGTAAATAAACAAAACTATTATCATGCATAAATCATATTATCGAATCCAAACGTTCCGCTGGTGATGTGAACTTATCACGGGCTGGTTATGTCTATGAGATATGTTCAAATTACATTTCGTCTTGTAGTATTGAAGCAATAATATTCTTGGTAACTTTATAGGTTACGTTTTTGTTATCTTTCTTCTTTATCTCGATATCAACAAGTTTGGTTTTTTTATTTTTATTGTAAAAAATGGGCGCCGGTCGCCTCACTCGAGTGTAGCCGCGTGAGAAGCTGTAAGAAAGGAATAGGAGAGTGGGCTACCTTAGCAGAAGCCGCACACGTGCGACCCTCTAAAAAAGTGGGTACCGACACCCGAGTACGTGTGCGTGCGTGAAGCGAGAATGGAAGCAGTGCCCACCTCGTACAAGTCTTCTAACTCGACTTTAGCCGTGTGAGAAAAGAAAAGAAGAGGATAGAACAGGAGGGGAGACGGCGTCCACCTAGTGGAAGGCGCGCACAAGCCGCCCTCAAACGCGCACCAGCGCTCAAGCGTAGCCGCGCGAGAAAGGGAAAGAAGATGGTAGAAGAGGACGGGAGATGGCTAACGGCCACCCACCTCGTGGAAGCCGCGCACCAGCCACTATAAAATGCAGCGGCACTCAAGCGTAGCCGCGCGAGAAAAGGAAAGAAGAGGATAGAAGAGGACGGGGGGATGGGTACCCACCTCGTGGAAGCCGCGCACCAGCCACTCGGTCTGCGCGGCGACGCCCCGCTGCACGCGCCAGCGCACCACGCGCTCGAGGTACTCGTGCCGGTTGCGCTCCGTGACGGGCGTGTCGCGCCCGCCCGGCTTCAGCTCGCGCTCGAGCACGCGCCCGTCCGCCAGCCGCTCCGACACCGCGAACGTCAGCTCCAGCGAGGACACGCACCGCGCCGACTGCCAGACACGCACAAACACACATAAGCGAATGCCAGTACAAAGATCTCTTTCAATATACCAAAGATTACGTCGCCGACTATGCAGCACACATACCAGCGACCGTCGGTTCATCGATCTCTTTTCGAACAACAATGATTTAGTTGCTAGCTTAGAGTTGCCAACTACGGAACACACACACACACACACACGAGCGACCATCAGTTCGACAACATCTTTTCACACCAATGATCGTCATACGTTGCTGGCTCGGAGTTGACGTCATATGGTCAATTATCTCTTTTAATTCTACGTATGGAAAACTAGCGGATTTGAATTCAACATGTTTTCCCATGGCGCATTTGCCAAGTTATTTCGATGGTTCGATTCTCACACGGAACAACTATTTGTCAACTCAGACCACACAGATAATTATCCCGGTTCAGGAAGATTGTCCATGTGAAATTCATGTATGTAAAACGTCCTTACAATACAAGATAATGATTTACTACAGTACTGTTTCGAAGTTTACGCCACAATCCTACAGACCATATAAAGCTTGACTGATAAACACGCCGCCCATGGAAATTTGCAACACCCGTAGAGTTGAAGGTGTGTTGCCACCTTATAATAAAGTGGACCCCGGCTACCTCACCCACAGGACGAAACGCAGAAGTATTCCACTTCACGCCGGCCTTCTGTGCGTTCGTGTTAGTTACCCGGACGGACCTGCCCGTTCTTTTAACTTTGGCCCTACCACAGTTGAAGGGCTACTAGAGGCTAAAGCTTCTACGGTCCGGGGTACACTGATGTATATGCCGGAAGCTATTCGCGTTTACCTGCAGCCAACGCAGCGAGGCGGCGAACTGGGCATCCAAGGCGTCGACGTCCTCCAAGGCCGGGGCCAGCCTGAGCAGAGCGCGGTACAGAGCCCGCGTGAACCAGGCCTCCAGCAGGTAGCCGTGCACCAGCGCCAGGCCGAGAACGCGCCCGGAGAAGCGAAACCTGCAAGAGAGCCCTCGAGTGAAACCGTTTCTCGTGCATCTGAGTGTTATCGTGAGTTTTCATGGAACAGACAAGCGGACGGATCGACAAGAAAACCTATTTTTGACTGATTTATTTGAGGAGGAGAAAAGAGTCGTTTCACTTGGGGAATCTCATTTATTACGTCGTTTAACAATTTATTCAATTTCTCACACACCATTACGATTTTTTGCCATCCCTTTCACACTCAGGCTCTTTTCTTTCGTTCGATGCGTTTCATGCATTATTAACTCGTTCATCCCACATGTATTCTAGAACGCGTTAGTACATTTTTGAAATATTTTCAGTAGGCCATATTCGGTTTAGATAGGTTTTTGAATCGGAGATGGTGGTCGACTATGTTTGTGATGTGAAGTCTTTTTATTACGCCGTAATTTGTCGTTAATATCGGATATCGATTTAATACACTGCTATCAAAAGTTCCTCTTTCAACACAGGGATGAAATAATTACCAGGTAACGTAAGAGGGTTTGAGGAACGTCACACGTCAATCCACAACAATATTAGGTTACCCGAACCCATTGTATAAAAAGAAATATACGCTCAGCTGTGTCCGCGAGTGCGTCGTCACTGTTTCTACGAAACTGGATATTCCGTGTAATTTGATCATCGAGAAACGTGTGCGTAGTAAGGGACTTGAATTCAGCAAAAAGGGCACAAAAAGTACATTTTGTTTGTGCTAGATAAAATTTAAGTTTCCCTACTGTAGCGCATATTAAATAAATTTAAATTATTATGCCACATCACATGGTTCATTGTTAAGTTTTAACGTACTATAATGTTAAAAATTGTTACGAGTTTCAACGTACTATATAGTTAAAAAATTGTCGAAATGATTCAATTTGCTAAATCGATCGGAACTTTTATTAATTTGAAAAGATAATATTTGATCACTTGAGACTTATTATTTTAAGTCCTCGTATAAATGAACCGCGAAGTTATAAATATTGATTTCTTGCTTTTACTCGAATATTATACATATTTAATGAATCATTGGAAAGGGTTCCAAACGTCCAGAATTAAAACGTGATAAAATTCGTAAAAAAACTTTCATTTAATAGCTATGTTATTATTTAGAATAGTTATAATGTAATTCATCGCACGCTTCCTTGTTTAGGGTGTATCGATCGATAAATTAATGCGGGAACACATTAGAAACGAACGACGATTACTATTGTTTGTCGTACAATAAAAATATTCATAGCCCAAATAGATACAAAGACAACGACTGCAATACAATTATCTGTAACAATCGACGGAAGCCAATACATTAGCGATGACAATTATATTGCATTAACGTTTTAGTGATGGATCCCTACAACGTTCGTGACAAGAACGGGTTTATGGACTGTGTACTACATTAAATACTGACTATTTTGCTTTGAATATTATAATAATATTTTTTTTCAATAATTATATGTTTTGTAAAGAAGGTGAAATGGTCTCTAACGGTTCAGATTTATTTTATGTCTTTATATTACTTATGGGAGTGAGTGTGCATTAAAAAAGTAGCTAGTTCCGAAATAAAATATGGGGATTAAATACTTTATGTTTGACAAGTATTTGTTTTGTTAGTTTTATACCTATAAATATTGAGTACCTATTATATTTTTATACTTGTAACACTTGGAAACATCAACTTCGACCCAAATACGTTTTTTTTTAAAATCTAATAAATTTAAATTGCATTTTTAGCTTCTTAATTTCTTAGATTTTCCGTTGGCGTCGTGGTACTGAGCGCCATCTCTGAAAAAACGCGTAAACACCGTAATGCTAATTGCTAATCATAGTAAAATTCTTGGCTCTGTTCAGGTCCTGCTATTGAAAGTGTCATGGAGGCAAGCCGTAACAGCGATGCCCTTCGCATGTCTCGCGGGTTCCGTGTCCGCCGCACGGAATCAAATCAGCGTTAACTTTGCCGCGATAATGCGTCGATTACACGCCATTACAGAAAATTATCTCTGTTACATTGGTTATGTTGGAGGTTTAAGTTAATCGGATGCCGTTGGTAGCGAAATATGGAGTGAGATGAATATATGGTCGTAATGAAATAGAAGTGATGAAGTATTTTAATAGTTTCTAAATGGAGTGTGAAACGGAGTGTTCATGCTAAAAAGAATTAATTCAAATTTATCATTACATCAGTGATCAGACATTAGATGGCTAATTTCGAAATTTATATTCTCGACATGTTAATGATTGGCGATCTCAACGTTCCCTTCCAATCTCAGTGGCAAGTGGCTGAAGAATCAGATGACCGATTTTTCGGATTCTATGTACAGTATACCGTGCCAAGGCTGTCGCGTTTGTAACTCGGGAGTTTGTTAACGAACTCGGAGAGGTGTTGGCAAATTACCCAACCCTTCCTATACCACTAGAATCAAGTCTCATGATGGTTTCCTCTACGATTCGTTACTTAGGCAAGTAGTGTTACTATTCGCAAAGACATGTTCTTCGATTAGTTCGACAAGTAGTTGCTATCCGCTCACCACTCCTGATGGTTGTCGACGAAGGCGGACATCGGCGACACGTGCACGGTGTAAGTGTCGTTCGCCGAGTACTCGAACAGACCGTAGTAGGGGTTGAACAGTTCGCGCGAAAGCAGGAAGAAGAACTCCCTGCTGGGGCCCCCGTAGTCGAGCCCCTCCTCGCCGTCCCACAGCACGCAGAGCTTCCCCTTCTGCAGCTCCTTCTTGCCGCAGGACATGATGCGGCGGAAGGCGTCCTCGAGTAAATGCTCGCGACGGATGTGCAGCCTGGAACACGCGAGGCGAGTTTGAACACTCAGATTGCGTACAACTACGTTTGTGCCGAAATAATAAATATTTGAGGGACAGTGAACGCAAATAGAACATGATAAAAATGAAATGGAATAAATGTTATAATTGCGTTCACCACTGAGGACAAATTTTTATATTATTCTCTAGTCCCAAACTAAGCAACGCTTGTATTAGGTAATAGAGAACTGATAAACATATTTAAACATGCTTTACTTTTGCTTTACAGTGGAAAAACATTTTGTTCAACATACATTATTTTTGCCATTAGTGGGTATCAAATCTGAGTTGGTTTTCATTGAGGGGAAATGATGGACTGACGACTTAAGAAAGGTGGCAGGCAGCGGATGCTTGCTGCTGCCCAGGACCAGGATAGTTGGCGCACTTTGGGGGAGGCTTACGTTCAGCAGTGGACGGTAATAGGCTGATATTGGGTATCAAACCCACATCTTCTAGCATAATAGGATGGTGGTTAGGTCAAATTACAGCCTAACTAAGTGTATGAATGATTTTTTTAAGAGGAGTGAAAACTCAGTCAAGTCACCCGAACGAATACTATAATGACATACAGATGACATACGTATCAATGATCAATTAAAATTATCGAAATGTTTTTGGCAAAACATGTAAATGACTTGTGTAAGAAGGGTTTTTGATGTGAGTTGAGGCTCTAGTCATTTTATTGAAATAAAACAATGACTGTTTACCTCGCAAAGGATACCTATTTCATTCAGTATTTTCAATTGGTCGACATCGACGGAGAATCACAAAACTATTCTTTTTTTAATTTGAAAAGGCTCCATTTCCAGTAAAGCCTGATGGTTCGCTATAAATTTTAAACCAAACCGATCCATTTTTGTATGCAGTGGATTACCAATGAGCAAGTAGAGTGGTCTTAATGGAGTTCAGATCTCAATTCATTTGCTAGTAAAAAATCTTATATAATCGTTTATCGTAAAACTCATTTCAGCGATCTATGGTTATAGATTTCAGTTTATAGTTTAAATGCTTTTCACCGACGAACTGCGCTTACGGTCATCGAGGCTCGTGCGTCGAAACGAGCTGTGTGCAAATACAATTGACGCTGCTACTCACTTCAGCTTCCCCGGGCCCTGTCCGTAGCCCTTGCTCTCCAGCTTGCGGTAGAAGGCGCGCAGCTTCGCCTCGAAGTCGCGGCGCTGCGGCGCCGGGGCGCGGGTGGAGCGGGCGGCCGCGGGCGAGGCGGCCGGCGAAGGGCACACGCCGCACCCACCGGCCGGCACGTAGCTCATTATCTCCTGCTCGAACAGGCTGCGACGGAAACGGACAGTTCTCATACAATGCCTGGACTGTACGCAGTGGCGGATTTATAGTCTTGGCCGCCCTAGGCCCCAGCCCATGTAGTATGTTCCAGCCGCCCCTTTCTCCAGCGCCAACGTATATCTTGTTATTATCAGTGAATTTCTTGTCACAAATGGCCGCCCCTAATATGTGGCCGCCGTAGGCCCGGGGCTATTGGGCCTTAGGGCAATCCGCCACTGACTGTACGCAACATCTAAGCTGTAGGAAACGTTATGTAAGAAGATGCCAAGCCAGCTAGTGGGTCACCTGATAAGGGCTAACCGCCGCCGATTCTCATATGCAACACCCGCATAGTTGCAGATGCGTTGTGACCTTTTAATAAGCGTTCCCCGGCTATAGCACTCACCAGACGAAACGCAGAAGTGTAATACTTCCAACTCACGCCCGCCTTTTGTGAGGTTGTGGTACTTCTCCGGACGGACCTGCCCGTTCGTGCAACAGCGAAATAAATAAATAAATAATGATATCGATTATGCTTGCCATAATCAGTCGAAACCTTTCTACCTACACCGCCTGGTGTGTACACTTTAGAAAACAACGTTCAGTTTGTAATTAGTTCGGTTTTAGACACGACGAACCCTGACTAAGTGATATCAATTATGGTCGTCTTATAATCAGTCCAAAGCTTTACACCGCCTATGAGGCTGAGACATAATAGTGAGAATGAAGGGCTGAACGACAATATAGCGAGCGACATTCATTGTTAAGAGAACCAGGGTTTATGGGCGTCAGATCTAGTTAACTCATGGCGTAAACGAATAATAAAACCTCTTGCAATAGAGAACGACCATACAAAGAAAATGTCGTGGACACTTCTTTAATGTAAAAACACAGGTTTAACAGGTTTTGAAGATCTTCTGATGATGGACAAGATTATAATGGACTAGATAGAATATTAAATGTCTGGATGAATTGTATGAAACTCTTAATTTCTCATTTAATCGTTTTCTTGAACTCAAAACACGTTTTTTTTTTCAATCCTTAAAGTGATAATATCTCATATATGTGATAGCACTACTAGTATTTGTGATAATTATTGCAAAATGTAAACTCGATGTTTCATGTGCACCAGACAAAGTATACCGGACGTAAGTGCATTTAAGTAATATCCGTTTGTTATCTTGGCTATCTGAAAAATTGTGCAAACAACCTTATTTTTAAAAGAGGCGAGCGCGAAAGTCCTCTCATCTGGTTAGTAGAGCGTTGTGTTAAAATTATGGTGTAGCATCGAGGCTGGCGCAGCAATGGACTATATTGTAGTAATGTAGTACTTTACGTGTATTGTATTTCGTACATAACATCAAATATTCTAGAAGTTCTTACAGTGTACACTGTAAGCTTGCTGAAATGATATACCAAGTGTCTCTTTCAAAAAGACGATGATTTTGTTCACTTAATTCGTGTCCTTTCGTAATGCTAGTTTTTCGATATCTAGCATAAGTTTACTCTTTAAATGTGTAGTCTTCTTTAATTTAAATATCAAATAGCAATGGCAACATTGGAAAGTCGAATCCCGTTCGAATTATCGTTGTAAAACGATATTTATTTTTAATAACGATAAAATTGTTTGCATGCTCTAAAGGATGTAAAAACAATGTAGGTAGAAGACGTTGATATTTTCGTCAGTGTGGCAATCAGCTTTAGCCAGTTCAGCTTAGTGGTTAAAGGGTCTTTGGGCGCGTATCCGGAAGACTTGGGTTCGATACCCGCAATGGCGAAAAACTTTTCATCCATAAAAAAAAAGTAAAGTTACAGCCTATACATGTCCCACTGCTGGGCAAAGGCCTCCTCTATACAGAGGGTATCAGGGCATAGACCACCACGCGGCCCCACTGCGGATTGGCGGACTTCACATATTTACGAAATATATTATTTCGAAAATATGCAGGTTTCCTCACGATGTTTTCCTTCACCGCGGAGCACGTGATAAGTCAGCACTTAAAGTTAAAAACTTCATTGGTGCCGGCACCGGGGTTCGAACTCAGGTTGCTCGAGTATATTGAATTAAAGGCGAGCGCCCGGACACTGAGCTATCACGGCTCCATCCATATTTCTACAAATTTTAATGTTTCATCAAATGCTGATATTAACACCATAAAATTTAAATTATCTTTCTCAATCAATATTTACCATATTTATTTTTAATAACTGCATTTTACCGATGTCTTATTTTCTAGGCATGCTATTAAGAATCACGTAGTAATGTAAGAAACACCATATCTATCCAATGTCATTAATTTTTGATACAAAGACAAAAGGAACATAGAAATCGTTAGTTTCTCGAAACAGCAGGAGATTTAAGACCGAACCTCGGATTTTGGTCACAGATCGTTTAACCGAACGACTTTGACTCGCTATTTTTAAACATTTCATTTATTGCTACACAAACTCTTAATATTTAACCTTTTTAAAACCATTTCATGCAAAGATGAAATAGTCATAAAATAAATATAGTATTAGATTTATATAAAATATGTATCAAAGTTGCCTTATTACTTAAGGATTATTTTTAAGTTGGAATGATGTTCGGAGTTTTTTATTTATTTTTAATTACCTCAATCCAATAATTTATTATAGCAATACGGTATGGGTGTGACTGGGCACGACTTTTATTATGTGATGGCATTTAAACGCTAATGATGGCGTTTGCGATAAATTTATTTTTTGTAAAAGGATATTATGTGTCTGTTTACTGTTACTTAAATATCAGTTAAGCGCGTCAACTAATAATAAAAAAATAAAGACTATATTTTTATTGTAACGTTGGAATCGGTAAGTTACAAAACACCTCTCAGATCATCTCCGATGGAAAATAGAGGATTTGCAGATCGAGTAACCTAACTTAGTTTATTCGTAAATATCGAAGTGATTTTTTTCTTTTTTTATGGAAAAGGAGTAAAACGAGCAGGCGGGCCATCGATGGTAAGTGTTCACCGCCTCATGGACACGCGGAACGCCGGTATGAAGGTCCTTATGTTGTATCGGAAATAATGCTGGCAACAAATGATTTCCTAACTTAGTTTTGCGTGGAAGAAAGTGACGTAAAAAACGCACAGTCAAGGACTGCCAACCATTGAGGTGGTCCCCATGGTCGTCTTCTATATCCCTTAAGAAGCCATTATGCCAATACAACTTTGTTCATAAACGATATTAAAATGTTAACAAAATAAAAATATATAGCTATGACGTATAAAATAACCAGGAACTTAGGGACACAAAACTGCAGAGATCTCTTTTCATTCAATCACTCTTGACTTCTTCAAATCGTAGTCGTTCGTAGTTAGTGTGTTGTTCCGCAGTACAATCAGAAACTTATTGGGGTAGCTTTGACAGGCTTTATTCCAAACCTACGTACGTCTACGAATCCGAGATGTATCGTCGTTAATTGCATATTAATCATCAAATTACTTGCTCAACGATTAGTTTGAGGCATAATTAATGAGCGCGCAATTTATTTACCGACGGCGTGGTGGCGATGCAACGGCAGATGTGGGAACTGGGACGATGCAAACGCGACAGAGGAAACGAGTCGCGATCTTTGGCGGAATTCGTAATTGTTTTGTAATTTGAAGAGATTTTCACTCGAAATACCATCATTTTAAAAGTCCGAGTACTGCTAATTAGAACATTTTGGAATCGAGGAATAATTGAAACTAAACCACCATGGACTTCCCTATTCGTCGTTAGACCGCGTGGCCTTTTGTAAAACGATCAATTTTTTTTTAACAATGAATGTCTTTTCGCAACATTTTCACACTTCGGGTTCGAGTTTCAACATAAACAGAGATGATAATTGTTTCGCAAGACATTATGTTACAGTAAAATGGATGCCGTAATGCCATGGCATTATATCATAACTTAGGTTGATTATTAAATATACACATAAATATTTTATTATTAACAAGTTAAAAATCGTGTTAAATATTTAAAGAAGTAATTTCAATCAAGTTGCGACTTAAATATCCAACAGGTTTAAAAGTATTCTTTGTTTTATTTCAAATATTCTTTGTCTTCTTTGTAACACAAAACACGGTAAAAGTAAAATTATTATAATAACAGAAATGCCCGTGAGGCGCATTTGAAAAAGTGTTTACCTGATTACCTGCCGGTGAACAGAGGTGAAGCGAGCGCCTAGACCGGTGTCGTTCTTCGACGTATTCATAAGCCTTCTTTATACACTGTTACAAAATAACCACGCGTTGACGATCCGACCACGTTAACTTTGCCATTTTCTAGTTTATTGCCCTAACATTATAAACACAAAAGTACTTATATGTGTCTGTATACTCACCATATCTGAACAAAGTCGAATGAAATTTAACATAAGAGGTTAAATGATTTTGTAGCACGTTTCAGATTATTTACCCTTTAAAAGTCAACTTTTTTATTCCAAAACAATTTGCAGGCAAAGCCGCTTATTATTCGCGTATTATTGTTGCACACGAAAGAATAAACATGTTTCAAACAAAGTGAGACACTAATCGCGAACAATCGGAAATATCCATAGTGTCAAAACTGAATTTGTAATGAAAACGACTTATTGAATCAAAGCATCAGACAATTAAAAACTTCATCGGGTCTAACGTTCGAAAACATAAAAACTAGTGGAACCGGTAGACGTTGTCCTGTAAACACGACTGAAATCCGAAAAGTCTAAAGCATCTAAGGCATCTAAAGCAGTAAATAAAAGAAAGCCGAAGAAAGAAAGAATTTAACACCAACAATAATTGTAGCAAATCTTTCAACGTTCCACCACTCGAGGCGTGTTTGGTATCGCGAAGACTTTAAACCGAGAGCGTAGACCGTAGACGAAACATACGTGACGTTTTTCGGCGAATTACCAACGGCATAGTTTTATGGTAGTTTCGATTATTAATTATATCTCGGAAACGGTCCGTTCGATTCACTAATAATTAAGTTTATAAAGGCATTTATTGATTATTTGGATTTTTGTACTTATATATTTCAATACTGCCGCAGCGTCTGGTTGAATCCCAACCCAAAGATCGAGTTAACACAAAAGTCCCTATTACAGTGGTAATAAATTTAATGCATTAGTATTTTATATCATATTTGGTACAATTGTTTAATAAGGCATATTTTTTTAAACTCCCACTGCTCAGCGATATCTATCGTAAAGTGAACGAAAAATAATTTTATATAATCACTAGCTATTCACCCGCGGCTTCGCTTGTGTTGAAGCCCATAAATAAATTACTTTCTTTTAAAAAATCCAAGTAAAAATAGCCTATGTCCTTTCTCAGGCTCTAGACTATCTGTGTACCAAATTTCATTTAAATCGGTTCAGGAGTTTTGGCGTGAAAGCAAGACAGACAGACAGACAGAGTTACTTTGGCATTTATAATATTAGTATGGATTTAGAACCGATGCTTAGTCTCCTTAGTTTCCTAGTAGGTAAAAAAAGGACGCTGGCACGTGTATTATCAGGCATTAGCTGGAATAAAATAAAAGATGAGACAACAAAAGCGATAAAGGAAACTCTCAGTTACGGCTGGCGCGAGGCCGTCTACTTTACGTCGTCTACGTTCGGATGGGATCGACGGAAGCGCGATCGTTTTGAAAACGGTGAATGTTTGTGAATGGAGAATCGTAGTGTCTATACGTAATAAAATTTTACGGACTCTCACAATAATTTCTTGTCCCTCTATTCATTTTAATTTCTTCTCTATCTTTCTATCTCCTGCGTTGATTGGTTGCTTTAATATTGTAATGCAGATGCCCCTGATTGCACTTTGACATTAAAGCAAACAACAAACCACACAAGTACAGCCTATCCCATAAAATGTGTGGAATCAGCGATATGAGAAATCTTAGCAGCATTCAACATCTGCAATGAATATTGTTCAGTAATGTTCGCAAAGATTAAGACTAGTAAGTATTATAATCCTAGCAATAATAATTATTGTAAGAAACACAAATATAAAGGTCGGAACCAATTTATATTCATCAAGGAAATGCTTAATATTGAATTGTTCTGCCTTATCATTGTTTATATCAGATCGGCTGTCAGCGAAGTCTACAAGTTCTTCGCGGGAGGCTGCTCCAAAGAAGCTCACACGCGTTTTTTTATCGTGAAAAGTTGTGAAGCGCGCAGTCGGTTCACCGCACTCGTATTTAATCGTATTAAATGATTACCGTCGCCCATAGACAACCTAAGGAGTTGTAGATGGGTTGACATCCTTTTAAATAGTGGGCCCCCGTCACTACACTCAACAGACGAAACGCGAATGTATAATATTACCACTTTACGCCGCTCTTCTGTAAGCCTTCATCAGACGAGGTTTCGCGTAGTAGTGGAAGCCTGCGTGGCACTAACACAGCTAGACATTTCGTAAGCGTCAAGCCCAGGGGCTGCCACGTCCGAGCGCCTAAACGAGCCTTCGCCGGAGTACGCCGCACGCATACATTTTCCCCGGTGATTAGGCGGCGTCCGGCGTGGGGGCATATATCATCGGGACGCCACCAGGGCCCGGAGTTAATGAACGTAGGAGGCATTCCCCCGGGGCGGGCGCACGCGCTCCGCTCACCTGCCCGCCAGGGTTGCCGCACGCGACTGATATGCAATACTGAACAATGCAATGAATGATCTGTGACGTCTATCGAGGTTTCATAGAGTTCATTGCATAGCTAGAGATACGGGTAGGGAGAGATTTATGACGTGGATCGCGCTTTGTGTTATTATGCAAGAACACCTTGAGCGACAGCCGAGCGGTTTATAATTAAAATAGAAATATAAAAGAATTATGATTATTGAGTCCCGATAAAGTAAACCCTTTTGATTCCAAAGACAACGGCGAAAGAAAAAAACGTACTCGCACGTTTTTTAGTCTTTATTTACATGAATCGTGTACATGTAGGAATCTTATAGAATATTAGGTTGGCATCGATAATCTTATAGAATATTAGGTTGGTACTCATTATTAAAAATATGTTAAAAATAAAGTGGTTATCAAATCCATCTAGGAACTTAGCACCTCTAGTTACCGTTTGGTTTGAAGTAAAAGAAAGTGTTCACATTGAACCCTTTAAGAATATGTTCTAACACTATAAAGGAGAAAAGAATTCTATGGGTCATATGTCTCATATATTAGAAAATGGTACTGATTTTTGTTTCTTGAGTACTCAAAAAATCTCCAGTACGATGAATCCTTATATAAATTTTCCTTCTGTAAAAAAAATACTATAAGTAACAATGACAATTGGGATATATTACTATTGTCATTTAGTGTTCACTGTAATAACGCGTGTCAGCCCTGTCGCGCGCCCATTAGAACAGGTGTGCCCGCGCGCGGGCCCGCCGAAACTCATCGGCCGATCTGGGATCGTAGTGGAGATAATAAAAGCCGTCCCGTTGCGTTAGCTTCGATGCCAACCCCCTCCGCCGCATTGTTTGCCCCTCGCCTATCAATTGGTCCAAAGTCTTGAACGGCCCTGACATCCGAACGCTAGTTTCCATATCGCTAAGTAAACTCCGCTTAACGGAACACTGTTTGCTATGCCGCGTGTTTAAACTGTTGATTAACATTACTAATCTCTCGATTAATAATGACCGTTCAAAATGTTAGCACTTATCAGGTGTTCGAGAAGTAAAATACCTTTAAATTGGTAACATTTGAATGTTTTTAAAAGTGATAATTTTATAAGTTTTTACACGATCAGAAAACAATATTTGTTATTATTTTTATTATAACTTATTCGTATTCTTATTCTCGTGAGCCGTGATAGGTCGGTGTCCGGGCGCTCGCCTTTAATTCAATATATTCGAGCAACCCGAGTTCGATTCCCGGTGCCGGCACTAATGAAGTTTTTAACTTTAAGTGCTGACTTATCACGTGCTCCGCGGTGAAGGAAAACATCGTGAGGAAACCTGCATATTTTCGAAATAATAACAAAAAAAATATTTTTCGAAGATATGTGAAGTCCGCCAATCCGCAGTGGGGCCGCGTGGTTGACTATGCCCTGATACCCTCTGTGTAGAGGAGGCCTTTGCCCAGCAGTGGGACATGTATAGGCTGTTACTTTACTTTTTTACTTTATAACTTATTCTTACCGGTACATGTAGGGATATACATATAGTAGCTCCCACAGACCTTATAATTTTATGTCTTTATAACGTACTAGCTGCTGCCTGCGACTACGTCTACGTAGGATAGGCTGAAGGCGTAACATTCAGCCAGAAAGATAGATAAACATAAAAAATGTATATAAATTATAGCCTTTGTCTTATTCTGATGTATAAGCTATATTATTGTACAGTTTCATTAAAATACATTCAGTAGTATTTGTGTGAAAGAGTAACAAACATCCATCCATACATACAAACTTTCGCCTTTATAATATTAGTAAGGAAGTAAGCATTAAACGACAACGTAAATAAAATACAAAACTTCAAAAGAAGCTCTGAGTCAGAGTTAACGACAAAGAAACAGTACTCCAAGCTTCGTCTCAAACATGCAGACGCTAAAATCGTAAGAATCTCCCAGATTCATGTGGCGTAATACCAAATAACCGCTGCCAAGGCGCCTATTGCGCAGTGATTAGGGATCCGTGTACATAATCTACGGTAATAAGATCACCTTGCCCCGGGGCACGGCGCGATAGAAGCCTCATTCAGAGGCAATGTGCCGACCAACGCCGGTGGAGACATTTGATCGATGCATTGCCACAAAAATAGAGCATCGGACACAAATAGATTGTTATTTTACGAATCTCTCGAATGAAATATCGATTTTAATTCCAGCCGAATAATTTAATTCCGAATTTAATTACTATATAATATAGTATAGATATATAACATAGTAGACGAGATGAAATACACATTAAATCTTATTAAGTATCTTTGTCTGTTAGGTGCCGTAGTACATGAAACTTTTTAAATTAGTTATCTGGCAAAGTTTTACAAACTTGTTTACATTAGATTTGATTAGGCACATAATTTATTAACGAAGACTATTGTAACTTATAGAAAACTTAAATATAATACCCGAGAGATTAATAATTTCTTTTTGAAAATTATTCCACGCGTGGAATTTAATGGAAAAAAACAGAGCGATTTAAGAACTTCAAAATTGTATTCGGGACGAATCTCGGGTTACCTTCACACCGTTATTAAGGTCCCGAAACCTTCAAAAGTATCGAGTTACGTCTTCTTGAGACCTTTCATCACGTTCTCGGATGTGACTATTGTTGAAGTTTGTCCCGTTATGTTTTTAATTCTGTTTTTTAACTATGTTAAGGTAAAAAGGAATTCTTTGTTTCAAGAAGCAGTTTATAACCACTTGTTTATGTTAAGAGTATACTCTCAGCTAATGGTATACGAGTTTCGTTGGGGTAATCGGTCGGAGGGTTTCAAATTTCGGGAATGTAAATTCGACTAGACGGTATAATTATAAACGAAGTGATTGTTGTTTTCAGACCATAACCGTATTAAATTTTGTGAAGGAGGCGACATTGAAGCGACCTCTCCGGCCAGCCACGTTACGTGTTCAATATTACGCCAAATTGCTTCCTAAAACGAAATGAGCGAACGCAACTGAACTACTAGAAAACAAAAGAACGCATTGTCGGCCGGCACACCGTTAAATAGTGAAATACCTTGGAACGCCGACGGGGCCAGTTTTCACGAGCGTTATTACTCCAAGTGTAATGAGATTTCTAACGTTAAAATATAAGGTTGGCAATATATTCATGTAGTAATCGATTTATTTAAACGTAACTAAAATGATTCGAGACCAAGCGAGCGATTAATGAGAGTTTAATGCCCGTTTTCACCATCGATCCCGAACTTTATGGGGCCCTAAAAAAATACTTAAGACTTTGGGCGACACTCAAGCGGTGGAAAACGAAAGTAGCACTAAACTTTTTAGGTGTCCCTTAAAGTTAGGGATCGATGGTGAAAACTCGACGGGCATGAGTCTATGTACATTTAGGAATTGTTTTTCAAAAATAAACTTTTATAAATTATAACGTTAAAAAAATATGGGATGTGGGGTAGATCACATACTTTTCTTCTACGCTCGCGTCCAAGATATTTGAAAAGATCAACTAGCAAAACGTAATCCTCTCAAATATCTTTTATTTTTCAGAGGAGGTTCTTCAAAACTTCAAAATCTTTTGAAAACCTTGTTTGTGGTAGAGCATAACGAAATCAGGCTGCTGCATAGCTCTAGTAGCATGATTTTCAACATGTAAGAATTCCGTGAATCAGAAAACACATTAGAAACTTCATTAGGTATTAACATTCGCACTCACGACCATAACACCAAAATTAAAACGACTCAACCATCGTTATCACTGCTTAGTTAACATGCTTTATCGTTATAATTTCTTGTATTTACGCGATTACACATTATAAATGAAATTAATTTTACGGATTTATTGCGTTTATTTTTTTCTTATTTTAATTCCCGACGTTTCGAACCCTTTACAGCGTTCATGGTCACGGGACAGACTTGCTTTATCGTTAGCAAAATTATTACGATTAGAAATGACATAAAAAATTGAGTTTGTTGATTCTTTTTACAATTTTTTTCCCTTTGCGTATAGTATTAGACCGCGTACGAAACGAAATATACGTAACAAATAACTCAATTATCATCCAAGCGCACGTCCCACTAAAACTTGCTCAAGGCTAGCGTAAAATTAACTCGCAGATAAAATAACAATCACATTTAACTGTGGACTATATAAAAACTTCAATTTCCTTCTGTGTTTGCGATATGCGTCATTAACTTGACTATATGGAAATAGTTGCAATCAAATTTGACTAAACCTTGATATTTATATTATTCTAGATTATTCTTCGTATGCATTATTCGTGGGGATTAAACTTTCTCTCTGGCCCAAAAAACAGGGTCCACTATGCTAATTGTTTGGCATAAAAGTTAAAAAGATTAGATGAACTCTACCTCCTAAGTTAACATACCTCGGTACAATAACTCTTGTACCGATCTAAATATACTTAATAATTTTACTTCACAGATAGCTCAATGGTTTGGGTGACTTTTCTAACCACAATTTCGAGCCCTGTTGTCTGTTCGATTAGTGCACGGGCCAAAAATTAGTTGTTACAGTCCGTGTATTACTTTATTTTCCTAATTTATCGTGTTCGAAACGATACAGGAATTATTATGTCGTTTAATTGAAGGTGTACTTTACAAATGTACTGTACAGTTTATACTTTATCACATGTACAGACGTTTCAAAAAAATGTCTCCTTAGTTCTTTTCGCAATTTTCTATTTTTAAAACTATATATTACGGCGCATCAGCATATTGTTTCTATTGCTCAGTTCCGATGGTGTTCAAAATTACAATAAGACCAAGTTGAAAGAAATATATATTAAATCTTTTTGATTAGATTTCCCTAATTTTACACCGTATTAGTGTGAGAATCTAATCTAATCCCGCGTTTTTTTTTTCCAACGATTTTGTAAATTGAATTTTGAGAATAGCCCTCTTAAACGATTAGATTGTCATCCATCATTTTCGCGTTGCGGGCGTTTAAGCCTTAGACGTCCGTTAAATTAATACATCATAAACATTAGGTCGCTTGCCTTTTAATATATGGTTTTTATAATATATATCGGGACTCGAAAGACTGAATAATTGTGTATTCTATATTAATCTGGTTAAATTTCACCACAATCTGTTTATACCATATGACAAATAACTTTAATAAATAATTAATTATAACTTTAATAGAAACATTTAACATAATATGCGAATTAATTCGTGATTACTTGGCTGCAACTTCTTCATACAGCTAATTTAAACAATAGGCGTCGAGTTTGAGCCAAGGTTCGCGCCAATTATCGTGCATTTAGTACCGCGAGAGCACAGCGTAGAGACAGACTGGCAACGTCACGCCAATTAGGACGTTACGAAGGACTTCCGGCGACGCCACAACCAAGGACCGGTACATTTTATTATGTATGCATGCGATTCACTCGTATAATAAGGCTGTATGCTATCCATAAAGGTGAGGACACACTAGCGCGCGTGCGTGTATCAGCCACAGAAATGTTGTATAAATTATGTTAAATTTACTAAAAAATATTTGATCTGCAGATTACAATTTAAAATCAGCTAGATTTGGTTCCATTCTCAGTTTACAAATGTTCACTTTGTTTCCACTGTGAAAGTATAAAATTTGAACAACAAACTGTTGCTTAGAAAAATGTTTCATAATAGAATAATTATAATTACTCCATAATCATAACACAATGTTTGGAAAAGTATGCCACGACTTTATAAATTTTAAAATAATGGTTATTAATATACTGAATTCTTTATGATATATGAGTGTTATAATTTCACCCCATAGAAGTATAACGATATTTTTAGATATTAGATTGTGGAATGTAATAATACAATTATTCTATCTAATTATTAAATCCCAATGTGCTATTGTATCATTCACTTATCATTGTATTCAACTAATAAGCTCTCGAAAGTTCAAGTAAGAGCTTTTTAAAAAAAACCACCTACTTTTTTACAGATTCAAAATTGTTTTTAAATAATTAGCTGTCATAACTACAAGTAAGAAGCGATTGCATTAAATACCTCGATTCAAATTCTTCCTTTAAAAAGTTTGTTTAACCTAATCGTTACATTTTTTATGTTATAAAACGGAAAATGCAAACGGCCACAATGGGGCGGACAAGTTAACACGGCGTGTCGTTAATAACGCATTAATTAAGTGCGTTTTACATACGCCGACATGGCGACGGGAAGTGGTGACAATGGCGCGAGGGGAACAAACGCGTCCCACCCGACCTGACCTCGGGTCGGTGCGCACAACGTTTAATTAAAATCCCCCTTAAATTTAACTTACAAAAGCGCCGAAAGCTAATCAACTGCTTAATGACATTGTCAGCACAACGCAATAACTACTTTTCCCTTTTTCAAACATTGCCCTTACAGTAGGATAATCCTTGATAACCTTACAATGTTTTACATACATTTATTTCACGTGGACAAATACTCAGGTGCGAAACAATCATCTGTGGGTCACACAAATAGTTGACCAGAGTGGGAATCGATCCCATGACCCACTGCACCGGAGCTAATACCTTGGCAACTGCGCTACGGAATCATCGTTCTCATTTTAATTGTTTTCTTGCTAATGTGAAGTGAAAGTATCAATATAATATCGTTTGGTGAACGAGGTGACCGAGGTCTTCTGCTTGGCGACGCATCGGCAACCCCTAACGCCCCGTTTCTGAAACATCGATCATCGTAGAAGTCAACTAATCAGCTGTCAAATGGCTTTTCAAATTTCATTTTAGTTCTCAAAACGATGGTTAAACTCTCTGAAATGACCAGAATGATCTTTTTTATGATCAGAATGAACATCTACTATGATCAGTGTTTCAGAAACCAGGCGTAAGTGTTGGAGATGAACGTGGGCGGCTCAACATAAGGAGAGTCGTCTGCTATTTTGGCAATTTTCTAAAAAGAAGTAAAATTGTGGACCACAACAACGATATCCCGATAGACAGACAAAAAAATTATGTTAATATGTGCGCGTAAAGTTCAGTTACATATTGACATTTTTCTTTACACAGATGTTAATAAAAATACATGAGGTTTATTTATCACCACAATCATTAACTATTATCAAAACTTGACAATCTAATCCCATTATCATGATATGATGACTTAATTTTTCTCCAGTTGCAGAACTTTTAAACCGGATGAAGGGGTTTTGATGATTTATTATGTTCTCAAAAAATTAGCATATGGTGAACATTATAAGCTTAAAGAAACCTTTGAAAACGTACAAGTTAACAGAAAACCTTGAATAGACATTTACCAAAAAGTGTGTATAATATATCGTGTACCGATTACACTGGCAAAATAAAAAAAAACAGGTTCAATGACCGATTGGTCGACCACTCCCGCGCATAAAACAATAAAGTGACTAACGTCAGAACGGTCGGGTGTTGGTCGCCAACTAACAAAGTACCCTCCAAAGATAAACCCATGGCGTGATAATACAGAACACGAGTAGGCAAGCGATTATTCAGCCTGTCCGTTTTTCTGCTAATAACCGTGCCATGGTATAGCATCCGGAATGTCAAATTGCTTTAAGATGCTCTAAGTACATATAAATGTAATATTGCCCGTGTAAACAAGTAGTGTATAATTTTTGCTAATTGGTTTAATTGATTTCTAACGTTTTGACACTGAGCTTCAGTGTCGAAAATGTTAGAAAATGTGATTATGAATGATATGAATTTATTAAACTTGTGCCAATTTGAATTATGTTTCACTAGTTGACTCTTGCGAAATTTTCGCACAGTGCAGTGATCAGACACCGAATAACGTGTTAATAAGTATTTATCAACGAAAGGCTCTAATTTTGAAAAACATTGTTAATGATATTTAATCTATTTTGTTATATTTCTTTCAAAGAAAAATTGTCGTATGATATTCCGCGTGCAATTAATTCGATAACACACAAACTAATTCACATGATCTATTTGTGTTCTCAATAATGGAGTCCGTAATGAAATCTCATGCGTTGCTAAGTATTTAAAAATAAGCTCAAACGACCATAGTCGTCGGTGGGAAGCGCAAACCAGTGGTGACCAGTATGTAATTGGATGTCCTGTTGCGGTGCGGTCCAGTTGGTCGGATGCTATTCTATAAATGTGACGGGACAGGTCCCCTGTGGTCCACCTTGGTGCCATCGTCACGCCACGGCGGCCGCTCGGCTTTGTTAGACGCACCACGGACAAATCCAGTCTTGCACCGCGAACACTAGTTGGTGTGCATTTCTCTATTATACAAGACGCGATACTTACAGATTTCAATTTGTCGTTAGCTCTTACCACCGAATAAGGTTCTGTGTCTCTTTAAGTAACGAAATAGTTTATTTTATTTTTACGCCGTAAAGAGTCAAACGTTCAATTCAAATGCGCTCAGTCGAGTCTAATTGTTTTTTGTTTGATAAAGACTACTACGCAAAGGTAACTTGAAACTGAGTTGAAATACTAGTTTTGAACGTTTATTTTTTTTTTCAATAATTTCTTTTTACGTCTTTCTTCCACGACGATGTACAGAGAGATCTAATTACCTTAGTGATTCTCAAAGGACGGAAAATTTACTCTTGAGGTGGTAAGAGCTTTGAAGTCGTAGTATATAAACGCAAATCATGCGAACAATGAAAATTGGAAATAAGTAGAAAGTTATAAATAATACGAAGTAAAAAAAAAGCTAAATAAAAGATGTCAAGTTGTTTACGACTTTTGGATGTGATTTAAGGCTCTAATGCACTACAATAACAAAATAAGAACATTTAGCAGAGCGGGCTGTTTTTTCAGCGGCTTTTTTGGATTCAAAGCGCTTTCAAAATACGCTTTGAAGCATGTAAATTAAACGGGAGGAAGTCGTTAGTGCGTACGAACCGACCGTGGCGAAAGTAGGGGGCTTTGCGAATCGACCATTCGCGCGCCGAACCATAACTCATCTACAAACACAAATATATACAAACACAACGCTCCGAGTTAACTAGTCACTGCTTGTGGCACTGCGTTCGCATATGCGACCCTGCTTGTTATACCATACATGTGAAGCTTGTCATAGAAATATTAACTAGTCACTAGGCAAGAATAATATTGGCTGAAAGAACCAGGACAAAAAAGAATTAAACCTGATAGCCTTTTTCCTTTTTGATTTGGTTCCTATATTTTATCCAAGATAACGATTTGTTCAAGTCGACATTGCTAATTTTTGGGAAAGGTAAATGTGTCATGATTGACGCGTTGGATGCAGGCCGCTAACGACCGGTTGAAGTGGAAGTCAATGGGGGAGGCCTATGTTCAGCAGTGGACGCCTAAGGCTGATATGATGATGATGATGAAATGTGTCATTATAACAAATTAGTGTGATTGTAGAATCGCGGTCTAAAATAAATGTAATTTTGATTGGGCAACATCGCACTGCTTCATTATTAACGCTAAAGATTTTGAATTAATCGGTGCTTACTGACCACGGAAACGTCCACGGAAACATAGCATCGATGGAGTTGCTGTTGCGTTACCAACATCATTATGAAGAGAAGATAAACTCATACACCAGAAGTCGGTCTTCTGTGAGGTGATAGGTACCTTCCTATACAAACCGAACCGGGCCATTAACGAACAGCGAAAGCTTCTGATAATTTTTACTACAGTAAGTTTAATCAGAAGTGTCATTAAGTAGGCTTACTTAGGCGTAGGAGACACTAAAAGTTTAGTAGCCGCCGTATCGAGCCCGATCTCCGACGGTCGCGTAGATAACGGGCCAGCCACCGTCTTACCAGCGTTTGGTTGGAGCCCGACTCATGGGAGCGCGAACGGCTCGCATCCTCGATTTACGGCCGTCATTAAATTTTAGGTCGCGCTGCGGCCTAACGACAGTTTAAAACAAATAAGGACAGATTCGACCGCCACAACCACCCGGATCAGCGGCGCGCGTTTAAACTTAATGGTTATTTTTGAGCAAGCCGTTGTTAAAGGTCGTGTTTTTTTTTTCGACACTATTGGTTTCGGCTGGTTTTAGGGCAGGATACTGTTTAGTTTATTGTTGCGTCAGTATCACCGTAAATACGCAATCAGACATTTGGATAATTATACATATGACGACTATTCCTAACCGTACTTGGCAAAGAATATCGGATACACAATTTATAAATATTCACATTGGCCACCTCTGGGGATACGTACTTCATAGCAGGTCCCGATTATATTAAGTTGTCTGAAATTAAAAGAATATCTAATATAGATATGTTCTCATTAGCATTCGCATTTGAAATTAACACGTATTGAAGCAGGAGGTACGTATATTTTCGTCAGAAATCGGCCGATATCGAACCAATGAGCCGAGGCATCGGAGCCTGTGTTCAAAATAGTACAAGGAACAGTGTGCGAAAATATTTATCATTACAAAAGGAACCTGTCATTGTATCCCAGTTGCCACGTGCATGTTAATATAGTTATGTTAGTATAGTTTAGTTAAAATAATCTTATTATTCTTGAGCTTCCTAGAAGAATCGACATGCTTGGCTGTGAAGGAACAATCAAAAGAAAGCAGTTCGGCGGACTGTCTTGATCTTCTTAAAACGCAAAACGTATAGCTAAGACGTACATCTTATACATCCACACTAGCACTCACGTCTTAACGTAACTTTATACTCGAGACGACGACGAGCGAATTAAAAAAGCACCGCTAATTACTTTACTAACAAGACCATCCTTACTAGACGGACAAATCAACTACATTTAACCGAAAAGTTCCGAATGAACAACTAATAGCGGAGCCATTGCGGATATTTGACGTTCGCTCACCGGAAAGACTTCAAAGACTGCCGTAAAACTGTGCACGGATAGAAAATGAATGCAACTAAATGTCAAGACTCCCTTCAAGAGAAGGCGCTCGGCAAAAGCGTGACGTAGAGGATCGGGGTTATTCGTGGAAACGTCTCCTTTCGCTATCCTACGCGAAGTGCAATCACGTCGAAAGCGGGATTAAAACGGTTGGTTACGTACTGCCGACTACCTACCTCCATTGTTGAAAGCGGCGTTTCTAACGCACAAAGAGCCTTTCACCGGGGTGCAAGCAAACCCCTACAATAAACTCGAACTCTTTATATATTACTCTTGAGTGTATATTTGTACAGATTTTATATACATGATAACAGGTGGATGTGGATAGATACGCCTATCACTTCTCAATAGCATTTAAAAACTTGTTAAGATTCTCATTGTTAATCTAAAATCTAAGGTGGCAATATATGCGATGCCCAAATATTCCCATATACTCGAGTATGAATCAATACAAAAAAATACTACAGTTTAATACTTTATGTAATGGAATCGGAAAAAAATAGTTCTGTTTATGGTAAAAAAAGTAATATAAAGTGCCATTTATCAAGTCTTCTAATCTTAGTTGAAATATTCTACGTGATATATAAAGATGTAACCAGTCATTCTTAAAGCATATTCTTATAGAGCATTGTTTTTTTTTAGAAAAATTTATTGCAGACATTAAAGACACAAATCGACAACTTAAAGAAACTGAATATATAATGTTTCGCTTATCGTTGGGAGTCGTAGTAACACCAATGAATATATATTATCTGGGTTATAAACATTACTTAACTTTGGTCAAATGGGGTTATAGTATTTGTAACAATTGACCACCTGGATCTAGATCCAGGTGGTCAATTGTTACAAATACTAGATGTATACAATACATCTAGATGTAGGGCTAACTTTGAAATTTACAAGTGTCTCAAGGCGATATTTCGCCACGTTAAGAGGTTATGAACAGTCCACTTGATATTAATGGGCGCACACCGACAGTCAAAGTATTTGTGTCCAGATATATTCGCGATAGGCGCAAATATTTACTCTAAATTCGGATTAAAGCGGTAGATTTATTATTATTGCCACTGTGTTACGAAATAGTTTATCTTCGTGTGAAGCAGATTAAAAACAAATACAGAGAAAACGATAGTAACGATTGAGTCTAAGAATCTGATACGATATCACGACACCTAAGAATACAAAACAAGTGACTGTATAATTATCTTCTTAAAGGAGACACATTGTTAATTCAGAACCTGGAACCGCCTTTAAAACTTTGCTTTGCAAATTATACGTTGCCGAAAATTATGAAAATGTAAAACAATACGGAGAACTAACACGCCGTGAAGACGGTGTGTTCGTGTAAAAGAATAAAATTTAATTTAATTTTAAACGTCACTTTCACTTTTCATAATTGTGAGAACGATTCTCTAATTAAAAAAGAAAAAAAGAGCATTCCATTGTTCCAAATTCGAAAAAGAGACGCGTGTGGCAGCGGAGTATTATAGATGTGGCGTAATTTTTGCATAACCCAATTGTGGAAGACATTAAACGCATGCGAGAGAGCCGGAAACTTCTATTAAACGAATAAAGGCACACGCGGTACGATTAGGTTACGAGAGCGACCGAAACTCGAAAGCCCGCGCTTTTACCGACGTGCGAATAGGAGCGGTTGCATAAAGGCGCCGCGGCGCTATTGCGCGGGAAGTCGCTTGGCGAAGCGTGCGATAGACAAAAGCCATAGACAAAAAGAGCGTGTTACAACTTAATTTATCATTGCACGCGCTCGTCTACAGCCGAGAATCTTACTTTGAGGTAACAATCGCGCATTTCGAGGGCCATTATTACATCCGATTTGCGTTTGTTACAACACTTAATACATTAGTTTTAGCTTTTTAGACTAATGCTATAGTGCGAGAAGAAGTCTTTGCGTGCCGATAACAAGTTAGATCATTCCGGCCCAGAACTTAGCCACTTCGATCATAATAACAAAACAAAACGAAACGACGGAAATTATGCAGCCACGCAGCAACGTTAGCGCATTCACTACAAAACTCATTTAAATGTAATAATAATTGACCTTAACTACGAAAAATATGATTAATGCCAACTGGAAGTGGGTCAATTGTTGCACGGATGTGCGTAAAACAGTCTCTGTAATTCTTATTGTACACGAATAACATACAAAGTACGCTTAATGGGAAATATATTACAATAGTAGTTCTCGTTCACCAATTTTATCTCTTTTTCGTTTGTTTTCCATCCTTTAAGCGTACGCCGTAAATAGCAACGGTATTAAATGTTCGATATTCATCGTACCAATTTGTATCGAAGTTATCACTAATGGACTTAAAGCTTCCATTTGTTTTATTTTATTAGGTCATAAATCGCTAAACTTGTGACAAGAAATGAATAAAACCGTTGAAAAGACAATAGGTATTTAGTTCAACGTCACCGAACTCACTATACACATACGTATATACAAATAAGTAGGCAATATCTTTTAATTAATTTATGTTCTTCAGACTTACAAACTTACACAATTCTGAGCTTTAAATATTTTATTATTAACGTTAACCAAACAACTCACAGACTGAAAACGACGCCGAAGGTCTTGGAGATGACTCCCATCGTCTTTTTCCAGCCCTTGATGAACTGGCGACGACGCGCCCCACGGGGCGGCCGTGCCTCCAGCTCCTCGTAACAGTTAATCTTGCCGCCTCCTCAGCACTTTGGCACAATCCATCACTGTTCCAGCTCTTCAGACAACGCAGCGAGTACGCTTTCCGCTATGGTTTGTTAGTACGAAATTTATTTCCTTGCCGTCAATATCATAATAATATATTCGAATCGAAAATCCGCGTGCTAAAAGTTTCCTATTATTTAACACAGTCGTATTTATTCCCGCATAAGCTTATTTTCTGCTGAAGCGGGAGCGAGCAACGATACGTCCATTCGCCGTCGCGTCACAACATGCACTGATCATTATTTAAGCGTAGACGAGCTACGCCCGCTACGAGGGATGGGTGTAACTTTTAAGCTCTCCGTGAATCACAGCTTGTTCCGGTGATAGAGACGTTGTTTGTGAGCTGTGAACCGTCACTACGCTTGCTTATAATTATTCCCGTATATAATTATTTAATCTCGAATCTTCCATTGTAGTTAAGGGTGTCGCGACAATTATGCAAGGAGTAATGATTTGAGATCATTATAAAACATATTTAAATATGTTAATTTTCCGAAAATACCTTTTATTGAAATATGCTGGTTAAAATTTTTAACAGTGAAAGCGACGCTATCGCATGCCACATGCGATACTCGCAATTTGTGACTGCAGCTCGCTTCTAAAGTGGGATCGAACCCTAAGGGTAAACATTGCGTGTCGTGATGGATGCCATTGCACCTTTATTGGATGTCAACGAACTTATTTTTGAGGAAATTATTATAATTTTAAATTATATGCATTGTTGTAAGACTTTATAAGGATATGTTATAATAAGGTTGGGATTTTATAGGTTCACGTTTTGGAATCGGATGGCATTGTTTCATTTTAGGCCTTACGTGAATTTAACGAAACCTATATGCAACTAGTATTTTTAGCATTGTCTTACACGATAATAGTTATCGTATTGATTCAATATAAAACCCGAACAACTGTTGTTCGGAGTTTTTTATATGTGGGTATTTATTACGTGGTCAATTAGGCTTTGGTTTAATCTGGGGCGGCGTGTCATAAGGTGCTTAATGGTTTGTGATGTGCTCTCTCAAGGACGAAGGTTGTTATAAATGATTTAAACCCCAAACCCGTGGGTTCTGGCTAGCCCACCGGTTCTGCGTCAGATGAAGCTTTAATAGTCTCGGGAATGAAAGCAAAAACATCAGTTAATACAAGATACAAGAAATGATTTAAAGCTTTTCCAACATTCTTTATGGTGTTCGTGATTAGTGAGAATTTTCGCTGTCTTATAGTTCAGATACATACATTTGCTTATTTGATGTAGACATGCAGATCAAAGTTTTCGAAATCTACGAAACTAAAATTACACGTGTTTCTTAATGGATGACTCTTTCACTTCGGAGAATTATAGCCACGTCGCTCTTAAAGGCTGTGGAAATGCGAGTTTTCATTTTCCATTCCATTCATTCCTTACACCATGGTGTAGGGAATGAATGGAATGGAATGGAATGCGTACACCTACTGGTGCACCAGTAGGTGTACGCATATAGAAATGAGTGCATTAAAAAGAGGAGAATATGGCTACGGTCTAATCGATTGGTCATGTCGACGGAAATAATAGTGCCCATATAGCAAAGAAGCAGCAAAACTAACAATAAGACAAGAAAAAAAAATCCACAGCGGAAAATTCGAACAGCTGATTATCCTATTAAGTGCACAGTCACAGTATGCTATAGAAGAGTAAACTCTACTACTGTCGCGTTAGACATACATTGGCTAATGCAAACCACTGCATAGTTGCGAAGTACGCGAATCCTTAGTAAGTAGTGATAGTTAATTGAGCTAGTCTGACATCAGAATGACTCACGGCCCTTACCTGCCTCACTGTGACCTCCTACACGAGTATTGTTCACGCAGCTTTTATCTCTAATAATCCCCTTTGGTTGATAACGCTGTATGATAAGTTTTAATACAAGGTTAACGAAAAGATTGGCTAAGCCACAGATGTTTTACACCGATGGTGTTTATTGTTATTGTTATAATTAGGATGGTAAATGTCATATAATATTTATTACTATTGTCGACCGCCATTAGACGAAAGGTCGACTCTTTTTTTATGTGAGAAGGTGACAAGCGAGCTGACAGTTCACTTGATGTTAACCCCAACTTTCAAAAGGTTGTCAACGCATCTGATGTAGCAGATGTCCATGGGCGGTGGTATTCACTTAACATCAGGTGAATCGTCTGCTCGCTTGGCAACTTTTCACATAAAAAAAGTGTTAGCCTCCACCCATGGACATTTGCGTTGCCACCTTGTAATAAAATGGGCCACGGCTACCTCATTCACCAGACGAAAACTTCCACTTCACGCCACTCTTTGTGGTCGAGGTCGAGGTCGTGGTACTTCCCCAAACGGAGCTGCCCATTCATGCACCAGCGAACTGCCCTACCACAGTCTTCTTCGTATATGAGCAGAAAGAATCCCTATATGAGTTTCCATGTTGGAGATAGAGTAGCCAAGGCTGTCAAAGAAGTGACCAGATGACTTCGAAATGTGAACTACACTGAGCTATTCGTATTTAACGGCTTTAAGCGAGCGATGACTTGAAAACTTCATTATTAAGTCACTCGATGTTGATGAATATTACTTAATATTATGCTTGTAATACTGATAATGCAAAATGCGATTCGTAAACTACAGTGCTAGTAGGCTGTATTACACAGGTCACGTCGAAAAATAATCAGGGCTGGCAACTTTGTCGTATCACCTAATAAATCTCATAACACTGTGTGATAGACTTACGCTTGAATGGGCGACCATTCGAGGGGTCTCAAAGTAGAACAATTTAACATGGCCAAATGAAATAATTTTACGGATTTTATCGCGTTTTAATTTGATTTTAAATTGCCGACGTTTTGAATCCTTTCCAGCTTTCATTCTCATTGGAACGCTATAAAAAAAATTGTGAATTTGTTTCATTTAACCATGTACCTATAATATTCGCTTAGAAATAAAAAAATCAATATAGAACTATTTTATTTTAATATTTTGTTTGGGGCAGACCCACATAAAAGTGGACGGATTTGGTGGATTTGTATTTGGGACGTTAACTATTTAACATGAGACATGTGCTCGGTTGCTGCCGACTCTACCCAAACAAAAATATCCACATTGTGTGGTAAAAATAATGAGTTACAGTTAAAAAGTTTCAAAAACTGACGACAAAAAAGTTAGTGGCACAATTATTAAATCTTGGAACTAGATAACCATTAATCTTAGTTTTACTTCAGCTATTTATTTTCAATTACTCTATCATTGTCCGTTAGTTTATTGTTTTTCATAACCTTCACACCATTTAATCAAATGTCAGAGTTAGATTTTATATAAATTGCCAATTTAATTTGATGCTATGAAAGTATTATTTCAGAGAGTGTCTGTATAGTGCATTCGATATGATATGAGGTCACGAATTCGAATGCCAGTGTGTTCTCTAATAAGTAGAGCACTGGTACAAGTCCCAGGTCCTAGTTGTCTTTGGGACTAAGCGAGATTTGATGGCGGCGATCTCAGCCATCCCACTAGCAATGTGAGTAAGTTTTAATTTTTATAATTACACAGAAATATTTATGTAGTGAGTCCGTACGCAACCTTGTATTGGCTTAAATGATCATACTTATATAATTTCCAACAATGGGGCCCATTATCTAGCCATTGCTGCGTTGCGTGCGGATGATCGCTAGCTTTAGCAGGTAGGTACAAAAACAAAGTTTTCTTCGATCCGAGAATTGAAGACCGGTGTTTTTTTTTAATAAACAAAATATTAATTTGTTTTTTTATTCAATAATTAACAGATTAATAATACCGATCGTTTTCTTAGCTTTGTAACGAAGACGATACTGTATGCACACTTCTTAAATTATACTGCAAGAATTATGTAAGTTTCAACAGCACGGCAGCATGCGTAAGTACCACAACCTGACAGAAGACCAATATCTAAGTTTCGTCTGGTGAGTGAGGTAGCCGGGGCTCACTTTATTATAAGTGGCAATGCATCTGCAACCCTACGGGTGTTACATATGTCCATCGGCAGCGGTTATAACTTAATATCAGGTAACAACTAACCCGCTTGACACCTTCTTACAATAATAATAATTAAACCTTATTTGAACACACTCTGCCCTAAAGGAGAATTAAAAAACAATACTGCATTTATTTAACTAGATTACTTTTGTTACTTATAATAGAAAAGTCTTCGCCAATTCCCTTTTTCAGTGATTTAATTTTAATTCCAACTGACAGCTTGATATTAAAGTTTCTTAGTTAAAGTAAGGTGAGTGGCGGAAAACTCATTAGTCCGCTCCGGTGCAGGGAACAAACCGGAAATTGGGCAACTCGACCTTACGCCCACATGGCGTCCCAGCTTTATATTAAGAAAATAAAAAAGATACTCCATAAGGGTGTTATTTCGATGCGAAAATATTTATATACATACGTCAAAAGAGACATTTTTATAGTTCTTAGTTATACTTCTTTTGACGTCAATTAGTGTGAAAAATATTATGAGTAACATTTTTAGGATGCGCGCGCACACCGACGTGCCAAAAAGCCAATGTCAGCCAATAATAACTTTTTGACCTATAATTCCAAGCTATTTCATTAAACCGTTATCAATTGCATTTAATGTATTCTTGTTAAGAGCAAAGGGGGTTGAATTTTTAGTTATTTTTCTTTTCTTACGCTAAAGACGTGCGACTTCTTCCGTGCCTACACGTCGTTTTTAAATTAGGAACAACCTGAACAGCCTATATATAGTCTATTTATCAAGTAATCTTTGAGGCTATCAGTCAAATCCTTATTCCTAAACACCCATATAAGCTCACGCAATGGTACGCACGTACCAACTCGTGCAATACCGAAAAGTTATACCGTATTTATATGCAGGGGGGGGCGATCTAAATACGGTACGTTGTCGCAGTCTAAACGACGTTTCCAGCGCCAAGGTTTTTCTATTGTACCCACGGAATGCGTAACCAAAAAAAAAAAACTGATAAATGGCGTATTGTGATTCAAATTTCGTCTCCTCTCGACACAACGTCGGAGGCAGGGCACACGTGCGAGACATATCGCGACCTAAATCTTCGTACCGAGTGTCATGTTAATACGGGACCCCTATGGCCCAATTACGCGTAACGTAAGAAAGTCACCGATCTCCCGAATAGATTAGTCCAATGACCGCGGTGATGCATTCATGTTTAAACGAAGAGGTTTGCGGTTGCGCAACGGTGTGGCACGGGCGAGGGTGACGCGTCTTAAAAGCCTCGGGTCGCGTTGAATATTGTAAATGGTGACCGATTATGATAGGCGAGTATGAAGGTGACGTTAATGAAAGTAACAGCGTTAATCACAGTAACAGGCGGATATCGATAAATAACGCGTGCAATGGAGAGGGCATGCATAGTCGATGGATGCAGGTGGCTCAGGATCATTCTTCGTGGCAGTCTATGGGGGAGGCCTATGTTCAGCAGTGGATTGAAACAGGCTGAGATGATGATGAATGGAGAGGGCTTGTTAAGTGATATTTAGCGATCGGTCGATTTTAGTGCTATATTGATATTCAAAGTGGATGGCGAAATTGAGTTCAATGTTCGGGGAGTCTCACTAACATGAGTCAAATTGAAATGTTTTGGAACCTCGTATGCTAAGTGTGTAAATTACTATACATAGATATTCCTGCTGCCATTAAAGTTATTAAATATAAGGACTAATTATGACTAGATATTAATTAGGCGGGGCTGAGTTGAGAGTTAATAGTTCGAAAATGTCAAAGTTCAGCTTTGATGAACGAAGTCGTGTCTGGCTAAATTATAGCAAAAACACAAAATGGGTCAATGAAACCGGAAAATTGATTAAACTATTCTAGGGCTGTTTCTTTTTTCAATAAAAGGTTAAGTATATTCATCGAGGAAATGCAGCTAGTAACGTTCTTGGCACCATGCCGTGTGGACTAAGTTTATTGGATAACATGTAATTTTGTTAGGTTTAATGTTGTAAATATTCGATAAATATATTTTTTTTATTAGAAAAGTTGCCATGCGAGCAGACGGTTCACCTGATGCTAAGTGCTACACCCGAGGGTTCCAGATGCGTTGATAACCTTTTGAAAATTAGGCCCGGCCACCTCACTGACCAGACGAAACGCGAAAGTATTATACTCATAATATACTTCATTTTACGCTGGTCTTCTGTGAGGTCGTGGTACTTACCTGGACGAGCCTGCCCATTCGTGAAACAGCCGATGCTGCTGCGTGGTCCTACCACCGTGAGATATTAAACAAATATACTATTAAAGACAATGAATAGGATGATGTTAAAAATTACACACTTACAAACTAATCGAAATCAAAGCGGCTAGACTACGATAATTAGAATAATACACTACATACTTTATTGCGTTTAGTCATCAGAGATGATGGTATGAGTTGTGTTACTCGTACATGAGTCGGCGTACCTCACGATATTATGCGTCATTGTCCAATTTCAAAATACAAGTCGAGTTGAAGTATATTGAATAACATAGCCTATTTCGTGCGAAGTGGATATATCGCGTCTGTAATCAGTATAAATTGCACATTATAGTACAGTAAGCATCCGCTCCAAAACAAAAGGTGTTCATCCTTGGCAACCTCACCGAAGCCAAGGCAGCGTATGCGATAACATCAGTGGACGCTTCTCGTATAATGGTATACGAAACACACTCGTGTTTCATTTCAGGCATACGCTCTATGGTAAATATATAAACAGAAGTAATTACATCCCTTATACGGTATACTATAGACGATTTCCTCTCCCCTCAAAGTTCATTTTCCTGTCCAATGACACGCTATAATTAGCTTTACCTGTTTGTATATCTACATAATGTAATAATAAAATCTTATAGTTCAATTTTCAACCAATATCTACAGTCAAATGTTTGCAAACATATAAAAGCCGATCGGAATACAATCACTTTATATATAATGGCTGATATTCTAACCAATGATAAAAAATAGTGCATTTTGTTGTTGGATAAATTTTTAGATAGATAACGCACATTGTTTCTAGCAAGTGTATATAAATATATGTATAGTAAGTGTCAGTTTTAACTGAAACTGATGTAAAAATCAATAGCAGCTTTGCCTCAAGCTGGTGAGAAAATGAAGTGAAGAGTAAACAATAACTAAAGAGTCAGTTTTAGGTTGATTGAAAAATTCTAATTAGTGAAGGAATTTCGAATCATAACTTTATTCAATTTCCTTATTTATTTTAATTAAAGAACGTTTTATAAAGTTTGTTATTAACGCTGTCCTCGATTCGTAGCAAAAATAACTGAAAGATATTAATAAACTAATGGATAGACGACTATAAACTTGGAAGTTTATCACACCAATTTCGAATATTTGTGGTGACTTAAAAGTATACAATCCATACGTTCGCATATTATAAAAGCCAATAAGTTTTTATAGTTCATGTGTCCTAGAGAAATTCATTACTCAAAAATTGGAAGGACCTTTATGAAAGCTTAGATACATATGAGTTGATATATTTAAAAAAGATTCTTTAAAAAAATTTAAAAAATTTAAATATCTTTATTCAACATTACACTCACATATTTATTGTCAAAATGCAACTACCGGTTCAGGAAAGAAAAGCCACTGAACCGGGAAGAATTGACGAAAGAAACTCAAAGGGCCTAAGCTTTGGCGGAGGTGAAATATGAATAAAAGTATTTTAATTTTTGTCATTTTATTAATACGTAAGGACGAATATTTATTTTCAGATTCATTCATTTGTTATAGTAACCAAACTATTAAAATCATTATTTTTTTATAAGACACGATGTCTTCTATACAGAAAATGAAATAGATGAAGTCTTAGAATTCTCGACATTATATTTGTATACTACCAATAAATACAGTAAATACCAGAGGCAGATAACCGCGTTTACTTCGCTGTAGTAATAGGCCACTTAACTAACTATCCCGCTCATAAAAGTTAATAATGTTTATCCAATTAGTGTAATCCCTTTTCCGTAACAACGAGATAATATCATTTTTGGAATTCTAACGGGTTTTCTTCTCGAAAAATAACTATTATAATCGTGTTCAAGGCTGATGATTAAACTCGTGTGATAATAATATAAACGATTAGATAACTAACACAAAGACAGATAGGAACTTTTGTTTAGAATGAAATGAATATTTTAAAACTATACAGACGTGTTCGGTGTGAGCGTCAGTCGAAGCCGAATGCACCAAATGCAATCAGGCCACGTCGCCTTGGGCCGCGATTATTGTAACAATTCGACAGTAAACGAATCATACCGTCACGCACAAGTGACCTATGGCTATTTTTCTTTATGTGTTTAAGAGGCTTGTTTAGTAACCATTGCCATCCGAAAATAACATTTCTATATAAGAAACAAAAAATATTTAAAATAAGGACGCTGTGAATGGAGATCACTTGAAGGTTAATTAGAAAGTTCTAATGTTCGTATAAGTTTGTCTTTAATACAAATCAATGCAAAAACAAGCTTGTATTCTGAGGAAAAATAATTAAATTAAAGCGGTTCATAGTTAATAATAATAGGTAATTAATACATTGAACCTAACTGAAGTGAAAATTAGCTCGTTTTGAACAAGCCTCAGCTAGAAAAGAGGCTTTTGCGAACTGAATTAAATTGCTTGATAATTATAATTAAAAAAAAACGATACGCGTTAGGCCGGCATTTCACTATCAGATAAATAATGTATGTATATATAGTCCGAGCTAAAAATTACTTGCTATTAATTATGGGGTAATTATAAAAGTAGGCGATGGGAGCGCGTTAAAGGTGGGAATAAAATTTCATGTATGGTTTCCATTACATAGAAACTCGTTTTTTCTATCTACTATTAAACGAGTCCAAAATATGGCAAGCGTGGTATTTTCATGAAAAATGTTTAGTTTTCCGTCCTACCCTCTTCGCACTTAATGCGCTTCCTAAACGCAACCTTAGACCGCAAGTCTGACTTTCAGGCTATAAGGCCATGGCTGCCGTATATCTCGATTTATTTAATTTAATTAACTTAACATATAAAAAAGATAACTTACATAAAATCATATCTTTTTGTTTATTTTCGAAAAGTGCACAGTAAAATGGTATCGGCCTATGATGTAGATTTTTGCAAAAACGAATTAAGCACAGAAACATAGCCAACTCTGAAAAAATAATTGTAGGTCTTACAAATACTTTATTGTGGGTATTGAACCCACGATCTACGGAGCAAAAGTCGAAATAAAATTGCAAATTACGTCAACCGGGCCATAAAAATTAGTAAACGGTTCTTTTAAAAGTAACAGTGAGCGATAATGTACTTCTAGATTTTATCTTCATTCCAGTTATGTTTGTGGACTGTCCTTTTTTACGAAAAAGGAGGCAAACGAGCAAGCGGGCTTAAATAATGACTTATTATTAAATTTTTTACCGATATATATTATAGTATAGCGTGCAGTGGAATGCCGGCTTTGCGAGTCCAGTCGAACGACGCCCCTGGCGCTTCAGGCATCGGGAAACGAGGCGGTTGGGGAGAAATGCACTTCATATGCGTCCCCCCAACTCGTTACGCTAACTGTAATAAGCAGGATTCATCGCTCTAACCCGCCGGGGAACGTTTAACGGCGGCCTAGTACTGTTGCGGGACCGCCCCGCTCGTGGCATCGTTCCCGTTGACGGGCGAAGGACAACCCGTTGGAAAGTTC